>KV751396.1:1765798-1786028 GCA_001698575.1 Mola mola
TCAAAAAGATCATTTTAATTAAATTTGGCTTCTAATTGCCAGAGACAGTAAATCCATGTATTCTGCTCATCTGCATATAATAATATTTTTTTATATTTACACATTCACATTTGGAATAGAAAAGTTAGGCAAAAGTGCAGTGAAAAAAAGTTTTTACCTCCTTTATTTTACTGATACCAGTTATTATAATTCTAGTGTACTTTATCAAATGAGCCCTAAGATTGACATTTTTGTCCCAGCCAATCCCAAGTTAGAGGATAGCATGTAAATTATTCTTCATAGTCATTGTGCTATAGGAAGAGGAAATAAGTCTTTCTATTGTGTTATCATCATTAGGTGAGTTACATGATATTTTCATAATGTTGCCCACACTTGATACACATGAGCACAACTTATTCATAGGGAGGTGGTCTTTAGTAGGATATCCCAAATACAGGAAGTGGCAGTGAAGTACTTCTTGACCCTACCAGGGTGGAAGCTGCACCACACTCCAAAGGGCGCTGCATTGAATGGACCCATTCAACACTGATTCTATTTTTAATTACAATTTGAGTAGATGGGTCATTTGACTGTTGATAAAATCTATTTATTTAAAACTGACCTAGCACATCATTCTAAATGTACAAAAAAACAAAAAACTGTAATCAATAAATGCACTTAAAAGTACAATAGTTACCTCCAAAAGATATTGGAAATATAGAATATAGTTGAACATGGTGGTCACATTAAATTGAAAAAGTCAATTCAAATACCTCAATTTTGTACTTAAGTGCATTAAATGACTAGCTGTACTACTACATTCCACCACTGCCTGCAATCAATCCTGAAATAACTGAGGACTCTAGCTGTGAAGATAAGACAGTTTGTTTCTGTTGGTTTCCGAGTAAGAAGATAACTACTGTGACCTGTTTTTAAATCTAGTTGGTCACACTTGATAAAACCTCATAGCTTTGTTTCATCATTCTGTATCGTTATAGAGAAGTCAGTTTGTAGCAATTACTACCCGTCATCTAAGAGGTGGAACAATTTCGGACCCTGCTCCCCCAACCTCTGTACCTCTGTAATGTTTATACAGATGGCAATGTGCAACAGAGGTGCAAATGGGCAGCATTGTGATAATAAAATTGCATCTTTATGCATTTTTCATGTTTTATATTAGAGTAAACCATTTTACGTAATGTTTAGTTCAGTTACAACAAGTCGAATTCTGGGATCCAGGTAAAACGTCACACTTTGATATGGATATTTGAGGTAGTTTGCAAAAAGAGTTGTATAACTTTGTCCTTTCACTATTTCTAAAATTATACTGTAATTCAAAACATCAAAAAGTGCTCTATCTCCCAATAGTGAAGAATATCTAAAAGAAATTCTAAACAGCATCCGGATCCAGATCATCTTTAAGGATGACTGAGATAATCTAGAGAAGTACCATTTGTAAAAAAAAATTCAAATCGAAAGGTGCTGTAGTTTCTGAGTAACATGTTCAAACAGACATACAGACGGGGTAAAAATGTCAACAGCAAATCTGATGCACTCATTCAGTTGTTTGACATGTAGGTCAATAACAAAGATTAGAGGCTGTGTGTGTATGTGTGTGTATCATATACTGTACTGTATATTGTGTTTAACTGTGCTCCTGCTCTTCTTGAAACTTTTTTATGCATGATATGAGTTTATGAAAAATAAACTTAAATATTTAACCTGATACATAACTTCTGAGAATATTCTATGTCACTATGTGAATCAGAAATGAAAAAAAAATGTATTCTAATAAAAACAACACAAGTTTGTAGATGGGACCTGAAGGGTGTTGCTGCTCTTCAAGTAAGTCGACGTACTGACTGATTTTCTTACTGGAAATGATGACTCATATTCAGAAGTAAACTGAAAGTAAAGGCAGGCCTCAGCTATGAACACTTGTTCTCCTCAAGGTTCAGGATGTGACAGGGCTCAGATGTTTCTGACTCTAAGCTGTTAAACTCACTGAGCTGTTAACTATGCCACTGAACACCAGGAAATGAACAGAGAACTCTGAGAACAGCCAGCAGCTATGTGGCGTCACAGCCTCACCACAAACCTGCACATGGAATGACATAATTTCCTACAAAATCTAATGCAGCAGAAGCTATTGAAGATTCAGAACACAGAGAGATGTAAAGGCTCAAACTTCAGACGGAACTTAGTCCAACACTAAAATGCTGCTGCCTACCTATATAATTGTATTGTAAATTTAATTCTACAAATATAATCCGAGAGTTTGCATGTTCTCCCTGTGTGTGGGGGGTGGTTCACACCGGGTACTCTGGCTTCCTCCCACAGTTAAAAAACATCCAAGGAGGGTTTGGTTAATTGGTTACTCTAAATTGTTTATAGGTGTGAATCTGAGGGTGAATGTTTATATGTTGCTACATGTTGTCCTTGCAACGAACTGGCAACGTGTCAAAGGTGTACCCCGGCTTCGCCCAATGACACCAGGCTAGGCTCCAGCACGCCCCCCACCCCAACCATGGCCTGACTCATTAAACCCATTGTAGAAGAAGATATGATTGTGACCATGATTTAACTTTTAAAATGTTTCTTGTTACTTCCTTTTACATATTGTAAATCAGTGATACAGTTCTTGTGAAATACGTCATTGTTTATACATCGAACAAAACTATGTTTAATGGTATCAGATTATCACGTTACACATTTTCAAATATGGTATAATTTGATTACGGCTTCACCATACACACTTTAAAGTTTCACAAAACTGAACATTCTAACTAGGTTAGACTGTTTTAGTATTTTGTGATAATAAATAGGTGGATCTGATAAACATAGCTACTGAAATTGAAAAAAGGAGAAAGAGTAACATGTTAATAATATTTTAGCTTTAAGTTATATATACAGTGCTTCCGCTAGAAATTTTTCTTAGGCCCAGTGGCAAAGGTAGATATAAACAATTCACACGTACCTAATTTGGGCATAAAGAAATAACCTCATGACATCTTATTATTTTGATAGTTGTGTGGATTAAAGAATATCTAAACACCAAAACCACAGTTTTCAGCTGCAATTGTATTTGGGTGTTTAGTAGCGTTGTTGGTTGATTCAGAACGAAATCTTGAAATTTTTATTTTCTATATATTGTGTAATAAGTATGCACAGTGTCTGCTCTCTACAGGATGAAATCTCTGATGGATATGAAAATGGCCCCCTCTCAAAATTTGAAGAAATGGCGGAAGTCCCCCCTTATGTACTAGTTTGTCTTCATCTGGTCTCTGTGATACGTACAATGTGTGTGCTAGAGCGAGAGTAAGCAAGCGTCAACACAGTTCAGTGAGCGCAAAGTAGCAGTTACTGGCCATTTGGCTGTCTAGCAGTGTTTTCTGTTCCCGACGCATATCCCATATCCCCTGTTCCCACACAGACACAGAGCAGGAAAACGCTAACAATGACATTCAGTCTGCACTCATGGCTCATATTCTGACAGATAGAGTAGACAGGGAGAACGTCATAATTCTGAATGTCTGTTCTTCCACTGCTAATCCACCACTTTTAGTCTTGTGTCATTCACGAAAACTTAACATACGTCATAATTTTTGTTATCAATAATCAATTTTTAGCTCGTCATCATCTTCATCAAAAAAGGTCACTGACGAATATTTTGTTGTGCCTCAACTTCCACAGTCATGTGCTAGTGTCACAGCAATAATGAAAGGCATTGACATTTTAATGCAGCTGATATGCTTGCAGATAACTGTTAATCATCACTTGTTCACTGTGCACTCTTAACATGCATGCAGCTGGGTTTTATGTGTGCAGGTTTATTTGTCAAATCTAACGTCCTACTGACAAAATGTGCCTGTGATAGCTACACTTCAACAGTCAATGAGGGATACACACTAAGATCTTAAGAGAGTGGCTAATCATTAATGTTTGCTTGTCAAAATATATTTATCCATTGACATAAATAAAGCTGGATTGTCCATCTCCACTTCCTGAAACCATATGAAAAAAGAAGCCAAGTGCTGGCGATGTCACTCAGGTCCAGAGCGTGCACAGTAGTGATCAGACAGTGGAATTGTAATATCAAGTTCTCAAGAAAACACACACTTGCCCAATTATGAGCAGGGCTCCACTATCTATCAAGCTGTTTTACCCCCTTGTAAATCATCAAATACCTAACTAAAACCACTACACAGTTATGAAACCTAATGTCCCATTCCAAAGTAATGTTTAAAAAATAAATTTTGTTTGCAGCTGGGTAGGCAAATTAACTAAAAATATGCAATAACTAAAATGAGTGTATAACATGGAATATTGGCATCTGTAATGCCTTGCTCTTTTTACATCCCTCAGCAAAACCCAAGCAACAAATTTCAATACTTTTCAATCACATCATTTTTAAGATAATAAAGAAATTAGAGATAGATTAAGACAAATTAAATTTTACAAGCCCAACTGAACACTGAAATGAAACATGAGGGAGGGGGTACATAGAGCTGTCACAAAATCCCAGTTACAAACCTGAATCTACTATCATTGTCAGTTAATGGCTTGTTGACAACCTTAGAGCCACTGCATGAACCTCTATGGGAAACTTTCTTAAATATTAGTGAAAACTGAAAATTGTGTTTTATGCCATGCTGACCACCATAACCATTGTGAACATCTACGTAGAAATTACAGTGCAACACTATGCTAGATTGTAATTTCTCCGACAGTAACCCAGCAAGTTACCAATTTTACCAACAGACATTACATTAAAACTGACTCTGTTCTATCGTACCAATTTAGTATTTAGGATTTAGATTTAGTGTTCAAGTGGACTGATCAAGGACTTATCGATGAGTGTGAGCAAGTACCTGTAGTAGTAGACGTCGCTCTTGCCAGCGCTCAGTCCGGACTTCCTGATAACTTCTTCTTTCTTCCAGCCGGGTGGTAGAGCGGGACAGTCCGTCCTCTTCTTCTCCATCATCACACGCTTATCGATACCACGAGTACGTTGTATACGAAAAAATCGATCACTCTGTCAACTGCGCTTGGGACCCTCCTAAGACACAGAGTGATAGATCAGCCCGGACGTACCAACATACGTCACAAACGTGACGTTAACGGCAGCTCCTACTCCCGCCGCCCCGCCTGTTTATAGTGGTTATTTCGGCGTCCAGGTTAAAGCTGTGAGTTGAGATGACCCGGGTTAAACTGCCGCTAGGTTCGGTTTTAATTCAGTTTACGTCCGGATAGAAGCAACGGCTCATCTGATCTGAACTGGACCAACGACGGTGTGTGACGTCTTTAATGCAGACTAACACACACCCGCGCTCTCGCAACGCTCACGCACGCATGCACGCACTCACAATAACGGAAGCGGGGAGTGGTCGAGGTTGTTTTTTATCGCCTATGATACGGAGATAGTAAGTAAAGATTATTCATTTATGTTCCCGAGATATATATGGATGAAAATCTAAAACAATAAACCATGTTTAAGATATATAGGCGTTTGAAATAAACCTTATCAAAGAAATGTAAGTGAATTAAATTCAAGTTATATCAGCCAATTGCTCAACTTCACGTTTTCCCTTTCAGAAAGACTGAGGTAGGCTCATTTTTAAATTATGTTAAAAAGTAGGCTATGATGTTTGCATGACTTGTATGACATGCCAGTAAGGTATTCAATTATATGAAATGATAATTCAGTACAATAACTTTGTAATAATAGTCGTACAATAATCTTGTCCTTTCTGTTACAAACTAGCTAATTTGGTTTTGCCATTAAAAAAAAAAAAAAGATAGATGTAACACTTGTTTACATGTATTTAGCTTTTGGCGGTGAAGCTACCCTGATAGGTGAACTTGTGTTTGTGCATTGAGTTCCATGGTGCCTGGACTTTGAGGCATAGTGATCAATCATTGTGCCTTTTCCTCACACCTCTTCCATGGCACCTCTGACGGCACAGGCAGCTTAAAGAGCCCTCCAGTATGAGTCCTGTAAGAGGGATAAGCAAAGATCATCAAGATCTGAAAATGTTTAGGGGAAGTGAGAACTTCACTATGTGTGCAGTTCAAGTGGTGGCAGAAGAATTAGTACTATGTTTTAATCCACAACAACTTCTGTCATTATTAAATCCAAAGGAGAGATAAGATAAGATCAAAATTGCATGGGGGAGGGTAAAGATTTGTTTGGATTTAACAGGGGATCATATGGCAAAAAAATAAGAGTGAAAAACGAAAATCATATTTCAATTTTTTGCATTTCTGAATGGTGTTACAACGGGGCTGAACACATGAATTCAACCCAAATACTCAAACGTAGCGACACAACACCCACACTCACAGTCTTTTTTTAAAGTTGTTTCGAAGAATTTCAAGAATAAGTAATATGTTATCTTAAAATAGCTTGCTAATTTTTTTAAGTTCACTTTGAGTGTTGCTAATTGTACACATAAATACTAATTTAATCAGTTGTAACTGGCCCATTAATTGAAATAATCTGTATTTCAATGGGAAAACACAGTGGTGCAGTGGTTAGCGCTGTCGCCTCACAGCAAGAAGGTCATGGGTTCGATTTCTGGGTCAGGGCCTTTCTATGTGGAGTTTGCATGTTCTCCCTGTGTCTGCGTGGGTTCTCTCCGGGTACTGCGGCTTCCTCCCACAGTCCAAAAACATGTAAACTCGGGGTTAGGTTAATTGGTTACTATAAATTGCCCATAGGTGTGAATTTGAGTGCGGATGGTTGTTTGTCTCTAAATGTGAGTATTGCGATAAATTTGTCCAGGGTGCACCACGCCTTCGCCCGATGATGCTGGGATAGGCTCCAGCCTAAATCTGTCCATTCCTTGTTTTTTAGTGATCATGTTAACAAATAAACAAACAAACAGTGGTTAAAAACATAACCAACCAGCGGAGATAAAAAATTCAAATACTTAAAGTAGGTCTATACTTTGGTTTCAAAGCGTGTCTTCACCTTCACTGAAATCACTTGGAATGTCATAATTGATTCCAGGATTTCAGGGGTACAGATGGAAACAGAAGTGGCAGAGAGGACAGTGTGTTGCAAAAAACCTGTATCGTGAGTGTTGTGATAGGTAATAACTGTGATGATGACGGGTGGCCTCCAGAGATGGAGATAAGCTAAACTAAATTTGCAAGAAAGAAGTCATCGCCCGAAGCAAGCAGTGGACAAGACCATGGCCCAAGACACAGAGCTAAAAAAATCGGGGCTAAAGTAAATATGGGCTTTGATGATGACAGCCAACAAGAAGACTGATAAGCTATTATTACGCTTGGGACAGATGAAGGCTAAATCAAGTGAGAAGGAAATTGTAAAAATTAACTTCCTGTGCGCCCCTAGTGGCTGGTTGCATTGTGTCTTTGTGTATATAACGAAAGCCTATGACAGGGGGCTGAGGGAGGAACTGTGTGAATTGTGTGAGGAAGTCTGGAGTAGAAGAGAAGTGTGTTAGATTTGTGCAAGATGTGTATGAGAGCAATATGACAGTGAGGTACACTGTAGGAGTGACAGATGGCTTCAAGGTGGAAGTATGACTGCATGAAGGATTGGCCCTAAACCCATTCTTGTTTGCTCAGTGATGGACAGACTGATAGATGGAGGAGAATATGCAGATAGGTGGTGTCAGAGAAGAAGATTTAAAGGACAGTAGGAGGATGATTCACTGTGGCGAACCCTAGAAAAAGCTAGGTAAAGCCTAAACAGTAAGAAGATATTTGATAAACGTTTAGAGTTTAAAACTACAGAAAATGTAGAACATACACTTATGCACTGTTAGAAATATATAAAAGATAAAAAATATGTTTGATAGGAATATACACAAGGCAGGAAGAGTGGAAACTTGAGAGTATTTTGGGAACAACAGGAGAAGGGATTAAGGACACACAAAAAGCCATGGCAGAGTACTTACACCCACTTACATCCTTATACACCCAGAGCTCCAGAGCTACATACTCCAGTACAGTAGATGGAAGTATGCACCTTTGTAGTCATGGTTTCAACCCACCATAAAACCAAAAGGAAATTGCCTCGTAGCAGTCTACATAAAGGTAAGACAATAAAAGTATTGTTGACAAATGCAAAAACTTAATAGGACTAGATATAGGAGCAGTTTTAGTGTCCTTGAAATGTATTTATGTTGCACTAATTAGAACAAGATTTAATTATGGGAGTATGGTATACGGCTCCACACCAAAAACTGCTTGGAGAGTTAAATGTGATCCAGGCCTGAGCTCTAACTGTGTGCCTTGTAGCAGCTAAAACATCACCTATGTGTGCCTTGCGAGTAGGGGCAGGAGGAGGACAAAATGAAGAACTGGAGAATATGAATTGCGAGGATGCACCTGTGTGGATGATAAAACCTCTAGTGGTAGATCTGGAGTTACTTTAACTTAAGAAAGGAAAATGTGGACTTGGACAACAAATTTTACAGAGATATATGGAGTATGGGAAAATGTATTTACAGAAGGGTCCCTAGATCCAGTAACAGATAATACTGGATCTGCATTTTCAATCCACAGAGACAAAGTTGCAGAATACAAAAGAGCAACAAACTGCTTAAGTGGGCACTGTTGAGCTATATGCTATCTTGGTGATTTTGGAGCGGGTTGATCAAGCCAATCCAAAAAGAGTCTTGATCTATAGTGATTCCACATCTGTTCTTTGGAGCTTAAAGCTCAGTACATCCACTACCAGGCAAGATTCACGTATGAAATGATGAGAAGACACCAAAGAAGTAAATAATTAATCAATGTTTAAGTAATTAGACTAGGTATTATAGTTGCATTCATGTGGGTTTCCCACATAGGCATGGCGTGTAATGAAAGTTTCATAAATTGACCAAACAAGCTGTACAAAAAAAAAAAAAATCCATGGATACCACAATTAAACAATCCAAAGCAGAGGGGGAAAGTATTTCACGGAGGGGAAAAAGAAAAATTGTGTTTCCTATAAATACATGTGGATGTTGAATTGTTGAATAAAACAATGAAGCCAGAACATCAATGATGTAAGTTGACAATGTCTCTTTTTCTTTTCTTTTTTACACTCCTATTTATTTGGAAATGCTTACAAACATAGCGTACATATAGCACAACAAATAAATTCCTTGAGTTAAATTTCCATTTTTTTAGTTTTTTAGTAAGGGGAATCTGGACTGGTTACAAATCTTACACAGGCAAGGGTGCACTGCGTAGCCAATTAAAACAATGAAGCTGTGGATTAATAAGGAAGAAGGAAAAAATAAGTATCTTGCTCCAGCCAGTGCTCATTTAATGCTGAGTTTCTATAACTGTGAACAGTACATATGTCTCAGCCAACAAGCCAAGGAGGAAGCATAGAGAAGTGGTGACCAGGCCCTGTACAAGCAGGCTAGAAACAGGCTGACTAAGGAGATCAGGGTAGCAAAAGAGGCTACAGTGATAAGCTAAAAAAAACAGCTTCTCAGCCAATGATTCTGTCTCAGTTTAGAGAGGCCTGCATCACATCACCAACTACAGGAGACTATCCCCGCACCCTGTTGATCAGTGACTTTCAATAAAACAACATGTGGCATTTCCAATCCATTATACGTACAAAAACAACAACCTCCCTTCCCAACACGGAGTTCACCCATTCAGAAAGCAATTCAACTCAGTTCAACAGAGATCAAGGCAACATTTGGCTGCTTTTAACATCAAAACAAAAAATAACAACAAAAAAGCACACAAAATATAAAGAAATAATAAAAGAAAGTGGCATGAGGATAGGTTTAAAAAAACAAAAAACAGAAAGAGGAAGTTAACAGATATAAAAGGCACACATTGATTTAATGTTCTCAATTGAGAAGATGACTTATGGTTACTGTTATTGTTAATCGTGGTTACTGTTGTCACTAGTTTGGATTACAACTTTGATTCTCTGGTGTTTCTTTGTTCTTTTATTTGCCTTTGCCTTGATATTGCTTTGTATTTGCTTTGATGTTTGATTTGGCCTGTTTCACCTCTCTGAAGGAATGTTACTTTGAAGTAATGTCTTTACCTCTCCAAGACATAGTTTAGATCACTTAAGAAGCTAGTGGTGGAGTCATATAGTTTTCATATCGTTTCTAAGACTGAACTCTGTTATGTTGGTCTACGGTATTAGAGCTTGTGCCAAAAAGACCAAACAAAACATTTTAAACAACTAACAAGATTGAGAATTTGACAAAGAATAAAGCTCCCTAAAATGAACAAAAAATCATCTCAAAAACAAAGCTTGTAATTTGCAAACAAATTATTTATGTAATCAAACTATTGGTCTTCTGTTTTTCTTTTTTAAATGTAGCCTTTTTTGTAGCTTCTTTGGTTTGTTCTCGCTGATCAGACGTTTGCTCTCTGCCAGTTTTGCGGTCACATTCCCACCGCTTGCATGTGCGTTCCCTTAAGTTTCTTTTGTTGTTTTGGCACAGAGCTCTTGTGTGGGTGGGCTTTTCAGGGGTGCCTTCCTATTGATTAATAAGTTTTTGAGTGACAGCTCAGTGAAGCAGGTGGACCTTTAGCCACAGCCAATAATGGCTTCAGCAGGCAGACTTCCCAGGCTTGGCAGAATGATACACATATGCTAAACTTAGCTCATATTGGTCATGAAGGCTGTCTAATTTTATAATGTACTATTCTTTTGGATTTTGTGTTTTTATAAGTAAAAATTTAATATAAGCTTCGCAATTAAGCAATATAAGGATGCTGCTTTTGAAACCCGGAAAGGCCACTCCAAAGACTAGACCAGAGCTTGTGATATGAGACAGTCTAGCGTCCTCTGAAAGCTAGACTGTCACCTGCTGTTTCCGCCCTTACCCTTACGTCGTGATATCTGTTGCAGCCCCAAAAATTTAGACAGGGTTACTGACTAGAAGTCTGCCTGCTGAAGCCATCCGGGAAGTTCTGCCTGGTCACTGTGCTGTCACTCAAAAATGTATTAACCAATGGGAAGGCATCTCTGAAAAGCCTACCCAAATGAGAGGTTTGTGCCAAAACAATCAATGAAACTTAAGGGACTGCAAGCAAGGTGAGAGCGAGACTGCAAAACCGACAGAGCAAAAGTCTGATCAGCGGGGGGAAGCAGTGAGAACAGTAAACAAACGGGTATGTTGTCAAAATAGCAAAAGACCAATAATTTGATGACACATATAATTTGTTTGCAAAGTACAAGTTTTGCTTTTGAGATTACATTTGGATTGGGAGAATTTTAATGTCTCTCAAATTCACTGTTTTTGTTTGATGTTTAAAATGTTTTGTTAAGTCTTTTTGGTACAAATCTAATTCCACAAGCATCCAGCTTGTCTCTGTGAGAACTGTCAGAAACAAACAGGAAAGCATGTATATGTTGACTGCACAAATGATTAATTAGCAGGGACACTAGGAACAAATATAAAGGATTATACTCCAGTGTGGTGGCATTGAAGTGGCTGTTAGGCTTTTGTAAGAGAAAAAGGTTTATAGGAAAAATATGATGGACTAGACAATGTAGGAGTTAACTAACTCCAGACGATGGATGTAATGCAACATCTTAGATTGAAGCTGCCGCTAAACCACACAGAAGAAATGTTTAAAGGCGTCATCCACATCGCTAGTTGGCACTGCTGTGAAAATGCAATACCGACTTCCGTCCCTGAAATAAATTGCGACACTCTTTACGTTCATTGTTTACTTAACGTCCTTTGGATCGCTCCTCCATACCAACCAAAGAACAAGTACATCACATTCTTAATTAGACCCATAACGCAACCTATGATCTTTGGCCTGTTCGATAAAATCGTCCAAATATATATTACCTTTTTGCAATAAAAAGGTAGCAACACTGCAAGACATACTTTTTTTCCTGCAGGAGAGAGCATTCTCCAATTCGGCGCGAGTCACATAAAGAAAATAGGATTTTGGGGTTCTGCTCAAGTATATGGCACTAACTGCGGAAACATGAATGTGCTGAGACAGTCGGTTTGTAAAAGTGAACGTTTCTGAAGATCCTGTAAGTTCGTTAAGGAAAATAAAGCTCGTTTACCGTTTACGCCGCTGCTAACAATTTACAGCCGCATGCTGTTTGACCATAGGGCGGAAATGATATGAGCTAAACCTAGACCTGTGATTCAGCTTGACACGGGAAGTGTTCTGTTTGGAATAATTTGAATGTAGTTCACGCAGACACTCGCCACAATCTATATTGAAATGAGACCCTTTGGATTATGGCGTTAACTGTAAGTGTGATATTTTTGTTTGTTCCATATGTTCACGCTTGATTTAGACAGTATTGATTACTCGTGTTAGCATGGTAACGTTATCTCAGTGCCACTAAGTTGAACTCTTTACTAAGTAGAGCCAACGCTGACTAATCTTTCTTACCAACATGTGTGGACAACATTAATGTGAAAGATCAGATACACACAAACACTGTATAGTGTTAAGTTGTGCCAAATTGCCATTATGGCATCCTTATTGGTATGTTTAAGTTTTAGTTTGTTTAGTTAACCTAGCTGTTGTTTAGGCTAAAGCCAAAGTAGCAGACGCGCGTCCCTCCTATTTCAAACATTCAAGCAACTTGGCCGATATTGACAGGCTTTATCAAAATACAAGATCATCAAACGGAACAAAATTACATGACAGGAAACTGACATTTGTTCAGGCTCGACTGTGGTCACGCCAGCTACGCTTTAGACAAACGTCCTGCTATCAACGGTTGAAAATTAATTGCGCATCTACGCCACGTTTTAAGGTTCCGTGTTTTTTCAGTGCAGTTTATTCATGGCCAATTACTTAATGGCCATAAATGAATAAATAAAAACGGTATATGGATATAAATAAAATATATAAGTAAGGTGTATTTATTAATAATCTTCACTACAATTCTGGTTCTGCACGTTTTCAAAATAACATTTAAGTTATTTTACTGATAATATAAAAATATATTAAAATTGTGGGTCAGCTTCTTCCAGTGTAACTACAATGACTTTACACGATATCAGGAATATATACAGTATATGTATTAAACTTCGCTAGTAAATTTAATCAAATTGTTTGCACTAAATGACACCAGATTCCTGTTCATTATGTCCTCAGGTGTCAGTGTGATGATTTTCACCAGATTTTACTGTAGCATTTTTAATTATTTCATGTTTAATCCATATAGAGTATATGTTAACAGATTTGGCAGAATTCATTGGGGTGAAAACTATTTCCTTCGTATTTGCACACTGATGGTTGAGGACATACTGAACAAGAATCTGGTGGAGTTCAGTCAAAACAATTTGATTTGTATTTTTAATGATTTTTTTTTAAATTTGCCAAATCTGCAACATATACTTTATTGATATATATTAAACATGGACATTTAAAAAATTCTACAGTAAACTGAGGTGAAAATCATCACACTGATACTTGAGGATATACTGAACAAGAATCTGGTGGAATTTTGTGCAAATAATTTGATCCAATTTTCTTGGGAAGTTTAAGACACACATATATACTCGTGACATTGTGTAGGAGTCATTACAGTTACACTGGAAGAAGCTGACCCACAATATAATTTTAGTATATTTCTATTTTATCAGTGAAATAACTTAAATGCTATTTTGAGACCGTGCAGAACGACAATTTTAGTGAAGAGTAATACACCTTACTTATAATTGTATTTATATCCATATACCGTTCATTTATGGCCATTAAGTAATTGGCCATGAATAAACTGCACTGAAAAAACACGGAACCTTAAAACGTGGTGTAGATGCGCAATCAATTTTCAACCCTCGATAGCACGACCATGTTTAGCTGGCGTGACCGCAGACTGGCTTTTCAGTTCACAGTTAACCTAGCGAGCTTCTTTCTGTTAATTGTGGGTGGCAACCAGTTTTAGAAGTGCATTACTGCCGCGATTTCGCTGCAAAGTGGTCCACAATTTCCTTTTACCAAATGAAAAAAACAGCCAGAGGTTCTTCTCTTCTGTACCTTATTAAAACTAAATAAATCTGTGATGTGGTCTAACTCGGGGCCTAAATTCATAAATTCTTAAGATCCAGTGTTTCCCCCACCCTCACCCTCAATCAGCTTTTCTTAAAGATACTTTCGTAAGACTATCCAGGTTCAAAGTTAGCAGCACGATTGTCCACCATGTAATTCCCTAATTAAGTCATATTAGCTGGGATCCTACCTAAGACGATTTGGGCCCGGTATTAGAAAGAAAAATATGAGAGGACGAAGATTTATCATTATTATTATTATTATTATTGTCATGGACTAAGAAAAAAAGGTTGAAATTTGGAAAACGATAATAATGTTTAAATATAATCTTATTAAGTTGAAATGTATAGACCCTTTTTAAAGACATAAACAATGCATCTAAGAAATGCTAAACTGGTAGTGCGACCAGTGAAGAGTACTTCAGAAACTGCTTTAGTAACAAAGAAACTCTTTCTCTTTTACGTCATTAAGCACATTGTATGACTTTGGAGAGATTGTGCCAAAAACAGTGTCTGTTTAGAAGGATAAATCACTCAAGCTTTGAAGAGGTATGTGAGAAGGAGGGAGGAGGGACCAATCTGGCTCTTTCGAGGGGTCACAGGGATAAACTTGTGCGGACTTAAGGAGATTCAAATGGTGTCACTCTATGCTCCCACTTTATCCCAGTGATCCATATGTCTTCATCAAACTATCTGTTGCAACTTTAACAGCCTCAGCATGTTTTTAGGGGTAAAATTTATAAATTACATATGCAAATAAAGATTTGTTAACATTTGCAAATTACTAAGTGCATTTCTCAAAAACAGTTAAGAAAAACTGCTAGTTTATCTCTCAGAAGAAAATATTTATGTCTGTGAACGTGTGATGTCTTCAACTTTGCACTGTTAATCACTCATAAACATTGATGAACTAGAAAAATTGCATAAAGCATGATCTGATAGAAAATAAAGGAAACAAAAGACATTTGGGATGTAAATAATTTTTAAACAATATATCAATATACTACTTAATGTGTCTTCGTTATTCAGTCAGCTCACTGGAATGAATGTGATCTGAACAGAACTGACTATGTGGTCTAGCCCTTTCACGCAAAGTGGTTATCACAGTGGACAATTTTAAACATATTTTTCATGTATATGTATGGGTTCTGATAGCGTATTTGCTTATATTCACTACAGTGGGCGATAATGTGCCATCCTATACCCTTAGGCTGTTCATTTAGATTGGAATGGGGCCAGTTTGTTACTCGAAGCCAAAATCAGGAGCCAGAGTTTGAGTAATTGCATTAACATATCATATATCATATATCATCAAAATACAACATAATAAAGGAATGAATATATTGTATTTTGTAAATGCAGAACTTCATCTGTACATTGTATTGTCTCAAGACACGTAGGGTCAAGTTATTTTTACATTCAAATGACAATACCATGTTCAGATATCAATGCAGGTTAGCCATGTCACACAGACATTTAGAAAAACGCATTTAAGTAACAGACAACTTAAATGAACACAACTGTGACAACACAGCATGACAACCACTTTCTCTCTTGACAATGAGGAGATACATTACAGAGAAAGAGGGAACTGGTACTCAGAAAAAAATTGCTCCACCTACTGTCTATAAGCTGAAACACTGCTACGTGAGGACTCAGCATAACCTTTTTTTTTTTTTTCATTTTTCCCTCTCTTCCCGTTCTTAATAAATAAATAAATAAATAAAACAGACTGCCCCCTAAATCCAAACATGGGCTATAACTGTACTCACATTTGCAAATTTCATCAGTTAACACTGGCTCCAGATGAGCCATATCAGATATTTAGAACTGTACTCATTTAACTGACAGGCAACATCTACTTAAAGTGCATTGTATACAATTATGAAAGTATAGTGCATAGGATTTTATCAAGGCAAATTATATTAAATTACATCAGATAATAATCACTTCATCCAGGTTACTGATTCACTGACATGACCTTTAGTTGACCTCTTTTGACTATATGGATACAGGGTAATTCAATGTTAAATAGTTCCTCTGCTCTAACTATAATTCTGAAGAAGTTGGGACAGTGTAAAATGTAAACAAAACAGGATGGAATGATCTGCAAATCTCATGAAACGTTATTTTATTTAAAAGAACATAGAAAACATATCAAATGTTTAAGAGTGTACACTTTAAGTAAAAAATGTAATTTTGAATTTCATGGCAGCAAAGCTCAAAAAAGTTGGGGCAGGGCCATTTTTTACCATTATGTAGCAGACCCCCTTTTTTTTTTAGCAACAGTATGTGAACATCTTTGAAGTAAGGAAACCATTTGCTCGAGCTTTGGGAGAGGAATGTTGTCCCATTCTTGTCTGATGTAGGATTGTTGCTGCTCAACAGTCCTGGGTCTTCTTTGCCAATTTTTTCATTTCATGATGGACCAAATGTTTTCTATTGGTGAAAGGTCTGCACAGCAGGCAGACCAGTTCAGCATCCAGACTCTCTCATAGCAATACTGTTGTGATGTATGCAGTATGAAGTTTAGCATTGTCTTGCTAAAATATGCAAAGCCTTCCCTGAAAGAGACGTCTGGATGGGAGCATTGGTGGTTCTAAAACCTATATATAGTTTTCAGCCTTGATAGTACCTTTCCACATGTGTAAGCTGCCCATGCCGTAGGCACTTATATAACCTCATACCATCAGAGATGTAGGTTTTCTAACTATGCACTGATAGTTAGCTTGATTGCCTCTCTCCTCTTTAGTCCACAGGACATGGGGTCCATGGTTTCCAAAAATGTCACATTTTGATTCATCTGACGATAGACCAGTTTTCCATTTTGCCTCAGCCCATTTTAAATGAGCTTTGGCACAGAGAAGAAGCCAGCGTTTCTGGATTGTGTTCACATATAGCTTTTTCTTTGCATAATACACCTTTAACTTGCAATTGTGGATTGCACAGCGATCTATGTTGACAGACAATAAT
Organism: Mola mola; assembly: GCA_001698575.1. Taxonomy (NCBI): domain Eukaryota; kingdom Metazoa; phylum Chordata; class Actinopteri; order Tetraodontiformes; family Molidae; genus Mola; species Mola mola. Next base: position 1,782,733 of record KV751396.1, read on the forward strand.
TTGTGTTCCTGAGCCCATGCAGTGATTTCCAATACAGAAGCATGTTCTTAATGTTCTGCCTGAGGGCTCGAAGATCATGAGCATTCCAATATTGACCTTTAGCTTTCTCCCTTGTGCACAGAGATTTCTCCAGATTCTCTAAATCTTTTGATGATATTATGGTGGTATATTCAAAGTCTTCACAGTTTTACAGAGCGGAAATTTTTTTCTGAAATTGTTCTACAATTTTTAGATGCATTTTTTCGCTGATTGATGAACCTCTGCCCATTTTTACTTCTGACAGACTCTGGCTCTCTAAATTTTTTAAATTTTTATAACAAGTCATGATACTGACCTGTTCCAATCAACCTAATTAGCTGCAAAATGCTCCTCCAGCTGTCTTTTTATTAGTACTACTTCTTTTCCAGCCTTTTGTTGCCCTTTTCCAAACTTTCTGAGATTTGGTGCTGCCATCAAATTCAAAATGAGCTAATATTTTTCATGAAATGGTAAAATGTCTCACTTTCAACATCTTATATGTTGTCACTGTTCTGTTGTGAATAGAATATGAATTTACTTACATTTTACACAGCTTCCCAACTTTTTCTGGAATTGGGCTTGTAGTCTGATAAGGAGATTTGATGAAGATATTTCTTTTTATTGTTTTATTTTTTCCCAAGTTTTTTACTTATCCTTTTCTCTTATTGCTTAGCGAGAACATTTTCAAGTAGACTGCCCCAAAATTCCACGCACAATAACTACTATTCACCTTTGTCCAAGTTAAAATTGCATCAGACACCTAAATAATCAGCCCAGTTGAGCTATAACATATCAGTAGCTACATTAAGTGGATAATGTTCCCCGCCTTCGCCCCAAGATGCTGAGATAGGCTCCAGCCCCCCCCGCGACCCCTAACGGGATAAGCGGTAGAAAATGAATGAATGAATGAATGAATGAATGTTCTATTATTATGTAAATATCAAAACAATTTAACTGCATCATACAGTTCAAAATTTGATCCTTGCTACTCACTTGAATAACATACCCATTACGTTGCATATATAGTTAGCCAACATTTGCAATCAAGTGACATAAATGACATTTGTTTGACTTAACAAAAGCAGTGAAGTCAGGTGTATATGTTGTCAGCAATATGCAAGCAGTGGTGCAGATGTTGGGCAGTGAGGGATATGTAGTTGTGATTTTTAGTGGTATTAATGTTTGACAGTGAGGACTCACAAGTGTATGTTGAACATTGTCAGAAGAAGCGTAAGACCTCTTAAGTGAGGGAATTTCTAGGTGCTGACTTCATGACTCCTGAGTCATGAAGTCATGAGTTCAAGTTGTAAAGATGCCTCATTCAAATACATTACAAGCTCATTTGCTTTTGATGCAAAATCTGTCTCAACATTCACAGTGAAAGGGTCCTTATCAAATCTCATCCTTGACTGAACGTTCCAAATTTGGTTAAAATTTGAAATTTGCTTTTAATGAGTTAATAAATCCTGACATTGCCTTATTTGCAGGTCTGATTTCCTTAGTATGGGGAAGTGGAACATTTTGCCTGGACATAGAGCAGCAGAGAAAAGTGTGAGCTATTTTTAAAAGCATTTCGTCTCTCCACAAGTTGCATGACTGTTTTATTCAGAGACAGAAACTTGCCGGATTTTTTTAGTTTTGACTCATGAAGCAGAAGGATCGCCTCTTAGTTCACAAAATCGTTCAATGTTTTTCTTTTGCTAAGCCATGTAATACCATTGTGGATGAATAAATCTTTTAATTCAGCTGATGTGTCTGTCAACAACTTGCGGAAAAGATGGTGCTGTAAGCTGGAGGTACAGCAAATGAATTTAGTAATTGCCATGAAAGAGTCCATGGGAGCCCATGGTCTCTTGTAACTCGCCAAATAGTTTGGCACACAAAAGACTTTGGTAGATAAGGTAATGTACCGATCTTAGCGGTGAAGCCACAGTCACCATCCTTGCGGCCACGCCCTGTTCCCTCACCAACATGTTGACATGTTATATATAAAATATATATATACTTAGCACAAAAAGTAAGGAAATTTGTGATCGCTCGATTATTTCTTTGTTGTGACAAATTTTCTTGGCAATAAGCCTTATACCATGAGAAAACCTGTTTATTTCCCTTTTAAATGGTGCCATTTGTGAGATGAGCAGCAGGTTTGAGTATGTGGGTTGTGCCCATGAAAAACTTGCCAAATCTTCTCTGCCAATACCAAACAGATTATTATGCTATTGACTTGTTTGTTGTTTATTGGAATTGATGATTGAAGTCTGAAGAAACAAGACATATTGGCAATTTAACAATTTACTCATTTAACACACAGGGGCCTCAGTAGCACGTGGAAGAACCATACACAGCTAAACAGCCTTGCACAGCAGTGTGAGACCAAGGTGGTGACCAGCATGATGAGGAGGCGCCAGGCTCTAGAGTTTCGTTTCGTTTCGTTTTCTGCCGCTTATCCGGGTCCGGGTCGCGGGGGTAACAGCCTGAGCAGGGAGATCCAGACACTCTTCTCCCCAGCCACTTCCACCAACTCCTCCGGGGGGACACCAAGACGTTCCCAAGACAGCCAAGAGATATAATCTCTCCAGCGTGTCCTAGGTCTGTCCCGGGGTCTCCTCCCGGATTGGCATGCTCGAAACACCTCCCCAGTGGGACGTCCGAGGAGCAGCGGCTCTACTCTGAGCTCCTCCCGGATGTCCGTGCTCCTCACCCTATCTCTAAGGCTGAGCCCAGCCACCCTGCGAAGGAAGCTCATTTCGGCCGCTTGTATTCGCGATCTCATTCTTTCGGGCACTACCCAGAGCTCATGACCATAGGTGAGAGTTGGGACGTAGATTGACCTGTAAATTGAAAGCTTTGCCTTATGGCTCAGCTCTCTCTTCACTACAACGGACCGCTTCAGCGTCCGCATCACTGCCGACGCTGCTCCAATCCGTCTGTCAATCTCCCGCTCCATTTTCCCCTCAGCTGCTCCAATCCGTCTGTCAGTCTCCCGCTCTATTTTCCCCTCACTCGTGAACAAGACCCCGAGATACTTGAACTCCTCCACTTGGGGAAGCAACTCTCCCCCGACCCAGAGTGGACAATCCACCCTTTTCCGGCTAAGAACCATGGCCTCGGATTTAGAGGCGCTGATCCTCATCCTGCCGCTTCACACTCGGCTGCAAACCGTCCCAGTGAGAGCTGGAGGTCACTGTTCGATGAGGCCAACAGGACCACATCATATGCAAATAGCAGAGACGGAATCCGGAGCCCACCGAACCCGACTCCCTCCGCCGCTTGGCTGC
>KV751396.1:1790714-1816986 GCA_001698575.1 Mola mola
GTGGAGCCTATCTCAGCATCTTCGGGTGAAGGCGGGGACACCCTGGACAAGTCGCTAATTCATTGCAGGGCTGACATATAGAGACAAACAACCATCCACACTCACATTCACACCTACGGGCAATTTAGAGTGACCAATTAACCTAACCCCCAGTCTGCATGTTTTTGGACTGTGGGAAGAAGCCGGAGTACCCGGAGAGAACCCACGCAGGCACAGGGAGAACATGCAAACTCCGCACAGAAACGCCCTGACCCGGAATCGAACCCAGGACCTTCTTGCAGCCAAGAAAATTGTAACTGGTTTAAAAAGTTTAAACCAAGGCTGGGGGGGATTGGGGTTGTATTTGCATTAATTGCATTAATATCTCTGACTAAACAATTTTAAAATGCATCTTTTATAATCAAAACAAAATGTACGACAAAGTGTGCTTAAAGTGGACTAAAATTGTTAGTGGTGGGCTAATGGACATTCAGAATGCACAAGATTCTCCTCTGTCTTGTCTGTCTGTCAGAATATGAACAATGTGTCAAGACTGGATGTCTCTGTTAGTCCTGAAGCACATCCCCTGTTCCCACACAAAGACTGAGCAGGAAACGTCTTCGTCAAGTGTAAAAGGTTGTTGATGAACATTTTTTGTCAGTTTTCATCAGCGAAACAAACACTGCTTGGATTGTCTGGGGGAATATCTGCCTTTCTAATAGATTTTATGAGACTGATTTAATTAATCTTTTCCCTTCTTTAAGGTTGGTGCCCCTTTGTAATCTAACGTAAATTAGTTCTTACTATTTTAATAATGATTAATTTATCTATGATAATATTTGATTAATTTTGGTAGCCAAATTCAACTGCTTGTATAAATGGTTGTCTGTGTGAACAGCCACACTGTCAACATACGTGCAATTAGAAGCAAGATAATCTCAGATAATCTTAAGAATCCTGGAAATTGGAATATTATAAACTGTTGGGTCGATAATCGGTCAGTTTCCTACCATAGACTCAGAGATGGCATCACGAATGTAAATCAAAAAGTGACCTTTTTTCTAGGTTTTGTTATTTTTCAATTCTGCTTGTTTTTGTCAGCATGGAGTCCAGCAGCGTGGTTGGTGACTTTCTGTCTCCAGAGTCAATAGTGACCCCCCGGTTGTCGAGCTCAGATCACCTGAGAAGCAGCCTTCTGGCTGCTGAACACAACACGACCTTCAGATACAGAGACAAGGTTCACTTTGCTTCTACTATTCCTACTAGTTACAGCTACAGTAGTGATGGGGTGCTTTGGCCCACTACTATTACTCATTTATAGACTTCCAGTCATGCCTCCGTTTGTTTGTTTTTTATGTTACTGTATTTTTTGCATTTTGTAGCTGCTTTAAATAAATTGTCCCTAGTGGGATTAAAAAAGTTGTTTTGTATTGCATTGTATTTTATCTATTTATAGTGATCCATCTTATAGTTTTAGCTCTGTATTTTTCTTATTTCCTTCTACTTTAAATAAACTAAATTGTAAGCATTTCATCCAATTTGACAAAAAAATTATCTCTTATTAATCATGAAATCTGAAATACATTTTTTGGTGGAAAAAAAAATGGCATTGTGAAGAAGAAAATGGCATTAAATATCATTAGAATTTTGTTCATTTCTTTTAGATTTTAGTTCAAGTTAAAAGTTATTTGTTTCGTGTCTTGCTTTAGTCATATTGCCTGTCTAACATGATATAATTCTAAACGAGCTGAAAAGCTTTTGTTTGGCTGGACGTAATAAAAGATCAATAAAAATGTATTAATTAATTTCAGAATTATGATTCAGCTTCTGCAGCGTTGGATGACTACATTGCTGACTTTGAAAGCAGTTTTCAGAACAACAAGCCATTGACAGTAAGGCTCATCCTGCCGCGTAGTCTGCCCTCCGTGCCGAGCAGACTTAAAATGAGCACACTCAGAAACAAAGATGGTAGGTCACCACACGGAGATGCTTTCACTGAAAACTAAATGGAGGCTGGTCTACTCAGTTGGATCAGGTTCAAATTCTGTTCAGTCATTGTGTGGTATGAAATTAATTTAAACCCAAGTTTTTTTCTCCCTTATTGGTGTTATTAGGAAAAATGTTTATATCAAGTTTCTTGTACCATAATTTCTTAAAAGTGTAATTGAGCAGTTGTTCAATTAAAAAGATTGTCGCATATTTATGAATTCATCCAATAAACAAAAATTATGTAGGTAAGCATGTTTTTTTTTTGTCTGAATGTTAGTGTTTTTGTTTCTACCCATAGTTCTCAGGGAGCGTCTGTCCGACAAGGAGCTGGACTCATTGAACCTCCCATTCACTTCACATGATCACAGTGTCAACAGAGACAGACACTCCATGACAACAGATGAGCTGCTGTCTGTACCTTATGACAGCTCAATGCCTGTCACCGACACCTCTGCCTGGATCAAAGGTCCTCAAACACATCACTCCTACCTCCACCTTCATCCCATGTCCTAAAATGCATGACTCTGAATTTATGGCATATGATTTCTTATTTTCTGTAAACACTGGCTAAGTGATGAATAGATACAATAACAACAATATTGATTTGTCTTGTTCTTTGCATCATGGTACAGTTCCTCTGACTCATCTCATCTACTGATCCAGGGCTAGTCTCGCAGTCAAGAGCCTCCCAGCTGTGCCCTACCTTTTCCAGAACAGCACACAGAACTTGGAACACGGTCACCAGCAGCCATGCTGTCCCCCAATTGAGCCACCATCACCCTCACGCAGCCAGGGGCCCCAGGAGGTGTTGGATTTTGTTGTTCTGTCACTCTTCTGTCCTGCAGAAGCCCTATATCAAAGTTTACATTGCATTTCTTCCTCAGCTGCAGAGGAACACCAAGGGCAGCCATGTTGAAACCAGATGCTGACATCTCTTCAGTCAGCTGCTATAAGGTGTCTTGTATATTCCTTTTCATTTCACCCATGTGAACCAAGCCTCGTTCAACTGTACTGACTGTCTGTTCTTTGATCTGTACCGCTGTTTTAACTGCATGTCACAATACTTGATTCCAAAGTGCTTTCTGTACAGTTCTGTAAAGTAGCCCTGATTATTACCCTTAACCCTAGATCTTTACATTTCAATTGCTAACAGTTCTCTGAGATCAGAGGAGTTGTTCCTACGGTCTCCCCGTTATGCAATTTCAAAAGTTTTAAAGTTTCAAACTTAGATGTTGAGCCGGTAACAAGTTGCCTGTAATGGAAAAACCACATTGTCTACAAAAGGGGTGGCTGTGGCTAAGTGGGTAGAAAAAAATCATCTTCTGATCAGAAGACTGATGACTATATGAATGCAAGTCCACTTACAAAGTCCATGTTAATCTTTCTGGAGAATCTTATTGCAAAAGTGGGTAGGCTTTTTAGGATGTTTTTGTAAACAGATTCCAATCTGGCCTTCCTGTTCTTTAGTGTTCCCAGTGGTTTTTTTCTTATTGTAAATAATTTGTATTTACATTCATGAACGTGTCACCTGATGTTGACTTTGATAATGACACGCTTACCTCCAGGAGAGTGTTCTTGACATGGCTGGGTGCTGATAATGGGTTTTCTTCATCAAGAAAAGAATTCTACGATCATCCACTTTAGTTGTACATGAGTTGATTAGTTAGTTGAACATTAAATATCTTGTCTTTGTACTGTATTCAATTACATTCCATTTATTTAGGCATATGCAAATATTTTTTTCTTTCTTGTGTTGACTTGCATAATATCCCAACTTTTTAGGAACTGGGGTTGTACAATTTTATGGCTGTTTATTTTTGAATTCTTCTGTCCAGCCTGGAAATCTCTGTCATACTTCTGTACATTGTGCATTTTCGGGGCAGCAAAGTTAACCTTTTTCCCTTTTTCTGACTCCATTAGCCATCATACAGGGCAGATATATTAGAGTGGGCAGAGCCATCTGCGTTGCATCACCCCCCTCATTGGTTAACCAGCAACAAGACTGACATGCACTCTCGAGGAAGCAAAGTGCCAGACCTTGAATATCCAGCCTGGATCCAACACTGTGACCTCAGGAAGTCACCACCACCCACAGAGTCACAGCTGTGGAATTACCATGGTACAACCCTCCACATAAAATTCCATAATATACTGTTTAGTCCATTTCCCTCCATGTAACTGGACCCATCTAGCACTTAACGATCACTACTTCTTGTAATTTTTAAAACATGTTATCCAAAAATACAAGCTTTTTACTACAAAAGTGGTACAGACGTATTTGAGAATGAAGTCACTAATTAAGATTTTTTAATGTCAAAAGATTTTTGAAAAACAAAAAAACATTTAGACCACCCTGAAACACTGAAACCCCATTTTGGACTATTGAATGAGAAACAATTACAGTAAATGACAGATGAAGATCTCCTTCTCTCAACTGTCTTTTTGCTAAATAACCCCACCTTAAACCATGATGGTTCTTGCATGATGTAGTAATTGTTTCTAGGTAAAAGCTCAGGGCTGCCAAGCTCTGGATTTCTCTTGAGATCTCAGACATTTATTGTGGCACTTCTGTCTACCTTGACAGCAGCCTTGCCCCCACTCTCTAACTCTCCCACCCGCCCCCTGTACTTGTAGCCTACACATTGCAGCTCAAGCCCTGAGATGTCAAGATCACCCAAACACCAAGGTCAAAATGCCAATTTAAGTCAACTACTGACTGAACTTACTCTATTTCTAAACTTCTGGTATAGATACAGGTACACAGGACTACCATGCAGCAAGTTGGCTAACTGTGAGCCCAAAGTAAACTATCAAGTATTTAATCATCTACATTATCTTTGTTATTATTACTATTTTACTTGTTGTGTCAATTATGCTGTCTGGTCTCTCTGCACCATTTTCTGCTTTGAAAGGCTGTACAATGATCTTGATGAAGCCCTTCGTCCAGGAATGATAAACTTTACATGGCCAGTTCTTTGTAGCATTGCTAGTCTCCACACTTGTCTCAGTCCCTTAACTGGGAACTGTCACAACAAGTGAACATTGAGAGGGCCATAGGCAACTTTATAGAACAACATTTATTTATCTGGTTTGCATGTAGAAACCAGCTTAAAAAAACTTACTCACTTGTAATGCTATGTGACCATCTTATGGTGAAGGGGGTAGAGGAATTTTAGTAGTAAGATTTTAGACAGATTTTAACAGCTTTTATTTTACACCTTCAAATGTATTAAAAGGAAAACACAAAATGCCTTAAAAATCAATTTTCATGATATGAGACTTTTAAGGTATTAACCGAAATTACTCGTTACCAAGTAGTATCAAAAACTTCTCCAAAAAAATTCTTGCAAAGATTACTTTTTTGTATCCAAGACCTGAAAGTGAAAATATTTCCATGTTTTTTTCTTGCAGGCAATCACCACAGTCAATCTTTGCTTTAATGAAATGTGTGATTGGCAGACTACTGCAATTGCTCTAGTGTGGTTAAATGAATACTGACTGTATGCATGATAGAATTTGCACTTTAGTGGTGGTATTTTTATGCTACTGATTGCTTGAGTTGACATGATAGTTATCAAACCAAGTACTCTATTGTTATTGGTGTGACTTTAACAATACTGGTATAGTTACTGGTATTATAATTTTTATATCCCTATGAAATGGTTACTGTGCTAATTGTACATATCTTCTTTGCTGCCTGGTATGAACATTTTTGTGAAGCATCCACATTTTCGAATTTGGGGCAGGCTGCTCTGGTGACATATTTTATTTTAAATCTTTTCATTGAAGTTCTGTAGACAGTACAAATTAGTGGATCTGGTACAAACTGTCAGAGTGTCTGTGTATGAGAACAGCACAAAACGACATACAAAATCCCATTAGCCCTCCCTAAGCCCACCCTCCCAAATTCCTACATAGGTTGTGGTCACAATGGTAATAACTGATTTGGTCCCAATCTCCACACTCTTAGATTGGGTTCCAAGCCCCAATAACATGAAGCCCGGATGACACTGATTAGGAATTCATGAAGACGGCACAAGGAAGTCAGCCACAGCCAAATACCTACATAGAATAAGCCACTATCCAAGATGAGACAGATAAAATCCAGGGATACAGGAAGATGGCCCCAAATGATGCAGAAACCCAGTGAGGAGGAGAGAAGAGGGACCATCATGGAGGGACAAGCCCCTGCACGGGATGTACCACGGACAGATCGAGGAAGTCAGAATCAAAATCCTTTTTATTGTCATTGTACAAGTGTACAACGAAATTATAGCAGCAACCGAGTATGACAAACAACATAAACTAAGAATAAAAAGTACAAGCAGCAATACTTAAATATAAAAATATAAAGTAAATACAGTCAGTAAAATATAAAAATATAGTCAGTCTTTGTCAGTATTGCACATTGTCCTTGAGTGGTGTGTGTGTGGGGGGGGGGGCACCTGCTGAATGCCTGCTTATGTTTGGTGCAGTGATGGCTTGTGGGAAGAAGCTATTTTTAAGTCTGTTTGTCCTGGTTCTGATGGACCAGTAGCGCCTGCCAGAGGGTAACCGGTCAAACGTGGTATGCAGGTTGGGTGCTGTCTGTTGTGATTGCCTTAGCTCTGGGGAGGCAGCGAGATGAGTATAAGTTGTTAAGGGAGGGGAGGGGGCAGCCGATGATCTTCTGTGCTGTCTTGACCACTCTCTGGAATCTCTCCCTATCTGCCACAGTGCATTGGAGAACCACACTGTGGTGCAGTAGGTCAGGATGCTGTCAGTGGTAGAGCAATAGGTCACCAGCAGCATCTCACAGATGTTATTTTTCCTTAGCACTCTCAGGAAGTGCAGACGCTACTGTGCCTTCTTGATGACAGCTGAGGTGTTTGCAGACCAGGAAAGGTTAGCAGAGATCACGGTGCCCAAGAAGGTGAAGGTATGGACCCTCTCCTGCAGTCACCACTTATGAAGAGGGGGGGATGGATCTGCCTTGCATTTCCTGAAGTCCAGGATGATTTTTTTTGGTCCACCACTAGCCCCACTCAGACAGTTTCAGGACCTCATCCCTGTAGGCAGACTCGTCTCCCCCTGTGATCAGTCCCCCCACCGTTGTGTTGTCTGCAAATTTAATGATGGTGTTGCTGGAGTGGTGGGTCTGCAGTCAGTGGTGTAAAGAGAGTAGTGGGCCGCGGGCTAAGCACACACCCCCATGCTCAGTGTCTGATTGGAGGAGAGGTGGGGGCCGAGTTTGACTGTCTGGGGTCTGTTCGTAAGGAAGTCCTTAATCCAGGAGCAGGTGTGTGGGGGGAGTCCCAGGTCAGACAGTTTGCTGACCAGGATGTCAGGGATGATAGTATTAAATGCTGAGCTATAGTCAATGAAGAGCATCCTGACATAGCTCTCCCGGTGTTCCAGGTGGCTCAGTGGGGTGTGAAGCATGATGGCCATTGCGTCTTCAGTCGATCTATTCACTCTTTAAGCGAACTGGTGAGGGTCGAAGGAGGGAGGTAGGTAAATCCTGATATGGTTCAGGATTAGCCATTCCAGGCACTTGGTGATGATGGGTGTGACCTTGTGGCTAACGGTGGGTGATTTTCTTTTGGGGTACCGAGATGATGGTGGCAGGCTTCAGGCAAGATTGGGATGGTGGACTGTGACAGGGATAGGTTGAAAATTATGGGGAAGACCTGTGAGAGTTGTGCAGCACAGGCCCTGAGCACCTTCCCAGGAACACGGTTTGGTCCAGAAGCTTTCCTGGGGTTAACCATGCTTAAAATCCGTTCCACTTCTTGTGGCTGCACGGTCAGTGTGAAGAAGTTCAGCTCCTTTGCTAGTGCGATACTCGAGTCCCGAGTTGTGATCAGGAGTTGTTTTAAGTGGCTGTTATCAAGAAAAACATACCAGTGGCTGGAGAATGCTGGTCTCAAGGACAGCACAGAGATCATGGCAGCACAAGAACAGGCCTTGAACACTTGAAGATGTTGCAATAGCAACATCAGAAAGAGGGAACCAGCCCCCCCCCCTTCTCCTTTCTCTCTATTAAACACTGGGTGTGTACAGTACGCTGTTATAATATTTCTAATAATAGACTTCCTGAATACAGATTGTATGAAATATTTAGGAAGCCTATTTCAATTTATGCATGTTTTTCCTCTATTAGGAACGTTGTATTTAAAAATAAGAAATTAAATATACAAAAGACTGAAATTTGTTTAAAGATTTTACTCTGTGAAAATGTCAAATTTGCATAAAGTGTATTGAAATTTGGAAATTTGTGTAAAATTATGGCCACATACACACACACAAACTATCACACAATGTCACCATCCATTTCTCAGACCCATCTGCTGAGCACTTTCAAAAAAAAAAGAAAGCTTTGGGGAATTCGTGAACAAGGTTGGTCGAGTCCCACGCAATGTTGTTTGGACTTCCTTGAGAATTTTACAAAATAAGAGCCATCAAGGCAGCTCTGGCCTAACAAGTCTGAGTGACATGGTTTTTATTGTAAAAGTAAATCAAAAGGTCTTGTACGCATGCAGCTCGCTGCCTGATGGACCTGCATGAGAATACTGGGGCAAATCTTTGGTTGAATGTCGGCTCAATTAGGTGTTAAAAAGAAAACTTTTTCTCACTCTGTAGCATTGTGGGATGAGTAGGCAGAAGAAGGCATTCTGTACAAATGAGCCACACTGTGTCCAATTACACGCTCTGTTTGTTGCTTGCAATTCCCTCTAATGTTTCACTCCGAACATTTCTGAAAAGTTGGAAGCCTTCAAAAGTTGAATTTCTTTTCCTTGTAAACAGCCCGAGACGCCAACTGTCATCATCTTACAATGCTGTATTGAAAAGAGGTGCTTGTCGCTTTACGGACAAACCAACTTACTACACCTAACAGTAGACGTTAAACAGACTCTTTCTTCATGTTTCTCTGCAAATTGTGTGTGTAACTAAGAGGGTGGAGACTGTTCCCTTGTCAGTTGTGCATGGTTTCACACATCATAGGGATTAGAAAATTATAAAATGCCAAAAATGGAAAGTAACAAGACAGACCTTTCAACCTGTACTTGGTATGAATGAATGAATGGAACCACATGCCAGTCTGCAGTCTGAACAAGTCTGCATCTGCCTGCGAATGCGCAGAGTGGACGGGCTCTTATTAAGAGAGAAACGGGGACTGACTCCATCACCCAACCCGTGATAAGAAGAAAAGAAACAAACAAATGAACATATTTTAAGTTAAAAAAAAAAAAAAAAAAATCTTCTGCTGATTTTCCAAGCTTATATATTAACACAAGCGACCCACAAAGACAGAGGGGAAGACTAAGGAACACAAACACATCAACACAGCATAAAAAACCTGTGGATACCCTAACTGGGCGTAAGTCAAATCCACTAAGGGCTCCAGGAACAACACCCGAACAACAAAGGAAGAGGAAAGGGACAAACACCACAACGTTGTCATTCCCTATGAGGCAGGGGTGTCGGAGAAATTTAGAAAAATTTTCTCTAAGCATTACATCCCAGTTCACTTCTTACCCTACAACACTCTGAGACAGAAACTAGTTCACCCTAAGGACAAAACTCCCGGACACAAACTTAACAATGTTGTTTATGCAGTCCAGTGCAGTGAGGAGTGAGCAGACATCGGGGAGACCAAACAACCTCTCCACAAACGCATGGCTCAACACTGAAGAGCCAGCTCCTCCGGCCAGGATTCAGCAGTCCACTTACATTTTAAGGAGAAGGAACACTCCTTTGAGGAAGAGAATGTGCATGTGTTGGACAGGGAGGATAGATGGTTTGAGAGAGGAGTAAAGGAGGCCATCTATGTCAAACTGGAACAGCCATAACTTAACAGAGGAGGAGTCCTCAGACATCAATTGTCTGCCACATATAATGCAGTTTTGAAATCCCTCCCGAGGAAACATAGCCACCGTTCACACAACTAGGCTTCGTTTCCACACAGAACAGAGAGGCTTTAATCTCCAGATACGCCGACTGGAGACTGACCCGTCATATCTGTGTTCTTCTAGACATCCAAACATAACACATACAGTAGAGGATCATACATTGAACATATATAGGCGCATATAACTACCTTAATAATGCGCTGTGTAAAAAGCAGAAAGTACTGAAGCATTAACTTTGGATCAAACTTTGGGTCAGTGGCTGTATTTCAGTCTTCTTTATGGAGGTTTACACAAATAGCAACCCCAAGATTCTGACTGACGGTTATATTGCTCTCTTTTATGTAATTTATTCTCATGCTTAAAGTCCTGACTTTTTATCATAAATTTGTCATGTTGAAACATGGAAATTTTTCCCAATATTACCCACTCAGGCATTTATTTTTTCTTAAGGGACTCTTAACATGCTGACCATTCTGTGATTTCTAAAACTTCCGATCACCAGTCCACTACTGGAGACCCATTTAAATCAACCCAGAACACACAGTTGTAACCAATTTTCAACATTGACACTGCTTTCTGAAAGAAACCACGTTGTAATGAAGAATAGACTGTCACAAATTGAAAAATGGTAATGGCAGTTTGATCATTTGTAGCCCATGAAGAATCTCCCCATGGTTCCCTTTAAAATCATGGAGTTAAGTGAGTTTTTGAGCAAGGAACAACCTTAATCCCTTTCCCCTTGTGTGAATTCAGTATAATAGATATATTAAGTTAGTTCTCCATTTGTGTAAAATGCTTTGTCTGTCTCACCTGACTGTAAGGACGCTCTGTCAATTAACCACGGCTCACACCATCTCGGTTACATCAGTTAGGTGCCACATGCATTTATTTAATTTTGTTGCCTGCCCAATCGCAAACTATCATTCCTGACAACCTGCTTTGTTTTATAGTCACAAATAAGTAATACAAACCAAACTAATCAGAAAAAATTAACCCTTGAATATACTTTATATCAATGTGATAAGAGCTACCTGAAATGACCTTAACCATCTGAAAAACATTTCTTTGATGCACATTTTAACTTTTTGTTTTGACCAATGATCCATCCGGTAATATTAAGGAAGGGCTTTATTGACTCCAGCCAGCCACAAGGGAGCAAACAGAATGTTTTGGCTCCCACAGTTGGGCTCTTTCATTTTGTCCATTTTTATAGATAGTAAATATTGTGGTTAGACATGGACGCAAACTGCCACTTGACTGCTGCGCAGAGGCACATAACTGTGGGGTAGCACTGCTATTTTGGTGAAGCTGTGTTTTGCTCTTCCAGGTGTTCTTCTGCCCACATCTCCTAGACCTAGAGCTCCATCCTGGGTACCAGAGCTTGAGGATGATGATCCTGATGACATACCTACACATGTAAGAGATCTAAAAATGCTCCATTTAAACTGTCATGTTTTTAAGTGAGCAGTTCATGTTGTCTTAGGTCCAGAGTCTTGAGTGAAATGTTTAAAGGCTGTGATCTCTTAATAAGCTGCAGATGGCTGATATGGATAGAATGGAATGTGTTTATGTTTGGTATGTGATACAATAATCTCCTATAGTTCCACTTACTAGGTGTTACAGAGCTGTGTGTCATGGTCTTTATCAGTAGATGGAGCTGGCTCAGGTGTCATTATGTAACTTAATTGTTAAATCTTGAGACTAGGATGACAGTGTGCTCCAACTGAAAAAGGCTGTGAGATGAGATAAATACTGGACTTTTGAGTGGAGATTATCTTACATATGTTGTTCTTAAGGTCATAAATGAACCTTTCACGTTAAATTATTTCAGTTGTTTTAATGATAACGTGTGTGTGTGCATGTACGTGTGCATGCGTCAGACTCTCAGTGATCTGAGGCTGCAATTTGCTGAACAGATTTCTTAACTCATGGCAGAGAAAAAAAACTTCTGATATCAAGGAAACACTCTTCGGACGTTAAAAAATATACTTTACAAATTGTTGATGTAAGACTAGTTCAGATTTTTTTTTTAGTTTGTTTTGGCCTTGTAAATATGTCCATCTTCACCAATTATCCTCAAATATAATAAACTGATTTCTTAATTTAAATGTAATCTCCTTAATTATATATTTGGTTCTATTTTGTCCTCACTAACCTCCAGAGGCAGTGCTTTACGCACTGGATCTTCCTTCTCACGCATGTGTAGGTCGAATATTTTATACCAGCAACGTCACCTGTTACCCCAGATGACCCCGGAGAGAGGGTTCATTTTCCAATGTCACCTAAGGATCAGTTCTTTTTCATCTTCTCGCATAGTAGGTGCACTGCGTCGAGAGCAATTATCATTTGTTTGACTTAGGTCTGTCTCCAGTTACCTCCTTACCTTTGGTTGGACCTGCGGTTCTTCACCCTCTAAGGTGCAGCAACAGACATATTAATTTTATGCTTTGGGAGAACAGGATATGCCTGTGGTTTGCTCTTGCAGGGCCGTTATCAGTAATTGTTAAATTGTTAAAGCTTGGTAAATACACCTGACATGATTTTTGTAAGTGAGCATGCTAAACGGATGCAATACAATGGGTGTTGTTAAGAAGTAGCATTTTTCTTGATAGTTTTTCAGCATGGTTGGTAGAGGCCACTGTCCCTGATTTCAAACACGGTTTATATCTGTGTTCTTCAGGCCAACTATCTCTGTTGGTGGTAATTTCATTGTCTTCAAATATTGTGTGGTGTGATCTCTGTCCCCCCTGCCTTGTTCTTCAGCATCTAAGTGAAGGACTTTCAGATCACCCCTGCATGAATTTCATTGTTCTTATATATTTTGTGGTTGTGTAGTGCAATCTCTGTCCTTCCTGCCTTGTTCTTGAACATGTAAGGGAAGGTCTTTCAAAGTACCCCTACATAAACTGCAGCCTAATGCCTCGAGCATTAGAGGCTGCTAGGCTGGCAGAGGTTGAACAGTGAATTTGTGTAGATAGTCCCTCTTGCCTGGATTCGTTGCCCTCCAGCTCGACTTGCTTGGCCTCGGCATAGGCTTTTGAAGCAGCTGCTGCTGCTGTTCTAGGAAAAATGGCATGATCTGAGAAAAGTAAACTTTCGTCATGGCTCTGCTGCCATTTGTACAGCCCTGACGCGTTTACAGATTCATACGCCCCTTGACCCGGCAACAGTGCTTTCTTTTGGCATAGGTAGGCCGCTGCAGCCTTTAAAGTCTTCCTCTCAGAGGAGTATTTAAAGAAGCTGTATGCCGGCTGGGAGGATACAAAGAGTCACTCCAGTCTTATGTCAGAGGGTTGCTCCTTGGCCACAATGCAGTATGTGACTAAGTTCGGCCCTAAATGCATGTCATCTCTTGAATCTGGCTTTGCACCTCTGATAGGCTCCCAAGAAGAAGTTTTGAGGCCAGGCGCCAGGTGACTTTGGGCACATATGGGGCAGACTAGGAACTCTGTATCATCTCAGGTCCTCCTGAAGTCACAGGACTAGGGATTCTGTAGCCTGGGCCGAGCATTGGATATTTTTCAGAGCAGCTCATACTTCAGATCCCTGGGTTGTTTCCACCTTAGCCCATGGATAAGAGCTTCACTTCTGATTCCGGCCCCCAGCCTCTGGCCAGTTCAGGATGAATATTACCAGTGACGCGTTAAAATCTCTGCCCTGAACGAAGTACTATCCACACCTTTGGCCAAGGGGGCAATCGAGCCAGTGGATTCCCTCTCACACCACAGAGGGCTCACTCAAGTTATTGTCTTATCACAAAGAAGACCGTTGCGTTCCACCCAATCCTAGACTTAAGGCATCTCAACAGGTTTCTCAAAGTTATGCCATTCTCCATGGTGACCACAGCAGATGGTTCCTAGATTGATGTCCATTGACTTTAAAGACACTACTGTCATGTTCCCGTTGCGCAATCACAGACAGTTTTTATGTTTTGTTTTCCAAGGCCACCATTTTTAGTTCAGTGTACATAGGGCCTCTCTTTTTCTCGGCATGTATTCACCAGATGCATGGCAGCAGCCCTTCTACAGTTGAAGTCAGGGGGTATGAAGATCTTGCCATATCTGCGCTATCCAGGTCTCATGCCATGGTATGAGATGCTCTTCCTCTTTTGCACTAGGCCCAACTAGATCTCAGGATAAACTTCAAGAAGAGCTCCTGGACCCCTTTCGCGGAGCATATTTTTTCTCAGGATAGCCTTGAACACGATAACTTTGAGGATTTGTTCATCCCCTCAGTGAGTGGACAAAATTCCCCATTTTCAAAGGAGCAGGGCGTTGCCGTAAATTTAGTACCTCCGCCTCTTGGGCAAGTTCACCGCCGCTTCAGAGGTTGTTCTTCTGGGCTTGTGACCAATGTAACAGTGGCTAAACAGCTTCCACTTGGATCCTAAGTGCCACAGACACAGGAGACAGAGTGTCTTTGGCACTTGCCCCATTGAGAGAGAGGGCCTATCTGACAAAAGGTGTCCCCATGGGCTCCATCCCATCTCGCCGGCAGACTTTTACAATGAATGTGTGCACCTCGGGATTGCAGTGTAGCAGAAAAGGATAGTCTGGGGCCAAGAGTTGCATCTCTACCCAGAAGTTGTCTGTACCATTTGGGACTTCTTCTGCAAGGCAACGGTGGATCTCCTTGTCTCAGCAGAATTATCCCATTGTCCCCTGTGGTTCTCCTTGATGGAGGAGACCAGCCCTCTGGTTCAGGATACGCTAGCGCACATCTGGCCGGAGACTCTGCCTTATGCCTTCCCACCATTCCCTCTGATACTCCCTACACTTCAGAGGGTCCTCCATTAGGGTCACCATCTCCTGCTAGTAGCCCCCCGCTGGTTTGCAAGGATGTGGTTCCATCTCCTGTGCAGGCTCTGCCATGGCCCACCATGATCCATTCCCAATCGGAACGAGGCACTTAGGAAAACTATTTTGAATGCCAGGGCAGCTCCCACTAGGTTACTGTATGTAAAAAGGAGAGAGTTCGTTGTCTCCAGGAATTTAACTGGTTTAGAGTGGCAAGGTGTAGGGTTGGTGTTCCCGTTAAAGAACACGGATACAGATGTCCAGTTTAAGGTTAATTTATTTAGCTGTGGTCTGTAATAGCAATACAAAGTAACCATCAGTATAGCAAACACCGTACATGATACAAACATAATGAGATAACTAAGGACTGTATTCAGTTATCAAGTATATCATATGGATCATATAACATAAAACAAATCACCTCACACGAGGCACACAGACAGCATGACTTAGCTTATTAGCTTTAACGACACACCAGCATAAAATGGCAGTAGCTTATGCGCAGCTAAACAGTACACGTTAACACAATGTTAGCATCCAACTTAGACAGTATAACGTCCTTAGACTCACCTTCTGGCATTTACACACAGCAATGAACCAGGGAGGCACAAGTGAATGTTGGGGAAAAACGCAAAGGAAATTACAATCTAGCCGCCCCTGTATCGGGAGAAAACTAACATTCACAGCAGAGCATTTCACGCACAGGTGTGGTGCATTCAAATAGCATTGGAATGGCTATGCTGCATTTTAAGAGCATGGGACATATGACAACTTACAGAGAAACAAGCTATAACTGAATGGAACTTAATTCACTAAACAAGTTAACAATACATTAACAGTGTGGGCTTTCTAACAGTATGGTAACTGGTGGAAATTTTTTTTCTCGGAGATTACTAAATCAGGGCAAATACCCATTGCTGTCCCTACCATTTTGGAATTCCTACAGTTTTCCCTTGATGAGGGTCATTCTCCATCAACTTTAAGAGTCTGTGTTGCTGCTATTTCTTGTCAACATGCTCATGTTAATAACAGCACAGTTTGGAGCCATAGCCTGGTGTCACTTTTCCTGAAGGGGGTTCGGACGGTGCATCCTCCAAAGACCCCCAAAGCATTCTGTGTCCCTTGTATTGGACTCCTTTTGTGCCATTTACGCAGGCAGGGCTCAGGCACATCTCCACAATAGCTGCCTTTTTCCTCGCCATTGTCTCTGCCAAAGCATGTCAGTGAGCTTCACACTTCGTACGTGAGCAATTCTTGCCTGAGGTGTGTGATGGAAATCCGTAAACTGTTTAGTGAGAAAGTCTAAAAAGGAGAACACAAGGTTCTTTTTGTACTGTTTAATTGAATCACTCAAGCAAGTGTAAAACAGACAAAGGACAAGCAAATGGAGTCGAACAAAGTCAGAGCAATAGTTTGATCAAACAAGTCAGAGATTTTAGTCTCAGACTGACTACAGCTGAACTATTCACTGCTTATAAAGGAAAATAGTCGTTCTGGACAACTAAAATAAGGACCTCTCCTAGCGTAAACTGTTTGACCGGCCCTTTATAGGTCCGTTGGTCTCTCCCAGGGTGGGCCGTGAACTGCAGTCAGAGATAACTTTTGTTGTCAAAACTTAAAGTATATGAACTCTATGAACTCTATTTTATATCTAAAACAAGAAATAAAGAGTAATAAAGAATTTCCCCTACAAGGTGGAACCCAGATAGTTCAGGGATGAATCGCTGGCCAATTTTGTTATTCCTCACTAAGGTTCCATCTTGTTGGCAATCGGCCTGTTCACTTCGCCCTGTTAGGTCAAGTTTGTTATGTCCTGTGAGGGCTCTAAACAGCGTCTGTCCCACTGTATTGTTGATACTATTGTCTATGCTAACAAGACAGATAATCGCTGTCTGCCATCTAGGGTCAGTGGACACTATACCAGTAGCAACTCTACATCATGGGCAGCCGTAAAGGGAGTACCCCGCAGGACATATGTGCTTTGGCCTCCTGGGCATAACCAAGCAATGTGAATGTTGCCACCCAGCATTCACTGTCTGTGATTGGCCTGCCAAGTTCCTCTGCATCAACGCCGTGAGCTGGGTACTTGATGTCTAACGCTTTTGGCATTACTCATCCAGTGCCTAAAGCACCAACTCTGGCAGTCAGGAAGGATGAAATAGAATGAGGTTCTGTGAATTCTGGATGATGACTCATAATTCTCATGGTTTTGAAAGAAGATTCTCTTCTCAACCAGAAGATGACCCCTCGACCTATGCATGTGCATGTTTCTGCAGCTTATCCCGTTAGGGGTCGCGTGGGGGCTGGAGCCTATCTCAGCATCTTCGGGCGAAGGCAGGGCAGTGATCATGAAGCTCAAATACTGTTGTATTATTAAATAGTATTGTGTGAAAAATTAAATGATGTGCATCATATCTAGCTGAGAGAACATCATTAACAGTCAGGTGACACAAATACAATATTTTTACGCAGAGAACTAAATGAATTATGCCAAATTCACACAAGGGAAAAATAATTAATTTTTTTTGTAGACCAAATTTTATATGATTAGCAAATTTTTCCTGGCTCAAAAACTTACTAAACATCGCAATTTTTAGAGGGGTCTGAGGAGTATCTACATGGGTGAATTATCAAATTGCAATTACCACTTTTCAATGTTCTGACAGTGTTATTTTCATTACAGTGTTGTTTCTTGCTGAAAGCAGTGGCAAAGTTGAAATTCGGTTAAAACTGCGTGTTCACAAATAGTACCCATTCTGGCCAGATTTAAATGGGTCTTCAGTGGCAGACTGGAGATCGGGTTGTTCTGGAGACTCACAAATGGCCAGCGTGTTAGAGCCACTTACGAAAAATAAATGAATAAACCGGCATAATGGGTAATATTTAGAGAAAATCTTGTAATTTCCAGGTTTAACCTGGCAAATAAATGACCAAAAAGAGAGTAAAATAACTGTCAGAAAGAATCTTACATGTTTTGCATGTGTTGTGGTTCCACTGCAGATGATCATTTGAATAGGTAATCAACATTAGATGTATCTTTTTGAGCCATCATCATCCTCTCAAGAACAATGAATGGGACTTGTGTCTGTGGAATGTGTGAAATTAATTAGCCTTTATTTGGCCAAGACAACTAGGCAGCAGAAACACACGTTATCTGTCACGTATCTGTCTCCTGTAAAACTTGCCGGGAGAGGTGAAAATATTTTTATTTCACTTATAACTTCAATAAAAAAAATTTGTAATGTAGATTGAGTTCAGCCATGTAGCTGCAAAATACCTATTCATTTGTGTGTAAACAAAAAACCAGAAACAAAAAAGGAGTTGTTCACTCAGTCTGCCAGCATCAACGCCCCCCCCTCACAAGTACCCCGACAGTCAGTTTGATGTCATTCACTTTTTGTGTTCATTCAATATTTTGGTACCTATATGTTTTAGAAAAACACATGTTGAGGGAAAGTCACAGTTTAGATTGAGTTTTAAGATACTGTATATACTTACTCATAGATATTCATTGTGCAGATTTAGGTTTTTAAGTTAAGTAATTAAGTTGTTTCTGAAGCCTGAGGACCTTGAAGCTGAAAACCCTGCCCTCATCCAATAGTGTGCATTCAAACCGTTTCTAGACCAATTTAAAAATGGTCTAGATATGCTGTCTGATGTCAAATTTATCAAAGCACAAAGCCTGGATCATATACATCAACACTAAATTTTCTAAATAGCTTGCCCAACATTTAATACTTTAATACACCCTGTCAAAAAAAATAAAAAAAAATGATTTGTGTGAAAAAATCGTGTGCTTGTGTGACCAAAGTTGGTAGCACCAATGTTACCAGTGGAAACATTTGTCTGGAGCCATGGAAATTGATAAATCTGGGAATGCGAGGGCCACATCTGAGTCCAAATAACTCCAAATATGCTACAAATCAGAAATGTTTCACTCATGTTCTCTCAATGTGATGGCATATATACAAAAGGTAACTGTGCTCAGGCCAAGTTGGGCTCAAAGCAATGTGAGTGCACGCTAGTGGGGGACTGGGGATGGGGTGCATACATACTACAGAACCAAGCAAATAGGCCAAGTGTGAGTGCACCGTAACTCTTTTTTTTTTTTTTTTTTTATCAATTCATCATTCATACAGTCTTTGGAAACACACCTAATCCTTTGTTGTCAGATGTGTTGTATGTAGTGACGTTAAGAAGTCTAAGGTCATCTGAAGTTGTGTTTGTATTGCAGAAGCCTGAAGCTGAAGCAGAGTTAGAATGTTTTCCTGATGGACCATCACTACAGAGGTAACTGCAGCTGAACACATGACTCATGTCATTTCTCCCATAAGGATAAATATCAAAGTGAGTGTCAAGGATAAACTGATGCTGCAGCATCTTGACAATCCATACACACCAAAACTACTTTGGAAAAAGTCTAGTCTATAATTCTATCTTGAGATATTGTTTTGGCCATGATAGCTCCATGAGACTAGAAATGGTAAGGTTGTTCTGTCCTTCCACCGCTTTGCTCCAGACTTAAATCTGAGTCTGTGTAAAAAAAAAAAAAAAAAAACATGGTATGGTTTGCAATGGAGTACTAATATTCATATTATAGTCTAAAAACACAGGGATGGAAACTGCATCTTCACTGGTACATGAAAGCATAGGACCGCAGGGTCATAATTTGTTCAAATAATCATAATTTCGTATTGCAATTTATCTTTTTCTGTCTATACATTTCACCATTTAATTGAAATAGGCCCTATTTAATTTAAAATGAGCTAAGAACATTATTTTTGATGAAAGTTTTCCTCAGAGGAATGCATCACCTGAGCCACCTGCAAGTGTTGGTGCACAAACCAGAGAGAATAACAAGGAAAAGGAAGGACAAAGATGAAGATGATGGACACTACCCCTCTTCATCAGCAGAGGGATTCATCTGCACTCAACTGAAATCTTCGTGAAGCTGTTTATCAGAGAGAAAACATCTTTTGGTGTTTTCCAATCTTGTCAAGCAGCAACAGGAAACAGCAGGTGCAGATGGATCTGGATTAAAATGCTCTGGTTTTATGATACATTAATGCAACGAACGCTACCACAGCTCAGACAAAACCGGATTCACTGAGAAATTGATTAAATTTGTGGTGAAGTTTTGTGGAGCTTTACTGTGAAGAAAACTTATTTGATTACTTGACTATTCTTTTGGTTTAAATTTTGGATAATAATACTGGACTAAATAAATTGAAATGTATATTAAATCAATTGTCTGTTTAGTGCAGTGTTTCTCAACCTTTTTTGGCCCAGCACTGCACTATCCATTATCCAGGTCCCCTGCCAGCCCATATAAAAAATTATAAACACACACCCGTGACCACATTACATTAATTTTGCTGTGCCAAACAATATTATATTTTGTTGTGAATTGTGTTTAAATTTTACTTAGTAGGTCAATTGGGGATGAGTGTTGGAAAGAAATGGGCAGAATACAGGAGGAAGACAAAAAGAGAGGAGACACTGAAATCAATGAAAACTCAATCTCGCTGAAGAACTGCATTTTCTGGCAGACAAATTATTTTTTTGTTATCAATAAATTATTGCATTGAAACCTTTCCAAATACTGTATACCAATGTAGTAAGCTTTTTATAAAAGCTATATGTCACGTGAGGCTGTGGTTGACATGTTTTAGAACAGCTAAAGGGGTGGAGCTTATTGCTTTATTAGGGCTTATAACTCTTTTTATGACTTGGTGGCTCTCTGCCAGTTTAACCACTGCGGGTTGCAGAGAAGCTAGTTTAAGGCGCAATGCGCCTGAAACCATCAAGTCCAAACGATTGCGTGTTTTGGACTGCAGGTGGAGGACCTGGCTGAGATAAGTTGTTGGAAAGCAAGAAGCAGCTGCCTGGTCTTCTCCCATAGATCTGGGTAACACTTGGCATATTTGGCCCACATGCTTCCCCAGCCAGAGGTGTGGAAAATATTTTACCTCATCATGGCTCTGAATGTCATCAAGATGCTCCTAGATAGTGGGATCACTTTCAGTCACGTCCACCTGAAAGGGCTGTACTACCCAGATGGGAACAAGGTCAAGGAGGTCCCTGAAGCAGAACTCCATGTCAGCCTTAACCATCCTCAGGTGGTCAGTGTAAACGAGCAGGCTTTCATCGGCAAGTGCCTCAGACACCTGCATCGGGTATAAACAACAAATTGTTCTCCGCGCAGATGTAAGGCAAGTCACTATCGATGACCTGAACGATTTTGAACTGGTTATTTTATTCTTAATAATTCTACTAATGAAGATGTATTTATGTTTATAATCCACCACGAGGGGTCACATGCAAGGATGTTGGTGACTTGTGAAATTACACATGAAGCGCATTTAAAACACATGTATTTTTGTATTTTTGTCTTATTTTTTTAAGCTTTTTAAGCTTCTTCATGCATAATTACTAGAAATAGTAAACAAAAATATATCACTTATTATTATAGAGAGCCTATTATATGTCTATTTAGCATTGTTTCTGAAATATAGTAGATCGCCTTGGCCAACTGTGGGAAATGGGTAAAGTGCCTTCTGCCTATGCTCTGCCTGTAGAAATCCAGCCTGGAGTTCATACTGTGGATGACTGCCTTGCACTGACTTCATTTGTTTTCTCAAAAAAAATCTGCCAAGTACATGATGTCACAGCGACTGGATAACACTTTTTCCCCAAGAGCAGCATCAACCTCCTCCAGGAACTCCACAATGCTGTCAGACAGTTCACAAAAACATGCAAGGCAGTTTCCTTTTGAGAGCCAGTGGACCTCAGTATGGAGAAGAAGATGCTCAAAGGTCTTGTCATTTTCCTGACACAGTTTGCCATTCAGGCCATGGCCCCTTATTTTTTTTTTAATTGACTTGACAGCAACATTTAGATACTCATGAAGAGGTGGAGTCTTAGATTTGGCCACAATGTTGTGGCAGTGCAGGACACGTTGGACTGTGAGGCCATTTGGGACCTGCTCCTTCAGCAGTGTGGTGAAGCCACGGTACTTGCCAACCATGGAGGCGACACCATCAGTGGCGCATGTGAGGATGTTGGTCATCGGAATACTCTTCTCCTGTAGATACGCATGGAGCACATTAAATATGGTCTGGCCCTTGGTGTCGGTTTCCAAATACTTTATGAACAAAAATTCCTCAGCCATCTCCTGGCTGTCAAATGTCTTATGATAGACCTAGGCAGAGCATTTTTGTCAGAGGTGGTTGTCTCATCTACCTGAAGGCTAAATGGAAACTCTGGCAGGAAGTCACACAACTGCTCCTCTGTATCAGTGCCCATTTCATTTATCTGGCATGCCAGTGTCATTGCTGAGTGGAATGGACTTCAGCACCAGTGTGGGATCATGCTCTATGACGATGGATATTGCCTCTTTTATGGCAGGGAGCACCAACTTTTCTCCCCGCGTGAAAGGTTATCCACATTTAGCTATCAACATGGAAATGTTGTAGGATGCTACCAACCCACTGGCTTGGCTAGTCTTCCTAGCGAAGAGGCTGGTGATGGTGCTTCTACCATGCTTCTCTTTGAAAGCCTGGAAAAATGAACGCTCCTTGTCCGTCTGGGTGGATATTTGGGAGGTGCTCTTTCGGACATGATGGTTTCATAGCCACATTTGAAAAAACCTGCTCACATAATAAACACATTGGAAGTTATGCATTGATAGGAGAGACAATTCCATAGCTAAGGTATTCAATTGAATAGTGACATTTCTTGTTGTGTGCCATTTTGGTTGCAGACATGTTTTGAATCCCAGGTGTAAACTTGCTGTTCTGTCAATAAAGATGTCAATGTATTGAAAATATTGTTTATTTCTATTTTTAGTCATAAGTAATTATTTCTTTCTTTTTGGAAAGCTATTTTGCGCACGGACAAATATAGTGACGGACTGTTGTGGAAGAGAATTGGGGACAGAAGACAGAAAAGATCGATCGGCGGGATACAGAGAGAATGGGGAATTTCCACGCAAAAAACATAGTACTTTTTTAAAATGCTTTTAAAATTTTTTTAAACTAAGCTTTATTTAAATTATTTTAAAACTATTGTAGTGTGCCTGCTATAATAAACGTCATATTAAATGTACTGTGTTCAGATGTTCTCTAATTTCCCACCGTTTCTGGTACATTGAATGTGTATGGAGCTAAGGCAGGCATGTGAGTGACTGAGAGTGGCAGGGTGGTGGGACGAGTGTGAGTGATCCAAGAGTGGTCCACACGCCCCGTGCGTGTGTGCTAGATGGATAGCCGCAGACAGTCTGACAGCAAAGTCAGGCGTTGTCTCTTGTGTTGTTTTGGCGTGGTTACGGCCGACAGTAACCACTTACAGTTTTAGCAATAAAGCGACGTTTTGCTGGCAATTTCTCGTCCATTGTTGCAACGTCCTGTAACTATTATTTAACTGAGTTACAATTGTATATAACTGGCTTCATTTAACGGAGTAGGCTACACACGAAATCTCCAGTCACTCCAGCGGGTCTTGTGTGACTTGAAGTGTTGACATATGAATCCAGCAAGACGATTGAGGTAGACAGGACAAGACGCAGCCTCACGTCACCAGGCTTTTCTGCACGGCTGAGGAAGGCAAGACACCACCCCGGGAGCACTCGTTCTGTTCACGGGTGCTAGATATTCGCACTCGTCGAGGTGCCTGTGGTGTTTTATAACCTTGTGCACACGCGGGATGTTGAGTGAACCGATATTAACGCTCCTCCTAAACTCGGTCAACTACAATGGGATTTGCGTATACGCGGACAGGACCAAGAGCCCTCCCACCGCCCCCAGGTTCCTCACAGCTCCCCCGTTGAGAAACCCTGTAATAGAAGCTCTCCAAACACATATCAGGACCAGTAACAGCCTCTATAGTTCCCGTTGTCAAACTGGAATCTGTGAAGTGTAGGATATTTTCTCAGATGAGTATAATTGTCTTATTAAAGAAGTTCATAAAACCATTACAGGTGAGTGCTCTAGGAATGCATGGTTCAATAGAATGATGGCTCTCAGTCAGCCTGGCTACTGTGCTGAAACACATCGTGGGCTTATTCTTATTTTCTTTTATTAACGCTGAATAATAATCTTTTCTTGCACGGCGAAGGGCCTTCCTGTATACTTTAAGGCTATCCTGCCAGGCCTTTTCGAGTTTATGAGTTTTCTGTTTTAACTTGCGAGTACTGTGATTATACCATGGAGCTAGTCTCTTGAATGTTTTTCTTTTCTTTTTAATAGAATCGAGTAAAGCATACTGGGATATGGCACTGAATTTTGGCGGGAATGATTCTTTAAAATTTTCAACATTGTCCTCAGATATGCATCTGCTATAATAACTAGTTACTTTTGGCATATTGTTGAACAAAAATTCTAATATAACAATGATCTGATAAAAGCAGATTTTGCACAGAGACTTTGTGATCAATTTTATTGCCATATATCAGACAATATAAAGGGTGTGATTAAAAGTGTGAGTTGTTTTATGTACACACTGACAGAAGCCAAATGAACCTAACGGTGACAAAAATGTAGTATCAAAGCTGTTGTTTTCAACGTCTACATGGATATTAAAGTCTTCTGTAGTAATAACTTAATTTTCAGGACCAAGGCTGGCAGAAAATTCAGATTCAAATTCAGTGTAGGGTCCAGGTGCTCTATACACTATAACAAACATAGTTGGTTGCAGAGTTTTCATGGTTGGAATGGAAATGCTAAGAATAAGATTTTCAAATGGCCTTAAAATTTAGTCTAGGTTTAGAGTTTAATTATTAGGGCAGAAATTGGAAATGGCTGCGACACCACCTCCTCTGCCACTGTCAGTAGGAATGTGACTGTTAATATGACTAGGAGGAGTGGATTCATTAAGGCTTACATATTCATCTTGGCACAGCCAGGTTTTAGTAAGGCAGAACAAATCAATATTGTGATCTGATATAAGCTCATTTATTATTACCCCTTTGGATGAGCAGGAGCAGGGAGATCCAGACGCTCCTCTCCCCGGCCACTTCCACCAACTCCTCCGGGGGGACACCAAGACGTTCCCAAGCCAGCCGAGAGATGTAATCTCTCCAGCGTGTCCTTGGTCTGCCCCGGGGTCTCCTCCCGGATGGGCATGCCCGAAGCACCTCCCCAGGGAGACGTCCAGGAGGTATCCTGACCAGATGCCCGAACCACCTCAACTGGCTCCTCTCAACGCGGAGGAGCAGCGGCTCTACTCTGAGCTCCTCCCGGATGTCCGTGCTCCTCACCCTATCTCTAAGGCTGAGCCCAGCCACCCTGCGAAGGAAGCTCATTTCGGCCGCTTGTATTCGCGATCTCATTCTTTCGGTCACTACCCAGAGCTCATGACCATAGGTGAGAGATGGGACGTAGATTGACCTGTAAATTGAAAGCTTTGCCTTCTGGCTCAGCTCTCTCTTCACCACAACAGACCACTTCATGTTAATTGTTTTAAACTTTACATCAGTGTTAAAGTACATATTATTATTATTATCATTATTAACACTCCATAACTTAGTATTCCCAGATGCCATATTAAACTGCAGTTTATTGCCTCTTTGCATCTGCTAATCAACATTTCACTGTAATGACAATAAAGTTGTATCTAATATAATATGCATATCAGAAAAAAATACATTGTATATTATACATGCATAGTAGACAACATGTATCTATTAGGTTTTTCTTTTTTTTTCTAGGAATCATATAATAGCTGTAACACTCTTCTTCGCTATTCAGACGTACTTTTGAGATATTTAACTCCAGCCTCTGCAAATGTTGGGCCATCAACAGATATCACAACTTCAGCAGCCTCAAGCAGTCTATCTATCCCCTCCACCTCAGAGGAGCCCAGTGATGCAGCATCAGGAACAAAGGCTGCACCATTGGACCCTGCTGACTGGCCATCTTCTCTAACTGATCAAGTACGAAGAGAGTTAGTTCACAGAGGTCCATTTCAAGTTCAAAACAGCTTCACATTTCCAAAACAAAAGGATAGATGAAGGTGTCAACATGAATATTTTACCAGATTCTTAGTCAATGGGGAAAAATCAGGAGAAGCTGGCTCATACTCTGATCTTTTTGCCTCTCTTTGATATAATTCGGCTATACTTGTGTAGCCCGAATGACATATCGATGTCGGTGCTGATCCTGGTGATGTGGATCAGTGAGTGGATATCTTGCTTACTCTTTGTATACAGCTTGATGTAATCCATGTATCCATGATAGTTGTTCCATTTCTGAAATGGAATCAGAGGCCACTCTTTGTGATGATCTGACTGAGAGGGTTCAGGCCAATGCAGAACAACAGGGGGGATAGGGCATCTCCTTGGTATATGCCGCACTTGATGTTAACCTGGGCAATTGGCTTTGAATTGGCTTCCAGAGGAGTCTTCCACAGCCCCATTGAGTTCTTGATGAAGGCTCTTACTGTCCTGTTGATCTTGTATAGCTTCAAGTTCTCCAGTATCCATGTACTGTATGTGGCATTGAGTCGTAGGCTTCCTTCTAGTTAGTCCAGGCAGTGCACAGGTTGTTCTTCCTGGTCTTACAGTCTCTAGAGACTGCCCTGTCCACCAGTAGCTGGATGTGTGTATACAGTGTGTATATA
>KV751396.1:1817000-1827144 GCA_001698575.1 Mola mola
ACTGTGAAATACAGAGAAGGCAATGTACATATTATTTACAAAAACAGACATATATGCACTTAACACCCAGAAAAACTAACATTACACATATTACACATATATGAGACAATTAATGTATATTGTGCAGTGTGGGAGCCAATTGCACTGTAATGTTTGATATGAATGAAACTGGGATGAGTATCAAATTGTTCTCTATCAAGTTACAAGTGACAAATATACCTTATGTGAAATAAAAAGAAAAGACAAGCTGTTACAGTGAATTATTCCATTCTTTCCAATGTATAACCTGTCCAAAAATAAAACCCTGAACTAGATTGCTTTCTTTCTTCTTCATATTTCTCAGAGGCTGCTTCAAGAGATGACCCTGCAGGAGTGGAGGGAGCTTGAGAGGGGTCTTTCAAACAAGCAGCCAAGGATCTCTCTTGGCGCTTTCACACCAACATGGTTCTTGTTCTGGCTATGTTTCGGTTCTGGGGTGTAAGAACCTTGGTGCTTTCTAGGAACCAGCCCACGTAAATACTGGTGTAAGCTGAACCAAAGTTCTCGAGGCTGACGTCACCATTGGATAGCGTTCCTTAATACACAATGCATTTTTTAAAAATTTGACTAGAATTTGGTCTGGGTGTTTTTTGCGAACTAAGCCTTTGCCAACTTGTCTGCCAGTTTTGCATACAGCTTCATTTTTGCGGGTGCTGCTTTCCAGTTTCTCCCAAATTGCAACCAAACATTTTGTTTCCTCTGCAGGCCACTGAACAACTGAATATGGATTTTGTCTCCGTCTTTATTTCTTTGCCTCTCTTCTTCTAGTCTTTTTTTAATGGCGGGCAGCAACCAACGCTTGTTTATCTCTCCTTCCTGATAATAAGATGCGCCCACTGGAGACATCACAGAAACATCACGGTTCACAACAAAGAACCAGCAATTTTTTGTTTGAATTTTTCACAGTCCCGAACCAAAAAAGTTTTTATTGGAGACGCTCTGACCGGTTGAAAAGTAAGTGTGGGAACCAGAACTGGCACCCAGCTGTGTGGGTGTGAAAGGGCTATCTGATCCCTGGTTTTGAGATCTCTCTGAGATTAGTAGCACTTAATATCCTATGCTTTGTGCAACATCAGATCATCAAGAGCCTAACAGCGTTGCCATCTAGTAAAAGCACCCCCACTTTTTATACAGTTTATTACTATTATTAGAATTACTTCTCTTTAAAGTTAATAAAATAATATGTGGAAAAAATATTGTGATCATTTACCCTTTCATACATTATGTTAGGCATAGTTTTCTGTGTAGTTGTAAAAAGATTTCATGATCTGCAATGTTTTTTTTCTCCTTTTTAATCATTTTCACAAAAGAAAACATTTTCCAAATAGACAGGCTGAATATATATCAATACAAGGCTTATCAAGTTTGTGTACAGTATTGTAGACAGCTGACATACAAAGTGCTCAAACATGAAAGAGATCCATAAAGTACATAGTGTATAATTGATGAATGTGTGCAATAGTGGGTGAGTCAGGGGAATTTAATTTGGAACACTGAACACTTGATTTTCATGTAGGTTCCTCCACAGGGGAAGGGTTCAAAGACACTGTCCAGGGTAGTGCTGGACATGAGGAAGGAGGCCAGAGGCTTGTACATCAGGTATCCATCACTCGTTCAGTTGACTTGCATCCTCCAGAATAAATGAATTAATAAATTAATGAAAAATCATCAAACCATTCATCATTTTAAGCAATCACATTGTTTTACATGATATAATCTGTAATACCCCCCAATTAACACATCACTTAAAACGTGTTATTAATGACTTACTAAAAACTCTTTGATTTGTTTTTTCAGCAAACCTATGGTGGGCATCCAGGAGGCCTAAATCCCAAATTAGTTTTCTTCAATGGTGTTGAGGAGAAAAGGCCCTTTAAATAGCTGAAACAAAGTTTACATTCACGTAGCTTTAAAGGGGACAGATTTTGACTATGTTTTACCACCAATATTTCATACCCAAATAAAATGTATTTATACCATAGTCATTTCCTGCTGTAACATACTGAGAGAATGTGGACATAAGCTAGCAAAACATACAGCCCCCTTCCATACCCTCTTGTAATCGTTACACATTTACTGTATATGTAACTCTACAATTCCTGTTGCTAGCTATTCTTAGCTAACGTTACTATTCACCAAGGCTGATTCAACTATAAGATACCATTTCAAAAGTACTCACTAATAAAGCCCTGACAGCGATTGGACAGTTATAAGAGAACCAGCAGCGGACAGTGGTTAGCAGTCCACTTCAAGCTTAGCTTGTTTGGGCCTGTGGGGCGCTGGCCTGTTCAGTCCCCGCTGAGGGTTTAGGCCACAGGCGGCATTGTTATCCTCAAACACACACTAGTTTACCCAGCTGCTCTCGAGTTAAGCATTTTGCATAAAGTTACAACAAAGAGTGAGATTTTGTAAATAAAGACTACGATAAGGCTGGTGAAATTAGTAATGTAAAGTAATGCGTGTTTGTGTTCAACAATAAACTAATCCAGCCGCAGCCATTAGCTTCCGCTAGCATGGCTAAATCCAGCAAAGATCCATGATATGTTACATCAAGACAACTAGCATTTACAACATTTACTGAATAATTTCATTATACCAGGAAGAACTGTGGTTGATTGGGAACAAGCCCAAATTAATCCAGCATGAATCCATGCCAGAACTGCATCCCACCTCGGATTCATTTCATTTCAGCGCAAAGGACGAAGCCCCAGCATCACAGTGGTCAAAATGACTAGAAAAGCGTTATATAAATACAGGACATTTATCATTTAAATAGTACTTTAAATTCATAGATAAATTCTACGAGAAGTGTTTATGTGTTTTGTGTGTTATTGGTGTTTTTAAGTAATTTTGTATATTCAATTTGATTTGTAAATATTACTCATGCGACCAAGTAATATTAAGTAATATAATGCAGTGGCCATAGAATTTATTAAAATGTAGTAAAATGTACTGGATCTCTTCCAGTAGGATTTAACCGTGTACACACCATTATCCATGGGGTAATGGCTTCATAATATGACTGGACTTACAATTTAGCTGAGCAGATGGTGGATGAGGGTTCCGCGTCTCATTTGCTTTCAATGCTCATGCAAGTGGACTGTAAGTAAAATGCTCCTCCATTCATTTATCAGTGTGCACGTGTGTGTTGGTGAAACTAGTGTCCACCTGTCTTAGTGACACTTAGTGATAGTGGCTGTTGATCCTGTGGGGGACAAATTGTGCCACCGGATACCCCCCTGGGTGCAGTTGTGGCTGTGTGCATGTTTGAACTGCAGGTTGTTACGGCTCTTTTCCTCTGGCGCTCAGAAACTGTGCCTCCAGGCGGTAGGTATAGATCAATTTCCGAACATGTTAGCCATTTAATTGAAATTATTCATATTACCACTAATATTAGAATTAATGGCTTTGGTCTTTTTATTTATATAGAGATCAATAATGGTGCTGGCAACCATACTATGGATGCAGCTGTTTTGGCTCTTTCTTCCTTTTTCTTATTTTTTCCAAAACAGAGCAGAGGTGGATACCTTCAGTCCATGAATTTAAGTACTTGAGGTATACTGTTCAGAGCAGCTTGGAGTGTGTAAAAGAGGTGAAAAAGGGAGTGCAGGCAGGTGGGAGTGGGTGGAGAAAAGTAGCAGTGATCTGTGACAAGAGTAGCATCATAAATGAAAGGAAAGGCTTACAAGAGGGTAGTGAGACCAGCAATGTTATTTGGTTTGGAGACGGTGGCACTGATGAAAAGACAGGAGGCAGAGCTGGAGGCAGTTTTAAAGATGTTGAGATTCTCTTTGGGAGTGACGAGGATGGACAGGATTAGGAACAAGCACATCAGAGGGACAGCGCAGTTTGGATGTATTGTAGACAAAGTTAGAGACGGCAGATTGACATGGTTTGGACATGTGCAGAGGAGGGACAGTGGATATATTGATAGAAGGATGCTCAAGATGGACCTACCAGGCAGGAGACAAAGAGGATGACCTGAGGAGTTTCATGGATGTGGTGAGAGAGGATGTGCAGATTGTTGGCGGGATAAAAAGATGCAAAAGACAGGGTAAAATGGAAGAGGATGATTCGCTGTGGCAACTCCTAGAAAAAGCTAGGCAAAGCTGAAAGAAGAATAATTCATGACACCAGGTTGTTTGACTGTCTGCAGTCCCAGAAACTATAGATTCTACACCTCAGAGTGTAACTGATTCTGAAGCACTGACACGGCGTTATCTTGAAAGGTGCAATAAACCACCAAAAAACCCAAATTTATAGTTGTTTCAGAGAGACTATTGAAGTGACATATACTTAAAACAAAACATAACAAGAAACAAAAAGAAAAAATACAGTAATACAATATTGTGTTGTATTGCATTTTACTGGTAATGGTGCCTTATTTATGTTTGAGTATAGTTAACCAGCAAATGCATACTCCCTGATATATCTCGGAGTGTTTAGTAGGAAGCAACTGGACTTCTTATCTTGTTTGAAGACGTTTCGCCTCTCATCCGAAAGGCTTCTTCAGTTCTGAGGGTCAGTGCGGGAAACCCAGGTATTTAACCCCGAGTGGGTAGAGACAATCACCAACAAGGAGGACGTGTTTTGAAAACAACAGCCTCGGAGGTGCGGTCCTCTGGCTATGCATCATGTGAGTCGTTAAGGTCACATGAGCCCGGGTGTGAATCACTCGAGAGTGTTTGCCCCTCACCCCTGGTTTCGTGTGACACCTTGGGATCACATGGCCCCAGGTGTGTGTGGGGGTTAAACCGCCTGGGGAGGTCTCCCAAGACAGCATTGTAGGTTGCAGACAAATGATGTCTTAGTCCACCACCCCTGTTTAGACAGGGTTTCTCCAAGTGGACATAGATGGCCTCTTTTACTCCTCTTTCAAACCATCTGTCTTCTCTGTCCAGAACGTGGACATTGGAGTCCTCAAAGGAGTGACCTTTCTCCATAAGATGCAGATGTACAGCTGAGTCCTGTCCCGATGAGGTGGCTCTCCTGTGTTGTGCCATGCGTCTGTGGAGGGGCTGTTTGGTTTCCCCTATATAAAGGTCAGAGCACTCCTCTGTGCATTGAACGGCATACACAACATTACTGAGCTTATGCCTGGGTGTTTTGTCCTTGGGGTGGACCAGTCGCTGTCTTAAGGTCTGGCCCGGTTTGAAGTTGACTCGAATTTTGTGTTTTTGGAAGATTCTTCTGAATTTTTCCGATAGATTATCGGGACAGGACTCAGCTGTACATCTGCATCTTAAGGAGAAAAATCACTCCTTTGAGGACTCCAATGTCCACGTTCTGGAAGGAGAGGACAGATCGTTTGAAAGAGGAGTAAAAGAGGCCATCTATGTCCACTTGGAGAAACCCTCTCTAAATAGGGGTGGTGGACTAAGACACCATTTGTCTGCAACCTACAATGCTGTCTTGGGAGCCCTCCCCAGGCGGTTTAACCCCCACACACACCTGGGGCCATGTGAGCCATGTGTGTTGACCCACAATTGCAGATAAAGGGAGAGTAGATCACTCCAGTCATAATATTCAGTACTATATTGTATCCACATAAATGGCTTGTCTTGTGACTCAAACAATTCTTATTAATAAGCATCTTGGTTTACAACTTTCATGGTGTCAGCTCATAAAACTTTTAGTTGGATGCAGTTCTTCCCTCCCTGCTTGATTAAAAATCCATCAAACTCCACATCTGGGGATTTTAATGCAAGCTACTAGTTATGAATTTGAGGTCTTTGAGAAAAATCTGATGGCATAATGAAGCTTTATTATGTAAGTAATCTCATCACGAACAACAGAAGACATACAGCTGTTATCACAGGCTGGTAGGAGGTTACTTATCATCAAAAGCAAAGAAAATAAACAAAAAAAATTGTAATATACAGTATGGTTGCTATGTTCTGACATAATAACAAAGTTGTAACTTTGTTATGTACCACAGAAATTGCAGCCAAACAAGTTCAAGTAAAGCAAATGAAACATTAATAAGATCAGTAGGAAAATTTCCCTGTGTAGTCAAGACATAGAATATATGTCCTTCTATGGACAAATAGTATAGTTGAAAATAAATGTTCCAACAGGCCACAAAATGAACATCCTCTGACTGCTGTAAATACACTAGTTATAATAAATTGAGTAATTGAAAATTAAAAATGTTCGTCTTTGGAACTCACACAGACATTGTGAAGAAAATGTAAAAGTTTTTCTGCAATACCGCAATAATATTAACACAACTTCAGATAAACATTGATTTGTTCAGTATGCCACTCTCTATAGTCTAAATGTAGTCATGTCATCAATTTAAAGAAACCATCCTGACTGTAAACATCACAAATGGGTATGTTCGATGCACAGCCCCAGACTGGAAGGCTCTGACTCAGGTGATTAGTTGATTGAGTTCAGCCATCCATCTATTATCATACTATCCTATACCCTATACCTATACTGGGTCACAGGTGCTGGAGCCTGTTCCAGTAACACTGAGTAAAGATGGGGTACACTCTGGACAGGTCACCAATTCATCACAGTACTAACATGTAGAAGCAAACTACTATACACATACAGTCACACCTATGGGCAATTTAGAGTAAACAATTCCTGGTGGGAACCCATGCAGGCACTGGGAGAACATGCAGACTCCACACCTAGGTCCTAGGTGTGTGGGTATTTTATTATCCTACAACTGCCATGCTTTCAAATGACAGTTTGAAGCAGCATAAGGGCATAAGTTACATGTATGGCTTTCAAACAATGCTACAGTAGCTAGTATTTACAGACAAATGCAAACTTGCAGTGTATTTGGGCCTGTTTGGGCAGTAGTATTTTTTGTTTTACAAGCTTGTTTCTGTTGTTGCTGCTGTCTCTAAATGGGATACTTCTGCCACACAGGCTCCAATAAGGAGCACAGCAGCAGATCATTTCAAGCATGCCCCTGGGGGAGTGGGAATAGGTGTTTACAGACAGTAGACCAAGCCACCTTGTGGACATTGTCAGCTACCACTCTTTTCCTTTAGCACGTTTGGGCTGCAACCAATTTCTAATATCCAAAATCCATTTTGATGCTTAATTACTTGAAGTTCTTAGTTTTGCTGTCTAAGGCGTGAACGTTTGAAAAAAAATCTTTACATACCGCTGTTGATCAATTAAAATCGGGTCCATTTAAACAGAAGCTCCCCAGCTACTCAGCTAACTTCTGCTTGCTGAGTTTAAAACATTTAATGGTCAGTCAAAGTCTAAATGTCTATGACATGACAAGTGTAAAGTTTGTTTTTTTAATTATGAATGTACATTAGAGATAAGAATGATTCTGCAAATCTGGCTGATGGCTGACATGTTTAGGATTCCTATGTCACTGACTAAAATAAAGTTAGGAAACTGACATCCACCTGGAGTCAAGAAAAGCTCCGCTGATGACGCCCACTGGATATCCAGCTTTAACGTGTATTTTCATCCAATCTGTGCAATGTCCAAAAAAGATATATAAAAAATTCTTCCCTGAGGACATTTGGATGTTCATCATGTAGTTTTGATACGTTTTGAACTAGTTTTTACTCATTAAATAGGGTTTCAAATTCATATAATGACCAGACATTAATTACTCCATCACTCCCTGCAGATACCAGAGTCTCCCCCTTGTGGTCAAAGGACACGCTCTGCAAGTCTTGCCTGTGTACCGATAAGCTGCTCACCTTGCACGAATCTACTGCCACCACTCTTAGCAGACTGTCACTGCTGGCAACAGCCAGCCTCTTCCCTGATGGACTAAATGCCAAATGGTTGGCAGCCATTGGCCCTGCATCTATCGTAGCTATAGGAAACACAGTTTTCCTGATATCCCACAAGTTGATGATGCCATGGGAATCACATGAAGCCATGGTGTTACCTGCCAGGCTAATTGTGGCATGGTTGCAGGGGTGCTGGTGTCCCTTTAAGGTGGTGGCACAGACACCCAGTCTGGCATCCCACATAACAAGGGTTTTGTCAGTTGACGCGGTGAGGAGAAGGTTGGAGAAGGGCACGAAGCAGACACTGTTGACAGAGGCTGTATGGCGAAACATTGTGAGGCGGCAGCACCCATTGTTCAGGTCCCAGAGCTTAGTTGTTCTGTCAGCTGAGCAGGAGGCCAGAAAGTGGCCACAGGAGTGGAAAGAGCAATCCCAGGTGGGCTGGTTATGACAGGACAGTGTCAACACACAGCTGCCACACGATAAATCCCATAGCTGTACCTGAAGGAACAATGATCAAACAGTCAGCTTCAGAAAAGAAGGAGAAACCCATCTAATGAGGCATGGGTTTTACTTTAATGATGAACTTACTGTAGTATCTCCACTGGTTGTTGCCAGATGCATTCCATTAGGGTGAAAACTGCAGCTAGACAGCCATTCAGAATGACCCTCGCCTGTCATTACCAGTTCACAAACCTGCTGACACACATTACATGACATCAGACAATCAGAGTGACCCTCACATTTTAGCTTTTTCTCACTTTCAAATATTCAGTTGTGTCTGTTTCTTTCATTTAACTTGGAAGTCTTTTTAGAAATGGAAGTGCTTTAGTTGAAGGCATCTGGACTTCTTTTTGGTTTTTGAAAACACTTTATCTCTCATCCATTCTTCAGTTATAAACATTTGGTGGTGAACCCCCAGTGTTTAAGCTCTGTTACGGTCGTTATACCTTGGAGGTGATCACCTGAGTTGTTTTGAAAGAGGTTTAAAACATCTGGGAGGGGATGTCAGGACTGTATTGTAGGTGGCTGATAATTGGTGGCTTAGGCCACCACCCCTGTTTAATGAGGGTCTTTCAAATTTTGACATAGACGGCCTCCTTCACTCCTTTCTCTAACCACCCGTCATTGTGTACATTGTTGTCTTCAAATTAGTGTCCTTTATCATTCAGTTGCAAATGCACAGCTGAATCTTGTCCTGATGAACTGGCTCGTCTTTGTCGTGCACCTGTGGTGAGCTTGCGTACTCTCCCCAATGTACAGGTCTGAACACTCCTCACTGCATTGGAAAGCATACACAACATTGTTCAGCTTGTGTTAAGGTATTTTGTCCCTAGGATGCTAGGATGAACAGGATGTTGTTCCTTTCTTCTTCAGGTGTTCCAGTGTGTTTTGTGGGTGTCTTTGCTGATTTGAGAAAAGGCCCAGTAAAGACAGCCACAGGTTTTGAGCAAAACTCTTGAAGTGTGTGTTGCTCTTCTTTCCCTTTTGTATTTGAGGGAACATTTTCAGCCCTGTGACTTAGAGTACTGGTCTGTGTGTTTAGGTTTCTGGTATTTCTCAATGTTGAGGCTCCTGTCCTCCAGCTGCGCAGTCCAAGAATAGTAGCCTTTTTTTTTTATATTTTGGACCTTGTTGGCAAAGTCAATGGAGTTTTGCCAACAAGTTCAGAAACATAAAACTAGCTCTGGATGAAACTATGGTATCTTTTGATGTCAAATCTCTGTTTACCTGCACTCACACAACTGTGGCTGTGGAGACAGTAAGGAACCAATTACTGCAAGACAGCTCTATAAACAACAAAACTAACTTCAAGACCTACCAAATTTATTCCCTGCGAGATTTTTGCCTTACAGCCACCTATTTCAAATACAATGAGGGCTTCTATAGACAAATGGTTGTGCAATGGGTTCCCCAGTGGCACCCATTGTGGCTTTACATGGAAGAGGTGGAAAGCAAAGTCTTGTCCACCATCAAAAGAACAACACCTAGACACTGGATTAGATACATGGATGACATTTGGGTTACAATCAAAACCCAAGAAGTACAGAACAAATGAACCCAGTGGAAAACAGCATCAAATTTGAAAGGACACCAAAGAAAACAGGATACCATTCTATGAGTGTGGAGGATGGAGTAGGATGGGATCCTCAACGCTGACATATACCAGAAACCCACCACCCACTGGAACACAAACTTGGGGTGATCAGAACCTAAGTCACAGGCTTGAAAATTTCCCTCAAAGACAAAAGACAAAGAAAACACACACGCATCAAGAGAGCACCCAAAACCTGTGGTTATCCCAACTGGGCCTTTATTAAATCAGCAAAGACACCCACAAAACACACTTGAACACCTGGAAAAGAAAAGAACAACAAGAATTC
>KV751396.1:1847756-1866321 GCA_001698575.1 Mola mola
TTCTTCTTTCTCTCCTCATTTTGGTGAGTTCAAAATAAGCTAAATCCCTTGATAAATTATAACACGTACGGGGGTAAATGATTTCAAACAGACCCACTACCCATTGTCCCTTCAGTTCTATGGCTTTAGCCAGTTTCACTGTGAAATCAGAACTTGTATTATTTATAAACACATCATTTCTAACGTTTAAAGGTAAAGTGACATAAAATCCCTCCTTGAGGGATTCATCCATGATGTGCGCCGCGGGGAGAGAGAATAAAGCAAAAATGAGAGGTCCCGATTGTTGTTGTTTTTTTTAAAAAAAGGTTTTTGCAGGGTCCTATCAAAGGGTACAAAGGGTATTCCGCCCCCTCTGTCCTTCTCCTTCTCATAAGATGAGGATGTTTATTCATTTTATTCACGCAGAATAAACAAAATGAGAGGTGCCGTATCTTTAAAAAAACCCCAAAACATTTTGCAGGTTTGAAACCGCTATCCAGCTGTTGAATTTCTCAGGCCAGTTCTTCCAACGCACTAGAATTTGCTTTTCACACTTGAAAGTACGTCGTTTCAAAATCCGTTCCACCGCATAAAACGTGTCCTTCCCAGTTTCACTTTTTGCAACTCTGCTTCATAGAAGGTCCCTTGGATAGGCTCGCCCTAAGAGTCTTTCAGTTTGTACACAGGGGGAGTTCAGGGACACATTCCGACACAGTAAACGCCCGGTCAGTAAAACTCTGTTCGTATTTTTATCAAATA
Source organism: Mola mola (assembly GCA_001698575.1). NCBI lineage: Eukaryota > Metazoa > Chordata > Actinopteri > Tetraodontiformes > Molidae > Mola > Mola mola. The sequence continues at coordinate 1,848,495 of KV751396.1, forward strand.
TTCCTCTCAACTTGAATATTCTGACCAAATCGCCCTTTTTAAAATGTATGTTTAACGTGTCCCGATGGCGAACGGGAAACGCGCCGTACAAGTTTTGAAACACTTGAAAGGCGTTCTCAGAGCTCACCTGCACAGACTTCATTGTTATGCCCTTGTTATAACTGCGATTGTAGGTTTTCACCAACTCCTTTAAGACGTCGACTTACCTGTGGGTGTTATTTGCCGTAAAATATCTCCACATTTTAGTTTTCAAATAACGATTAAATCTCTCCACTACAGACGCTTTCAGATCGCTGGCGGTATGTAGAGTATAAGAACCTGTTCTGATTTAAAAAAAAACAACCTCTAACTCTTGTTATCACACACCCACAGCAAAATAAAAAAGAAAGACAGATGGGTCATGATACTAAATAGATTTCATTCATTATGTTGATATATTCACAAATACAAACTCGGCAACTTACATTTTTTAAAACATGCATACAAAACCAACAACTCTGTCATACACATGCTGAATATATGATAAAATACACGTTAATTACAAACTTTTTTTTTCCAAAAAAAGGTAGGATAATACAAATCAGTCATATAGATGATAGAAAAACATGTTGGTTACAAACTTTGGCGTTGTTTAAAAGTTGAGTTCAAAGTAAACTACATTTTGATACATGATAAAACATACAAAACTTGTTTTTAAAAACCACTTAGCAGCTTTCACATCTCAAAGTCACAACGACTTTGGTTACAAACCTTTTTTTTGTTGCTTTTTTTGTTGCCGTTGCTTTTAATAATAAGAACAACTCAAAGTCACATACACAAGGTATTTCAGGATACAAAAAAAATAACATCAGCAGACATGTACATTTTATTTTTCAGCGTTCAATTACATTTAAGACGTTTTCCAGCAGAGATTCCTACAGTATTACAGATAACATTGTGTAGTTTTTTCAGTTCGTACATGATATTCCCTTGCAGATTGTCGATTCGTCTATAACATTTTATAACAACCACCAACAAAGCGTAGAGAGACAACACGTGGCACTCTTTCACACTGTGGTTCTCGTTTATGAAAATATTAACAAAAGTATCACACGCTGGACCTTGGTCGATTATCTCCAATTTACTGCATAACAACATTTGTCCAGTCCTCCTGCGAAATCATAGACTGGACAATATCCAACCAATGTCCCAATTTACTCACGCGGTGATTGTGGTTGGTGCGGGTGAACGGCATCGCACAGCCTCTCGGTAATAACGCAGCCAAGATTAGTCGGTGGATGATCGCATGCACCTCCTCTGCGGTTTTGTGCTGAAAATACCCACGTTCACTCACTGAAGAAATTATCAGAAGGCTTTTTCAACATCTGATTCTTGTAAAATTTTCATTCAGTCTTCTCTTGAGCCTGTTGATTCTTTTCATGATATCCTTGCTACTTTTGAGGCTGTCGAGGATACCCTCTAAAACCCCTCGAACCATAACGTGGAAGTGTCTTGAGTGAAGGGCCTGTTGGGATAAACTGCGGGGTGCAGAGTCTTTTTCTCACCTCCTCAAAATGTTGAAGAAAGTAATATTTGGGTCACTTGTGCAGACAGTCGTGTTCATACTGCTTGCAGGTGTCCACTTGACACCCATAGCAAGTCTCGGTTCTGTATCCGTGCAGCACTTTCTCCAGTAAATGCAGCAACACGGCTTTCACTGTGCTGACAATAAAATGGATTAGACAATCATCCGTCTCGGTAGTCAGAGCCTTGACTGGTGAGTCGACTGATGACAGAGTTTGTGGATAGCCTAAAGATGTGAGGGTTGGTAGGTGGGTGATGAGTCGCACGGTGGAGGTCCATGCCGGAGTTGGGTGGAGGTATGGAGGCGAAAACCGGTATTTTATTCAGTTCCGTAAAGAGGATGACGAGGTGGAGCGATGATGTCAGGGAGGTGTGGTTTTAGGCAAACTAATTTTTTTTCAGCGTCAGAATGTTCTGGAGGTGCAACATCCCTGGAAAAGCTCTGTAAACATGACCGTTTTCTTTTCCTTCCTTGTGCTTCACTAACATATGACGCTTTGAGGTGGTTAAAGCCACCAGGGATAACACCACCCATTCCGCCGACGTTAGCATTAGATGGTGTCTGAATGCAACATAAAGACAAACACCGTTTCTTAGGAGGGTCGCCTGTTGTTGGATTCTGATAGGTCATCACGGATGTTGTATGCATGTATGCCGTTGTTCCTCTCTTTTTTTTTCTCCCCGGGATTTCCTCGATCACTTTTATTCTCTTTGCCACGGTACAACTCCACCTTTGTTTTACTCAGGAAGCATGCTGAATGGTCGGCATTCTTGCCCTCTCAAGAAGGTTGAGCTTGAAAAAGAAATAGAAATTTTAAATTAAACCGTTCGCACAAGTGGCTGAAATATATGGATCAAGAATATGCTGTCTAAAGTTTTCCATGCTTTTTTGTGAAATGCTCTCAGGGGGCAATGGAAAAATGTTACAGAGGGAGTCTTCATTTTTTGAAGAGGGGGCGTGTAAGACGCAGGAATGGTGGAGGGGGATGCATTTGCGAGGGTCACATATCCAATGAAAAATTATTGTAAATGGTGAACTTCCTGTTGCATTTAGGTCATGGTGCCAAGAAACTTTTTTGAATGTCTTGGGATGGTGCACATGTTTATCAATTTTCAGAAATTGAAATTTTCTAGGGGGTACTGTCAACTCATTTTGCCACTTTGCCTCTGTAAAGTGGAGTTTTAGCAATTTTGTTGTCATTTTCAAACAGTGTCATTCATTGCACAGTGAATATTGTGATGTCGATGTGTTCAGAGACATAATGTTATTCCACTTGTTAAGTTTCAGTGTGATTGGACAACATGTAATGGTGCAAATGGTGCAATGCATGGTGAAACACTCACATTCGCCACACTACTGCAGGAAGTGTTACTAATAATTCAATAATATTCACTCCCAGGCATTCTGAAGCTCCTGAATGCATTCGCTGATCAAATTCTAAGATATTTTTTTCCCACATGGGAGCATTAAAAGACAGCATATAATCATGTCATTTCCTTCCGCACTAGGTGGCGCAATGACATGAACTGACTATTGTGACATAGATGTGTTCAGAGCAGGACCATCATCCATCTTAAGAAGTTTGGTGAAGATTGGATCATATACAGTGATATGGGAACAATTTTGTTTCTAATGGCCAAACATCAAAATCCCACCCCAGCACCGGCCACACTCTCTGACAGAAACTCAAAAGCTCTGAAATTTAACATTGTCACAATGTCTAATATGTTCACAACTAATATGAAAACATGATACCAGAAATTGTCTCGGACAAATTTGTTCTCAAAGACCTCTTGGAAATGGCCAAAAACTCAGGAAAAAATAAAAATCAAATCAAAATGTCCGACTTCCTGTTGGAGTGAGGTCGTGTGTGCAATAGACTTTTTGTTAAGTCTCTGCTTTTTAAACATGTACCTCATTTCATTTGTCTATTCCTCTAAATGGGAATATTTGAAAAAAATCAAATATGACAGAATTTAATAGAATTTAGTAAAAAATTGGCCTGTAGAAAAAGAATAAAATTTAACACACACTGCAATAAAATCAATCCATCAAACGAGGAAATACATAAGATTTTAGAGTTCCACAACAAATGAGACAAAAAATTCCCAGACTAAAGCTAAAGGTGCTTTTATAAAGTCTAAAGCTAAACGGATAGAAGGGGAAAACCAAACACCAAAACACCTCTTACTTCTGTAAATTACAAAAAAGAAAACAACAAAAATTGAATCACAACACTACTCATCAACAATAGAGAATGCTCTAATCCCAACTTGATATTGCAAAAAAATGTAAAAAATCTTCCTGAACTTAAATCCTGTAGTTCAGCAAGGACTTAAAAGAATTATGTGAAGCAATTATAGAATTGGATAAAGCTATGAATAAATAAAAACTAAACACATCTCTGGGCCCGGGTGGGTTAACAACAAATTTATGCAAGCACTTTTGGATGGATTAAGAGAATTTTTGTTACAAGTGTTTCTAGAGGCAGTTTCCAATCACCATCTCCCACAAACCATGAATCACGTAGGGATAATCCTTATCCCAAAACCTTGAACATACTTGAATTTAGAAATATGGATCAATCTAAAGCACAAATATTGAAAATTGAATATTTAAGTTACCCATACTACCTACAGCAAAAGAAATTCATTTTAAAATCAATTAATCAATGATATATACCCTTCTAGTGAATTTTATTAGATTATGGTTGAACTTTAAAAGTAATGTGTGCTTGTTTTGCAATTCAGACACTGAAACTACATAATACCTGTATATTTTCTTTACCTGTAAGAACTCCCAATTATTCTGGACTCAAATGGAAGAATGGTTCAAACAAAAGAATGTATCTGTTGAACTTAACACGGGGTAAAATGTATGGATTGCTGATCAAAAAAAAAAACAAAAATCTGATGATAAATACGATCATCATTATGGCAAATGGATACATACACAAAGTTAAATTTATGATAACCCCACTGATTTTCTTCGCATTCTATAATTAATTTTAATTGTACTGTAATCCTTAAAATGTGTGAATTGCGCTCCCTTACAATTTGAATGCCTCTGTTGTTGCTAAATTGTAACTTCAACTGGTCTTAAACTGAAGATCATCCAATGTTAATTTATTTTCTTTTTATTATGTTTATTTGAATGTATCCATTCACCTTATTCTCTCATTTATATTATTTAGTCACTCAGCCTTATGCCCAATTTTGTGTTTTGTCAATGAAATGTCTAAATTAATTGTATAATTGTTTGTAAATAAACAGTTCACTTAAAAAAAGAAAAAAAAAGAAGTTGTACAAGTGCACCAAATTTCATACTTGTTGATGCAAGTAGGGAGAGGTTCTGCAGTTTAAGGGGCGTGTCCAATTTAGAGCTCTAATATTAATTCCTCTGGTTTCAAGATGGTCCTTTCATGCTTAGTGCTAGGGCCCTAATTAATGCTCTAAGCAACATTGAACAGGCCCTAAGACCCTGAGCCAGTCATCCCGTGAGGTGACCAGGGCACCTATCGAATGAGAATTTGAGCTCCTCCTTCAGGACAAGACCTCAAATTTCGTTGTGCTGCCATGGGCATAACTTTCAAGTAATGGAACAGCTTTTGATAACTTTTCATCTTCAATGTCTCGTCTTTAACCTGACCAAGTTTGAGGTCATACAGACAATCCCCCTAGGAGGAGTTAATTAAAGTATAATGTGCAAATTTGGTCAAATTGGGCACAAAATTCAAAATGGCCACCTTCCTCTCAGTCGTGAGAAATTTGACACTGATTTGATGCTCCAGATTGTTTGTTAAATCTCTACAGAAGCCAATACAAAATTTGACACGAAACTTGAATAACATTTTATCTAGACACCCAGTACTTCTGGTCAACATCTTTACTCCCAGTCTTCTACAAATACCTGGCTGTTGTTAGGCAGAAAAATGTTTCAGCAAGCAATAACCATTAAAAGCACAAACAAAATGTTAAACTTACCTAAATTTACTTAAAGTGAGAGTTTAACTCTTTCACTGCAAATGGAACAAAAACTTAGACATGTAAAGGAGATGATGGGAGTTTTCCACATCCTGCCTTTGCTTTGAGTCACATGAATCTTGCAACTCTCAGTTTGGGGGTTTGCTGCCTTGCTCAGCAGTTCTTCAACAATCTGCCTAGCTGCTGACATGTCAGACTGGACCTACAGCAGACTTTATTCCGCCCCTCTCTTTGACCTTGTTGGTCACTCCTTTCTTTGCTCCATATTGCTTGGTGCCTCTGAGTACATGGTAGGTGTACTTTGGTAAAATCACTATTCCTCTCCAAATGCTGCCGCTGGCTCACGGCTGGTCCTTGTTGTTTCACCAGTAGCTTTCAGCCTCTTTAATTGTCTCTCCTGCCGCCGACACTTCTGCTGCATAGTCTTCAGCTTCTTCCTCATATTCTCTAACTGCTCCTCCAGCTGCTCAATGCGCTTCTTCTGCGTAGAGGAGTCCTCTGCTGTGTAGTTGTGATCGCAGAAGACCACCACTGTGTCAGGAAAGCTCCTACTGGGCTCCTCTTCCTCTTCCACTGCAAGGTCAGAAGTCAGAGGCAGAGAGAGGGGGAAGTGGATCTCAGAGAAAGGATCATCCAGGGACTCCGTCTGTCAGACAGAAAACACACAAGAGCTCTGATGCTACATTCTAAAACAATCCAGAATAACATGAAGTTAAATACTGTAGATGTAATTATTATCCACAAGTGAAGGACATTTTTGGTCGTGATAACAGCATGCTATTGTTTTAAAATATGAAAACAGGACTCAACCTTTCAGTGCGAACAACCTTTAAAGTGATTTGTTTGGATTCCATAACCCCAAAGGCTGTCCTCTAGCAAGCTGATATTCTGAACCATATTTAAACAAAGTGTCTTGTCATGACCCAGCTCGTGAGCCATGACAAAAGACGGGAGAGACGCAGTGTTCAATGAAAAGATTTACAAATAGATTAATAAAATTACAACAGAAACTAAAACTTAACAATGAGGCGTGTCTGTCAGTAAGCTCAGTGTGTCAGCAGATGGGGCATGTGAGAATAATGTAAGGTGAGTGTTGTACTGCAGGACAAAAATACTTATCAGGCTGAAGCCAACTGATCAGAGGCATGATGTCGGTGGGACAAAAAGATGAAGACACAGTGAGATTGCAAGTTTTAGAGAGAACCGTGGAAGGCAGAGCTCAGATCTTAAATACCCCTGGGAGACTGGCCAGGTGCCCCCAAAAGTCCTAATAAATCTCAACCCGCAACAAGACCTGCAGAAAATAGCCCTTTTTACACTGTCTTTTGTGCACCTTTTCCCTGCCTCGATATCTGCGTAAAAGGTTATCAAGTTTCCTTGGGGGATCAGTTTTGATGCGCCTCTAATCCGTGTCCAGAGGTGATATCAGAGGCGCATCAAAGGCAAGTCAGTGTTTAAACGGGTAAACCAGCTGGCCGGATCAGAGGTGCAGCGTGATGACTCGCCACACGCTACAACTCATTTAAACATTGACAAAGCAGCTGATTCCTACAGACACAAAGACGCCAATAGGCTCACTCTGATGTATGTCTCTCTGTATTAAAGAGACACAGTGAACTACAAAGCACACACACACACACACACACACACACACACACACACAAAAAGGACTGCATATAAAGCCAAAAACCAGCAACAGTACACAAATGCCGATCTGTCATTAAAGAAAAAAATCAGCAGCAACACAAACCCTAAAATGTCACCCACATAACGCAAAGTCACTGCACTGGTAGGGCGCTTAACGTGTCAACATTAAAGTGAGCAATATGCGGACATCTTGTAGATCTTTACATAAATATCGCTACTAAAACATTCTTAATAAACTGTTATTGTCATGTTTTTGTGTTTGTACAAGTGACATCTATTACACGTCTGTCCGTCCTAGGAAGAAGGATCCCTCCTCTGTGGTTCTTCCTGAGGTTTCTTATTTTCCCTGTTTAAGGGTTTTTTAATTTTTTCCTCACCCGGTTCAAGGGTCTAAAGGCAGAGGATGTCACATCTGTACTGTTTGTCAAAGCCCAGTGAGATAATGAGTAAACTGTGATTTTGGGCTATACAAATAAAATATGATTTGATTAAAAGGGCCTGATTATAACAACTTTGATAACTTCCTTGCATAATCAACAACGATGAGCATGCAAACTGGTGCTTTACAACACACATTCCGAGAAACAACCTAGAAACTGAACTTTTCTTGTTTCTAAATATGTAATTCACCACTTGAAGCACTTCACAGGGACCAAAAAAAGTGCAAACATGCAACATTATATATTGGCAACTTGCACTGGGCCAACCCAAATGTGAAAAGCTACTAATATTCAAAACTTACAGACGCAGACGTTCAAACGCAGCATGTTGTAGCAGCAGCAATAAATATGTCTTACCATCCATCAGTATCACAGAACCTCAAACAGGGTCTTTCTCTCAAGGTTGGTGTTGATGAAGGTCATGTCAGGGCATTAACGTCCAGACTGTCCGAAATACCTCCATATGAGATCAACATATGCCAGCCTGTTTGAGCTGTGCGTTACAGCGTTTTCATACGGCACAGGATGGAAAACGTAGACCTAAGTATAATTTAATTAAGTTTTCAGCCGTTGTTTCCTTTCCAAGTTACTCCGTACCCTTACATTTCTGGGGGTGTTTGTTGAAAATCAAAACGGAAAAAGGGTGTCAGTATGCCAGATGTCATTTGCTGGTAAGAGCTGAAGCTAGGAGGTGAATGCAGACCGCAGTGTGTGATTGAGATATTCCTCAGCCTTTCATTGTGTTTACAAAGTAAGCATGCCTGCCGGTTACATGACTGGTACGTCACACTAAAGGCTGACACTGCCGTGTTACATGTTACACCAGTCACACCTCTTTTGACTCCACAACGCCGGTTCAGTATGTCAACAGCCACACTGAAGTGCCTTATTGCCACGCTGCTCGGTTCTGTGTAAGCTAACAAAGGCGGGCAATTGGCGAACCTATGAGGGGATAAAGTGGATTATCGGTGTAAAAACAGCAAATAAGAAGGAAGAAGACACACACAGCACTAGACAAACAGTAGGCCCTGATAGAGCAGGCGAGCGGTGACAATTCTAAATATCAGTTTGAATGAAGGTTTCAGTGTTCATGCTGGAAACAGTACAGTGTGATGGTCCTCCAAACCAAAATATTTGCCAAAAAGAAGTAAAATAAACAACATAGGACAAGATGGCGCCGTGCCAGCAGCAGCCTGTTTCAGCAGCTCCCGATGACCTGTTCCCTATTGAGAATTTTGTTGTGTCTTTTGTTGTGCCTTTTGTGTTGTTTTTCTTTTTGCTTTTGCACTGCAGGGGTGTACCTGGAATACAATAAACCCCAGGTTGCGTTTCAACGTTTTTCACCGTATCTTCTGGCAATCATCTCGCCACTCACAACATGGGGCCAGAGCCAAAATATCGCCAGAATCATCAACATGCGGGGTCAAATTAATTTTTATTTGTATAGCCCAAAACCACAATTTACATATTATCTCATTGGGCTTTGACAAATTGTACAGATGTTACACCTTCTGCCCTTAGACCATGAAAAATTAGAAACCTCAGAAGAACCACAGAGGAGGAATCCTTCTTCCTAGGACAGACAGACATGCAATAGATGTCACATGTACAGAACACAACAACTTGACAATAACAGTTTACTAAGAATGGTTGAGTTAATATGAGTCTATAAATCCAGATATAATGTGGGTATAGTATGTTGGTCCAGAAGTCATTGTAATCCAAAGGCTATGCTGGGCAATCCAGCCTGGAATCCAAGTCACAGGATCTCCTGTCCTAATTTGAGCAGTAGGCGTCAGGCAGGACCACAGCATCAGCTCCAACTGCGACCTAGAAGAACCTGCAGGATGATAAAGCACAAAGACTCCAGGGAAGAAGTATAGTTAGTATAAGGTTTTTTTAGAACATGGACACTTAGAGAAGCAGAGATGGAGTCAGAGTCAGAGGGAGAAGAGAAGAGAGCTCAGTGGAGTGTTCACCCAGCAACTTAAGCCTATAGTAGCATAAGAAATGGCTAGATAGGCCAGCCCTAACTATAAGCTTTATCAAAAAGGAAAGTTTTAAGCCTACTCTTAAAATCAGAGAGTGTGTCTGCCTCCCGTACCAAGACTGGAAGATAGTTCCAAAGGAGAGGAGCTTGATAGCTGAAGGCTCTGCCTACCATTCTACTTTTGGCGATTCTTGGGATCACCAATAACCCTGCATCCTGGGAGCGTAAGGTTCTGGATGGGTGATAGGGTGTTATGAGCTCTTAAAGGTAAGATGTTGCCTGATCATGACTAGCTTTGTAGGTGAGGACAAGGATTTTAAATTCTATTCTGAATTTAACTGGGAGCCAGTGCAGAGAAGCCAGTACGGGTGATATATGGTCTCTGATATTAGTTCTAGTCAGTACATGTGCTGCTGCATTTTGGATTAACTGAAGAGTCTTTAAAATCTTATTAGGGCAGCCTGAAAATAAAGAATAACAGTAATCCAGCCTGGAAGTAACAAATGCATGAACTAGAATTTTAGTAATGTTACGGAGGTGAAAGAAGGCCGTCCTTGAAATCTCTTTTACATGTGAGTTAAAAGACAACTTCCGGTCAAAGATAACACACAGGTTTCTGACAGTGGTGCTAGAGGCCAAGGCAATGCCATCCAGATTAACTATGTTGTTGGATAATGAGTCTCTAATGAGTCAAGTGAAGCATGTAGAGAGCCAGCAGTGCTATCAGCGAGGTGATCAAGCTTAGGATGGTTATAAATTATTTATGACTCCTCTGTTATATTGGGATATGTCACTGAGTTTATTGCAGAGGGAATGATTGCTTTAAATTTTTCAACAGTGTCCTCAGAAATGCATCTGCTATAATAACTAGTGACTCTTGGCGTATAGTTTATGAGCAGAAATTCAAATGTAATAAGATCTGATAAAATAGGATTTTGCGCAGACTTTTAAGTAAGTCAATTTCATTGTCATATGTCAGAACAAGATCAAGGATGTGATTAGAAGTGTGCATCATTTCTTGTATACACCGACAGAATCCAATTGAGTCTAATAGTGACAGAAATGTAGTTCCAAGGTGTTTTAAGGACAAAGGTTGACAAAACCTCTGAAAATTCAAATAAAAATTATCATAAGGTTCAGGTGCTCAATACACTATAACAAAACATAGTTGGTTGCAGAATTTTCATGTTTGGATCGGAAATGCTAAGAATTAGATTTTCAAATGAACTAAAATTTTGTTTGGGCTTAGGGTTTATTAACAGGACATAATTGAAAATGGCTGCAACCTGCCAATGTCTCTGGGAATGTGTGTTTTAATTTGACAGGGAGGAGTGGATTCATTAAGGCATACATAATCATCTTGACACAGCCAAGTTTCAGTAAGGCAGAATAAATCATTATTGTTATCTGATACAAGCTCACTCATTAATACACCTTTATATGATAGGGATCTGATATTCAAGAGTCCACATTTAATTCTCTAAGTCTTTAAGTCGACCCACACCGGCTAATTGAAGCTGGCTAGCTAGCGAAGCTACTGGTTTGGTTTGCATGGTGCAGATCATAGCCTCTAACGCAATAAATAAACTACACTTAATACACGCACCATTATTGTCAAAAGAGGCAGAGGAATAACTAAACAAGTGACACACTGAGAGAGAGCATGAGAGAGAAGGAGCGAAATGGAGAAGCCATCAATGTGCACAAAATTAACTACTTGAGTTGGTTAGCGCGACACAAAACGGTTGTAACACTAACGATAAAATTCACTAAAATGAGACTAAAATTAGGGAGGGCTGTATGGTGTTTACAAGGGTGTAAGGTTTAAGAACAGTTAAACAATTGCTGTAGTTAAAAGCCCTCCAGATTACTCCAAATTAGCAAGGTCCTGCAAGGCAAATGTTCTGTATTTATATAGCGCTTTTCTAGTCATAGTTTTACATGCGCTTTTACACTCACCCATTCACACACACGTTCATACACTGGTGGCAGTGACTACCTCGCAGAGTGCCTGCTCATCACCTGCTCATCAAGAGCGTTAACCATTCACACGCAATCATACACTGATCGCATCAGGAGCAATTCAGGGTTCAGTGTTTTGCTCAAGGACATTTCAACATGTTAACCGCAGGGTCTGGGATCGAACCAGAAACCTTCCAATCACTGGACGACCGCTTTACCATCTGAGCCACAGCCGCCCAGGCGACCAGACACAGACAACAGGAAGTTACGCAATATGCGTACCACAGAGGCACAGTTGCAGTCAGCGTCTGACAGAGATTAATTTTCCAGTCAGCCAGTCAAATCAGTGCATCCCTAATATCAGCTGATCCTAATCTCCTTCGTCTTCATAAAGTCAGGATGAAGAAGAGGAGGTTTGAGCCCTGTATCCCTGCAGTCATCGTGGGAAATGTGAGATCCCTGGCAAATAAGATAGACGAATTGGAAGTATTCACCAGGAGCCACAGTGAGCACAGCGAGTCCAGTATTATGTGTTTTACAGAGATGTGGCTGCATGATCTGATACCGAACTCCCCCGGCTTCCACACGGTCTGAGCAGACAGAGCACCCTGCCTCTTCACCACCTACACTTCTGACCTTCAGTACAGCACTGAGTAACGTCACCTGCAGAAATTCTCAGATGACAGAGAATCATCTGAGAATGGACCGGAAGATGTGGAATGTGTGGAGAATGGACCGGAAGATGAGTGCAGGAACCTGGTGGACCAATTTGTGTGTTGGTGCCGCGAGAATCACCTGCAGTTGAACATGATGAAGACGAAGGAGATGAAGGTGGACTTCAGGAAGAAAAAGCCCCTACCCTCTCCTGTTTGCATTAATGGGGCTGATGTGGAAATTGTCCAGACCTACAAGTACCTGGGAGTACACCTGGACATCAAGCTGGAGTGGTCCACCAACACGTTGGTAGTGTACAAGGGCCTGAGCCAGCTCTACTTCCTCAGGAGGCTCAGGTCCTTCAATGTATGCGACCGGATGCTCCTGATGTTTTATCAGTCCGTTGTGGCGAGTGCCATCTTCTTTGCTGTGCTGTGCTGTGCTGGGGCACAGGCATCAAGGCAAAGGACGCCAAGAGACTAAACAAACTGATCAGGAAAGCAGGGTCTGTTGTCGGCTCTCAGTTGGCCACCTTGGAGGAGGTGGGGAGGAGAGGATGCTGACCAAACTGCCGGCCATCATGGATAACTCCCACTTCCTCCATGAAACTGTGAACATTCTTAGGAGCAGCTTCAGCAACAGACTGATCCAACCCCGCTGCTGCCAGGAACGATACAGGATGTCGTTCTTCCACAGTGCAATCAGACTTTTCAACACCTTTGTTATTAGACACTAGACACTTTACCTCTTAAAATCATTCACCTCCTCCTACCTTCACTAATCTCTGCGCTCTCTGCACAACTTCTGCATATATTGTTAGATTTTTACAAATAACTATCTACCTAAACACCCTTGCTGCTGTGACAAATTGTTCTATGGGGATTAATAAAGTTATCTCTATCTCTATCTATCTATGTCTAAGATTATAGCAGCTGCACAGTAGTGACTAAGGACCAAGCATTTGAAGATAAAAAAGGAGGAAGATGATAAAAAAAATGGATGGAGATAAATAACAGCAGCAAAGTCCATCAGCAGAACTGTCTGGACTGTCCAAAGTCAACTTTTCAAAACAAAAAAAAAAAAACATTCAGACTTTCTGAGAATCTGCAGTAAGGGCATGAAGAAGCCTGTATATGGCACCAAATATTCACTTAGCAGCACTACAGTTACATGCTGAAATTTGGCAACACTTTAACAAATATCATTATTTAATATTTTTTTTAATTGAAAAGATGCAAAAACAGTCTCTGTAGAATATCAGCAAACATTAAAGCATTGTTACTTTTTATCTCATAAATTTAATTTAAAAAAAAAACAACTGTTGTGGCATGTTCAAAAGTTTGGGATCCCTACACACTCAGTAAGACCCCCATTGGCAGATATCACAGCTTGTAACTAATTATTGTTGCCAGCTAAAAGTCTTTCAGTTCTTTTATTTGGGATTTTCTCCCATTCTTTCTTGCAAAATACCTCTAGTTATGCAATATTTTTGGGCCGTCTTGCATTCACAGCTCTTTTAAGATCTACTCACATACGATGATTTAATCAGGGGACTGTAAGGGCAATTCCAAAATTTTTAGCTTGCAACTCGAGGTAGTCTATGGTGGATTTTGAAGTATGTTTTCATTATCCTGTTGCAGAATCCGTCCTCTTTCAAGTTTCAACTTTTTTACAGAACGTGTAATGTTTGTTTTCAGAATTTGCTGGTATTCAGTTGAATCCATTCTTCCCTCTACACCTGTGCAATTGACATTACTATTTTCCAAGAAAAGCAGAGGCAGAAAACAAAGCAGGCATAAAATAATGACAGAGAGGGTCAAATTTTCTTTCTCTCGCTCTTTTAGGTTAAGCCGGGTTGACTCAGTAGGCTTTATTTCCTCTCTTCTGAGTATGATTGCACCTCTTGCTGGGAAGTGGTATTCACATTCTTTGATCATTTTAAGGAACTAAGTTCTTCTTAAATGAATTTCAAAACAAATTTTGGGAATACTGTTACATTTACTATCTCAGTGATACACCCCTCCCGATCTCATATCCCATAAAATGAGCTGTGCACAACATATAACCCAGACAGTCAATAAACTCAGAAAATATTACTCAGCACAAGCTTATGCATATTCTACACACTGATCAGTACTTCTGTGACTTGCTCCTCAAGTAAAAATTAATGTTGTTGTGTATAAGTGTTTCTCTGATCAAGATCATTGAAATAAATAAAGATAGACACCTCTGCACGTCCTCCCATTGGAGGGAGGGAGCATATCTCAGCATTTTCAGGCAAAGGCGGGGTACACTCTGGACAGTTCATCGCAGGGCTGACATATAGAGACAAAGATCCACACTCACATTCATACCTACGGACAATTTAGAGTGACCAATTAACCTAACCACCAGTTTGCATGTTTTTGGACTGTGGGAGGAAGCCGGAGTACCTGGAGAGAACCCACGCAGACACAGGAAGAACACGCGAACTCCGCAGAGAAACGCCCTGACCTGGAATCGAACCCAGGACCGTCTTGCTGTGAGGTGACAGTGCTAACCACTGCACCACTGTGCCGCGAATACATGCAGCAGAACCGCAATGCTGCGCTGCAGTGTGTCACTTACATAAGACCAGCGTGTTCATGTTCATTGAACATGTGTTCAACAACAAAATCTACTTAAAATGTCTAACATAACTTTCTAGTAAAATAGAGGTTGCAGGAGCCAAACATGGTGCGGATTGGCGAATTGTCTTTTGATACTGATGTCGGTGTAGCAACAGCGGTGTGTATTTAGCTGCGACCAGTGTGGGCTGTACATAGCACAAATTAATGGGAGCAGTTCTTTTCACACGTGCTGTTAGGCAGCGGTGTATTTAGGACTTTACTCAATATCATGCAGGGCCTAGCTGTCAATCTGATGTTTCACCTCTATAATAACATTGAATTATTAACTAAAACCAAGCTGACCATAAAAAATGATTACTTGAACATGCATCCGTGTGATACAAGAACTGCATAAAATTAAAGAAACCAGTTTCAAGAAAAATTTATTTGAGTTCTTCTTTTGACGTTGAATGTATGACCTTTACAGCAGCCAGTAACCAGGGGGCAATCGATGCTTTTGCTTTACGCCATCCATCTCTGTGGATGATATTAAAGTCAATGATCTGGAATAAATGTGGGTGGCCTGAAGATGGATGGAAGTGAACAAGCGCAAATAACCTGTATCCTAGAAAGGAAATGGCACACCATTAAATTGCACAAGTCATGCTTAGTCTGGCAAGATAGCCTACAAATGTACAGGTAGGCCCTCAGCAATGCTAGAGCAGCCTATTACTAAACATTATCGGTGTCAATACTGTCTCAATCTTTGATTTGATTTGATTTTCAATTTTAAGGTCACAAATCTTTTTTTTTGAAGATGAAAAATAAGATTTGAATGTGAAAAAAAGTTTATTGACTTATTTTTAGTTTGAATACATTTATTCCTTTTTCATAGTTCA
This sequence comes from Mola mola, assembly GCA_001698575.1. Taxonomy (NCBI): domain Eukaryota; kingdom Metazoa; phylum Chordata; class Actinopteri; order Tetraodontiformes; family Molidae; genus Mola; species Mola mola. The sequence goes on from KV751396.1 coordinate 1,864,222, forward strand.
AAATAAGTATTTTAATGTACAGCTTAAAATTTTAGTTTTTATGTCACAATTTATTTTTTCAAATTAATTAAACTTTTGGCCTAGATTTAGCACCATACTATTGCATGCCTGTCCATCCTTGGAATTAGGATCCCTTTTCTGTGGTTGTTCCTGAGGATTCTTATTTTAAGTTTTTCCTCACGTGGTTCGAAGGTCTAAGGTCTAGGGGATGTGACATGTGTATAGTTCGTAAAAGCCCCCTGAGACAAACTGTAGTCTGTGATTATAAAATAATATTTTATTTGGCATGGCTGCCGCTGTTACACAAGAGCCCTCAACATGGCTGTTGTTGACGTCTTCCTTAGTCTTAATTAGCTAGTTAAAGGTAACTTGCTGTTGCTCCTACTCGCTGTGTCATGCACCTCTTGGCACGCCTAGTGGCCTGATTACCCCTTTGATTTCTATGGTCAAGATCATGACATCATTCTGACTGATTTCTGATGTACACTCAAGGTTGTGACTCTCCTGCTCATCACTGATAAAGACAAAAACAACAATCCCAGGTGGCTTTTCAGCATTGTAGCCAGGCTGACAGAGTTAGAGCTCATTTGAATCATCTATTCCTATAAGAGAGAATTTGTCAATATCTGTCCTACAATGGTACAGATTTATCTTTACATACAGTAAATTTCGTGTCAGCTCTAAGACCAGATATTTACCTCGACTGCTTTACATCAATTGACCTTCAGTAGACCTTTCATCTAAACTAGCAACTTGTCTTTTAGACACAACCGAATTAAACTGCTTAAAGAAATTCTAGCCTTAATTATTACTTCTGTCATAGATATGCTAACTGGCAAAGTAGCTGTAATAAAACTTCTTCTTAAAAGGCTTTAGGGCCACTTTTTATCCTGAGGATCTAGCAATCTATTGACCAATAACATTCCCTTTCTCTCCAAAATTCTTGGGAGAGTGGTAGATAATCAGTTACATGACGTTCTGCATTACAACAGTTTCTCTGAAGTTTTCCAGTTAAGTTTTAGAATATATCACTGTACAGAGACTGTATTGTTCAAAATCACAAATTATCTTTTAATTGTATTAGATGAGGGACTTATATCTGTACTCGTTCAGTTAGATCTTTGTACTCCATTTGACACCATTGACCATTAGATCCTTATACAAAGACTGGACAACTGAATTGGCATTGGATCAAATTAAAAATCATATTTATCAGGCAGATATCATTTTGTACATATCAATGGGGAGTCATCCATGTACACCCCAGTTAGTTATGGAGTTCCAAAAGGATCTGTATTTGGGCCAATTCTCTTCATCTGATAAAAGCTTCCTTTGTGTAATATTATCAGAAAACCATTCTATTCATTTTCACTGACATTGCAGATGACAAATTATATGTATCCTTGAAGCAGGTGAAAGCAACAGGTTAGCTAAACTTAAGGCTTATCTTAAAGACATAAAAACCTAGATGACCTATAATTTTTTAAATTTTAAATTCAGGTAAGACTTATGATTACACTGGGTTCCCCAAATAATATCGGAACACTGGACAACATTACCTCCAGCACTTTTACATGAATTCTGACAGTTGTCTTTGATCAGGATCTGTCCTTTTTTGTAATTCCCTACTATGAGGCTGTACTATCAAATCTCTAATAACTCCCTCTGAAATGATTAAGAATGCTGCTACTCGTGTGCTGACTGCATCAAGAGAAAGACATCATATTTGTCCTGTTTTAGCTTCTGTGCATTGGCTCCCCATGAAATCTAGAGTTCAGTCCTTCTCTTCACCTACAAAGCCCTACGTGGTCATGCACTGTCATATCTTAAAGAAATTTTAGTGTCTTATTATTATGGCTGTCAAAGGTATTGCGTTAATAACCCAACGTTTAACACAAATTCCTTTACATGCCACACATGTAAAGGAATTCAATTGTTTGGGAAATCAGGAAGCGATGTAACAAGAACATTGTGGATGGAAAGCAAAAATGGATAAAGAGATTGTGTTCTGGCAATTTCATCTCCAAAGCCCTGCCAGATGGTTCTCTCAACAAGACCAGTTATTTGCATTTATTGTTGAACTGAATTACCAACAGAGTT
>KV751396.1:1866373-1890081 GCA_001698575.1 Mola mola
GGAACATAGAACAAGAGCATACAAATATATAAGTTTAAAAAAAGGAAATCCTAAAAATTAATTCAAGGCATCATAAGCAACTTTCATTAACACCAACATTAGCACTTCTCTTACTTTATTGGTCACAAAGTATTTGTTGTTGTAATTCCAGACAATTTTCAAATTGATACTTCCAAATTCACTCATCCATCTATTTTTGGCTCTGAATGTTGTATGTACTGGGCCCTTTTTCCCCAAATGATTTCGTAGAGCATTTTTTATCTCTAATATTGATACCATTAATCATGAGATTCTTATTATTAGCAACAGTAGTACCAACAAAAATACATCCTTACATCAATTTCAGAAGACTTGATGGTATAGTATTAATAACAATCAACATTTTTTTTTTTTTAGTTACTGAGATTCCATTTTTCTTCATAAATTCAGCACACAGAAAAAAGCATGAGAATATTACAGACGGAAACCAGTTTGGATTGTTGCAATAATAAAAAACATACATTTGCAGAAAACAAGCATATTTATCTACTCCCATGTGGAACCCTAGTCATGAGTTAATTATGGACACTCATTCCAATTAATCACGAATAAGAATTTTAATCTACCGACAGCCCCACTTATTACCCAACTACAGTATATCATTGTGTTCCTTGTGAGGAGTGCTACATATTTCCATTATCATCTTGTTTTTTAAATATAGATAACATCTAACACTCCTTTATTCTTCTGATTTAGCACAATATAAACGTAGCAAAAAAGTAAGGATATTTGTGTTTGATTGATTATTTTGTTGTTGTAACAATGCTAAGTATATATAACAAACAACAGATAAAAACAACACAACATTCATCCATCCATTTTCTACCGCTTATCCTGTTAAAGGTTGCGAGGGGGGCTGGAGCCTATCCCAGCATCATCGGGCAAAGGCAGTGTACACCCCGGGCAAATCAGCAGTTCATCGCAGGGTTGCCATGTAGACACAAACAACCACTCACACTCATATTCACCCCCTACTGTATTACCGCTTCTGGTTTTCCCCTCAACCACCCCCACACTACCTGCTTAACTACCTGTCCTCATTAAGCTCATCAGACTCATCTGTTGCTCCCAGCTGCAATCAATCACCCAGCCTCCTTTTAACCAGCTCCTCCACAGTCACTCCCTGCAAGATTGTCTTTTGCAGCATGCAAAGCTTTCTAGCCTTTTTCCCCCGGACTGATCTCTCGGTTTAGACCCCTGCTTGTAACGGACCGGTTCTCAACGTCTCTGCACCGTTAACCGAACCTGCCTTCTGCCTCTGGACTTTGCTTCTGCCTGCTGCCTGCCTGGATTTCCTTTTCGGAGGGCCCTGTCTAGTTCAGCACTTGGTGTGTGTGCTCGCCACCAGATCATTCTTTGTCTGGACTCTGTACCAATGAAGCCCTGATCTCTACTGGTTTTGAATTGGGAATTGGGTCCGAACTCACAACCGTTACATACGGAAACTTTAGTAATTGTAAAAGAAAAAACTGATAAGTGTGTGTGTGTGTGTGTGTTCATACGCAGGAGTTATGGAGACCAGATAATTGTGTTCTCAAAATGAATGCTTAAACGTAGTTCTTAGGATCTCCAAAATTTGTCTGGAAGGCAGAGCCCTCAGTATCAGGCCCCTTTTTTCTGGAACCAGTTCCCAGTTCTAGCATGTTTAAGGGCAGGGTTAACACTTTCCTTTTTGATAAAGCCTATAGTAGTACTGGCACAGGCCTTAGCTATTCTGAAACAGGCTCAGACTGTTAAGGGAATTCCCCTGATGCGCTGAGCCCCTTTATTTCTCCCTTTCTCAACTAATTCCTGTCCCCGTAATGCAAGTTATTAACTTCACACCTTCTAGATCAACAGACTACATATATCTCTGAATTTGTAGATCTCACGTGTCACATGTCACATGACTCATGGATTTCACATATTATATGTATCAGTGACACTGTCATTACTAATGTCATTGTCATGTTGTTGTGTTCTGTACATGTGACATCTATTGCACATCTGTCCATCCTAGGGAGAAAGCCATCCAATGTGGTTCTTCCTGAGGTTTCTAATTTTTCCATGTTCAGGTTTGTTTTTAAGTGTATCCTCACCCTGTTCAAGGGCCTAAGGCCTGAGGGTAATGCGTCCATATATTCCATGTATGCCCACTGAGACAAATTTTAATTTGTGATTTTGGCCTGTAGAAATGTAATTTGATTGATTGTTTGAGTGAAGTGCTCTGAGCTGCTTTACCTTGATGCTGAGGTTGAAAGTGAAAAGCGATGGCACAGCGTTGTCCTTTAGCACTCGGTTGTTGCACTCACTCTTGAAGCAGTCCTTCGTGAAATGCTGTGAGCAGATGTTGCTGTACTTTGTGGGCTTAAAGTTGTTCCTTCTCATAGCAGCTACCCATTTAACACACACATCTGGACGTGCCAGAGGAAATCTAGAAATAGTTAAACAGTAAAATAAGAAAAAAATGTGTATGTAATGCAGCCACTTCTGTATGTCTGCTCCTTTTGTATAACTCACCAGCTGGTTATAAAGCAGTTCCTTGTCTGATTACCAATAATCAATTTAGGTAACTGAATAAACAATATACCAATGTTGTTTACTTCGTGTTACAAAGTCACCCACCTAAAACTGACTTTCAGACAATAAAACAGTTTTCAGCTATCTACTCTCACCTGGCTGCCAGTGGCTTGCAACCTCTGTTCTAACAGGAATTTAAACCTCTCACCCAAAAAGCCTGATAACCATCAGGCTACAAACTGCTAAATTAAACTGTAAAACACTTCAAATTTTTCTTATTAGAAACAACTGATTGCTCTATAACGTTTGTTGTTCGTGAAAATAAGTCTGTCTGGTTCAACTGCTCTCACTTGACAAAATCTTCAGTGTGTCCATGTTTACCCTGCTTCCGTTAAGGACGCTTCAGGTTAACGTCACCTTGACGGCGAGCAAGCGCTGACACATTAAGAACTATAACCGAACTCCGATTAGAAATAATAGAATTTATTATTTTGATATTTCTGGATAAAACAAAATTTTGCAAAGTATATTAGTAACTGATTTCATTAAATATTGTATACTGTTAAATTCGGCATCTAAAAATCAATGAAACTGTATTTTTAGTTGGATTTTGATTAAATTGGATGTCGCTACTGAAAACACGAAGATGATTAACTTGAGGATAGCTGCGCGAATAGCAAGCGAACTTCTAACAAGATTTACGATTTGTCATTGCAAAATGATGCTTGGCGAGTTATACAAGCCCCATATTTACTATTACAATCAACCGGAAAATTAAATGTGATGTATCAAATTCTACCACTCGTGTACTGTAGAGGTTGAGCAATCATGCTCTAATAAGGTAGACTAATAAATGTAGGCTGTTAAAACTCTCTTGGCGCTCATTACGAATACTTTACAGCGCTTATCCGTCATGTCAGAACCGCTAATGCTTACTAGCTTAGACACAATTAAATGCACGTACTTGTGGAAGGAAATGTCTTTGTCTTTGTGGTAGCGGTTCTTACAGCCATACGCTGAACATGTCTGCACCATGGCTGCGCCAGGGACAGCAAGCACGGAGAGCCTGACTAATATTCCACGAAGCTCTGCTGATGATTGTTCTGACACTCCACACAAGCTTCACTGCCAGCAACATTGATGGCGGCGAAGATTGTCTGACGTAACGTACGTATACTGATTTGATTAGCTTTCAAACCTTCCCTACATAGCTCAACGTGTCCAGCAGGGGGAACCAAAGATTTCATTTTCTCAAGCTTGACAGAATACATTTTATAGGCTGCTTTGGTTTTACATTTAATTTAGGAATTAATAGAATTACAAACGATTGAAATATTGATATCCAACCATTAACAGGATTCCTTTTTAAAACCAGAAACATCTGTAATTTATTGGATTTTTAAAAAACTGGTCATACACTTTACTCTTTGACCAATAATACAAATTGCTTCCCATAAGACCTGAATGCAATGAAACCCTACCTGACATATGTCCTTTCAATTATCTCACTCTGATTAATTTTCAAAGAGCCTTTAATGCCAATAGTATAGAAAGAATCTTCTTTAGATTTTATCTTACAGCTGCAAATTTATTAGGGAAATGTGTTTGGTATGGTTTATAAAGTTATAGATGTAAATGTAAAAGTAATTTAATTTAATTGTAAATCACAAAAAGACTAATAAGAACAAGGGGATGGATTTTTGCTTTAAATAATTGATAAGGGAAAGAACTTTATACATAAAACAAGTGTTTTCAGAGTGGAAAGGCTGTTCTAAACACCCTTATATGCCATTAAAAGATCAGAAATAAATTAGAAAACAACTAACGACACAGCACTGATGTACACATGTGTATCATAATTCTTTTACATACAGTACTCTATAAACTGTATAAAAGACAGCAACGTTAATAAACAATTTTTAACTTTCTTTTTGATTGAAAATTTGCAGACTGAATACTGGAAATAAAACACTCAATTTCTTGGCAGCCAGCAGCTTACACTGTGGCTGTGAAAGCTTGGAAATCTGTAAACTGTCTTTTACAGTCTCTATGACTGAACGTAAACACTCCACAGAAGAAGGAAATGGTTGGCAGAGAGAACTGAAAGGGAATATTCAAAAAGAGCAAACTTCTCATTAGGGCGGCTGTGGCTCAGATGATAGCATGGTCCACCAGTGATTGGAAGATTCCGGGTTCGATCCCAGACCCTACAGTTGACATGTCAAAGTGAACCCTAAATTGCTCCTGATGCTGTGCTGAGTGTGTGTGAATGATTAACACTGAATGCAAAATCTGTAGCGTAAGTGAGTATTTGAGTGGTCAAATACGAGTAGAAAAGTGCTATATAAATACAGGACATTTACTTGCCCAATTCATGCATTAGCACATGAATGCAGCACTGTGACAATAAAAAGGAAGGTTTTGGGCCGGCTGACCAAATTCAGACTATATATAATACAATAAATGATTATTTCTTCTCCTTTTAACTGTATGTGACTTTTAGTAAGAAAAAAAAAAAAAAAAAAAAAAAGGCCATAAAAATGTACGAACTTGAAATAAAAATCCCTTGTTTCTTTTATAGTCTGAATCTTATTTTGACATTTTTTCCCAGATATCCAATTAGCTGTGATAACAATTACATTACACCTTTCAATGTGTGAGCTTAGTTTGACAGACATTTTTTGTTTATCTTTGAATAAACATAACACCTTTGCAAATTATTACTGGTAGTTTTTATTCACGGTCAATCACTTTGGACTCCATATCCTATCAGTTAATTCTAAAAGTTAATGTGTTAGACAGTCAACCTGGAAATTTTAAGTAATAGAACAGGCCTTCAACCAAGGATTCCTCTTAGGAAATCAGCCATTTTATTTAATTTTATTTTTATTTGTTGAAAACAGGTGGAAACGTCTTTCAGACTTTCCAAGGTCAAAGATTTTGTGTTCATACATTTTTTGGCAAACAAAGAAAAGTCAATTCAGTCAGAAACTCCTAAAATATTCTGATTAAAATGATAGGTCAGAAATAAAACCAGCATCTTAAACAGCTGCAATCAGATTGTGACAGCTCAGATTAATGTACTGATAAGAGATGGACAGGACTTAGTTAGACATTTTTGGAAACACAGGTTTAAAACTATTAATAAGCTACTATACAATTAATCGGAAAAGTGATGCCATCAGTTCGATGCCGTTAATCGAAATCATCAGATATCAGCCAGGGGCCTGTCACACTGAACTGAAGAAGCCTTTCGGATGACAGGTGAAACATTTCCAAAACCACATAGAAGTCCAAATGCATCCAACTACACCAATTAACCACCCGGACCTAGAAGGCTGAGGATCTACATGGCCATGAAGATCACAATTGAAAGACAAAAAAACAAAGGTCCCCATCACATGATCCAACATAGTACTTGTTCTGATGTAAATGTGAGAAATAAAGTGCAAGAAAAAAGAATTCTTAGTGCTAAATACTGCAGTAGCCAGAGGCTGCAGCAGCCATTGTCCAGTCAAACCTGTAAAATCTGTTTATCAAGAATGCTGAGTCACTGCAGTCAGGAACCAAAAAAAAAACAAACAAAACAAAACACAGAGCTCTCTGATTCAGGGGAATTTCCTGTCTTGCTGCTAATTAGCAGACAGTGAAGATGCCCCATCTACTGAGCTGCTTTTCTATTTTGACTACAGCAGAAACACATCAAAACACTCAATGAGCAGAGTCTCTGCCCAAAACACTGAGCTGCAGGGGCACTGACATTTTCAACTGACTGATTATGTGTCATTCTTATTTAAGTGTGACCTGTCAATTCTGAATATGTTGCTGTTTATTTACTGTACATAGGCAGATGGTTTCTGAGATAAGGCTGAACATTTGGAAGGAAGGAAGTAGAGTAAAAATCATTCTGTTCCAAGTATGTTGTGAAGGAATAAAATAGTTTGCGTGCTTTAATTGTATAACACAGATACATCATATTAAATGCCTTCAAACCAGGCATACTGGGGCGGGGTGAATAACGTCTATCTTGGATCAATAACTGGGGTTAGGGGCATATATATAAATAAAGACTTATGGCAGAGAATTCGCAGGGCTAGATCACAGATAATTATCAAATAAAGCTGAATCAGGAGTGACACATCTATGAGTCATTTCAGCATCACCCTAATGCTGTACGCCATCCCAGGCTCTACTTCCTTCAAAAGCACATTTCATAAAAAGTTACTATTGCTTTCCAAATGTGCACATCTTAATGCTGTACCATAAAACCAACACATCATAGAATTTTCCCACTTTATTTTCTGCAGAAGATATAAAAGGTATTCGTTTTAGTTCTTCAAACTCCTTCTCCTCCAGCATGGTATGGGCTACTTCTTCCTCTCTTTCCCATGTGTCTCTTCTTCTTTGTCTTTCTCATCCTCTTCTGTGCTGCCATCCTCACCTTTTGTGGCCTTGTGTTTGCTGGCCTTCTCTCCTCCTCCTTCATCACCCCCACAGGCCTCGTCCTCAGCCTCTTTAGACTCTTCTTCATTGTTTGAATCCTGACAACTCAAACACGTTATAGATTTAAAATTGAGCATAGCTGGCTGCTGAAAGCTGCTGCAGTGAGTATTTCAGTTTTCATTAAAGTCAAACATAATTCAGTTATGAAGTTTAACCAGACAGAAATAAGGAATCAAGACTTGAGATACATTGATTAGATGTCTCTCTTGTTTAAGGTCTGACAGATACCGTTATTACTTTTTAGCGACTGTGTATCATTTACCTCCTTTAGGCGGGTCCCCCTCCGGCTCGGGACTCTGGCTTTCATCCTACGAGACAGTTCCAACAGTTTGTTGTGTCTCTGCCTCCTCTTGGCCTTCTCTCTCCGCTTCTCCTCTGCATGATCCGAGTCCGACTCGTCCTGACGCTGCAGCCTGCTCCGCTTCCTCGGCTGCACCATCTCCTTCGGCTGACTCCTCTCCTCATCGTCGTCCCCATCCCCGAGACTGGTGGAAGAGGAGCTGTCATCGCCCCCTATGAACGACCGCTTTCTGCGAGACACTGAGCAGCTGTCATCACTGGAAGTCGCCCCCGAATCGCTACGGTCCCGGTTCTCCTGCTCGCTATCCTCCGCAGACGTCTCGAATTCAGATTGGGACCCGGAGGAAGAGGATGAGGAGAAGGAGCCTTCGTCACTGTCGTCCAAGATGGAGGCGGGCAGACCAATCTGCCGCTTCTTCGATGCGTCCACCTTGGTTTTCCGCATCGACGCGAACATTTTTCGCTTGTACAAGCTCTCCATATTTGCACGGGGTAACGGTAATCAGTGACATTAAAGAAAACCCCGAGGAGGAGAACTGGAGTATAACGTTAACTACCCAACGGTGCAAATAGTTAGAGCTATCGTCTGCGTATCACAACATGTTACTTCTATCTTAAAAGCGCAATGTGACGCCTGAATCCAACTCCTTCTTGCTATAGTTTGCACGGTGTTCGTGGAGACGTTGTGTGTTACACTAAGCTTTACGAGCTACCAAAGGGATATTTTGTAGACGAGTGTAGCTATCTTTGCGTTATTGTTGTGCTGGAGTCTTCCTCGATGGACGAAATTCTATACAATTTATAGGGCGCCCCCTATGGAGGAGAGCAGCCATATCTGCTATCGAAACGATCTACAGCAGTGGTTCCCCAAGTGCTGGCCGCGAGAGGTCATTTACATTATTAAAAAAAAAAAAAAGTGTTCAGTTTTGTTAACTTACACCCTTGACAAGTTTGCACACTATTAGCTCATAATTTCTTCCAAGTGTTGTTTAAACATGGGTGGATAATAATCCAACCATGTTTGTGGACACTTACTGATGTACAAGAGCAAGCGCTGTTTTGTGCCCTAAAACTTTTCAAATATTCACACGGACGTGCCAATTATGATGGACTGTAATAACAGCATCAAGATTTGTATGAAAGATATGCAGCTTTTTGCGTTTGTAGATGGATTCTTAATATGCAATCTAATGCCATCAGCCCAAGTGCATTGTAAATTGTTCTGTTTGTGGAATAAATTGTTCTGGGGAATACTACTTTGTATTTTGGTCAGAGCAAAGATTTAACGTTTGGGTGGGCCCCAGATGATTTTTAGATTTTTAGATTTTTAGGTGGGCTGGGCATTCTTGAGTTTGGGAATGGCTGAAGGTATTACGAAATTACAGTTAGAGTAAACTGAAACACAAAATGTCAACAGCTGAAATTCAGTACAATATAAAAATATGAACTATGCCACTAATAAGGGAATGGCTACGTAATAATAAAGGATTGCTGCAAGTCTCTCAGTTTGTGATAATTTTATTCCAAAACATGCCTGAAGATGCTGAGATAGCCGCCCCCCCTGCGATCCCTAACAGGATAAGTGGTAGAAAATGGATGGATGGATGGATGGATGTTTGAATCAATGACTGGATGGACCAAAAGAGCAAAGTCAGCAATTGGGCCTTTTCATACAACCCATTTTGACATGTGACAGTAGGTCATGATGACTGAATTCCACGAAGCTGCTTCAGTTTTAGGGTCTGCTATTATTAATGCTGGCTCACTGTAACACTGTCTTTCAGCTCACAATTCTGGGTTTATTGCAAAAACATTCTAATAAACGTTTCCAGCAGCAGGCCACTGTTTTCAACCAATAACCTTTACTCAGCAGCAAACCACAGCAAGACAAAGTTAGCAACTAGGTCATGAAGAAAATTAAACTAGGAGAGCTAGATAGTGTTCTCATGAGTTGGTAGAGGCCAAACTAGAGCTAAAAAGAATGAAAATTGGACAGGCTGTGAGTGTCTAATTTTTGGATTAGTTTTAACAAAGATACATACTATTAGATTGAACTTTAAGTGAGATTTTAATGTATATATGAATTTATGACAGTGTGGTCAGTTTTCTGGAATCATCTCCCTCAGTGTCTGTGCGCACTGATTCAGGTAATTTAACATCTGTAATGTAACTCAGGCATCTTGAATCAGGATTTCTGTGACAGAAGTGTGCTCAATTTGATCTTCCCATCCATGGAGGCAGTCAGGCAGATGCCGCAGTCCACTGCCGAGCACCAGTCAACTGTCACCACTGGCGCTTTGTGACCACCCAGTGACATCATGCTCTCCACGTCCAGCTCCCCATTGGTCAGCTGGGAGAAGGGGAGGTGAAAGTGCATATAAGTTAGTAAATCAAAATATTAAAACATAAGCTGGATAAAAATCTTTATTTTGATCCAGCAAAGGAAAATAAGCGTACAGAACAAAAAATATTCAAATGAAAATAAAACTTTGAAGTGGTTCGCATAAATCATATAAAATCCAAATTACAATAAATGTAATAGTAAAAAGGGTCAAACTATATCAGTGAGTCCCAAAGGGTACGTAAGGAGGATTCTGCAGGTGGGCTGCGAGAGGTCATTTACAATAACTACATAAAAGGTTTTCAGTGTTAAGCTTTGTAATTGACTTGAAACTATACAAAAATATGTGCAGTTACATGTTTATCATATTTATCAAAAAAGTTTTAAAACTGATAAAAACAAAGTGGTTAAATTCCATGTCATTCTTTAATAATCTAACTTATGTTTATGTTAACCTATGTTAACCTTTGTTTCCCATTGGTGAGTGTGCCACCAACTGACCTTAACCTATACTCTTGATGTAAATTTCGACACTTCTTGCACATAATTTCTTGCAAGTGTTGCATAAACGTCAATAGATTATCATGGACGTTTATTGATTTAACTGATAATGTAAACTTGAGAATTAAAACTCAAATCTACAATACCATTAAAATTTTCAACACATATGTGGGATATTTATGCGATAAACAATAATGCAATAATCTAATTCAAATCTGCATTTTCCCATACTTGTATGGGCATTTTATCATTAAAATGAAAATGAAAACAGCTTTTGACATCTTATTTTTAAAGACCTAAACTGCTTGACAGCATGCAATATTCAAATTCTACATTCAATTTTCACCATGCTCTTTTGATTTCAAAATAAAAATTTAAAGGCAATTTTATAATAACTTGGAAATGAAAATCAAATTAGAATTTGACATTTAACTTTCAAAGACTCATCCTGCTTATCAGTAGACAATATTTAAATGCAATAACTTCGTAACTACATGTATTTCATTAAATCTGCATATTACTATGCTGTTTTGGGATCAAATAAAAATTAAAATGCAATTTTATAAAAACTTAAAAATGCAAATGGAGACACTATTTCATTTTCAGACACATAACCTGCTTAAATATGCTCTACAGTTTACTATATAATAATAATAATACTTTTTATTTATATAGCACTTTTCAAAACAGAGCTACAAAGTATTTTACAGTAACAAAGGAGAAAACAACACTTAAAAACTTAAAAACAACATTCAACAACCCTCATTCCAAACACCACTGGAGACACTGAGGGACATTTTCAACACAAACAAAGTACCCCACACCACACAGATGGAAGAGGACTCTGGTGTTTTTGTTTGCCCCTTCTTCATCCGAAATCAATTTTTTCTGTGTTTTTCTGCTTGCTCTAGCGACGGATTTCTACCGTTACAGTTCCATCACGTCTGCAGCTTTACAGATTTTGGACACATTTCTTACATTTGTTTGCTGATCTTAACGTGATTGCTGGTCTCTTACCTGTGCTGGTACACTCCACCCTAGTACACCTACTGTTGCCGCTACACCGGCTCCTGCTCAAGGACAAACCTTACGTTAATATGTTAACGTAAGTGGACCTGGCTTCCATCTGGATTCCAGCCCGTTGCTCTGTTCTGGCTCTCCTCTGTGTCTCGACAGTACTTTGGTCTGCTTGTAGGAGTTGTTGGCAAGGACAGTCTGCATTACTGTCCTGTCCAACTAGCCTGTCTGACAGCAATTACCAACTAGGCTAGCTAAACTCTGCCAGGCTTAGCCTTGCCTCTGGCAATCTTTTGCAGCAATCATTTCGGATTTCCTCTGCCTCCTCAGAAGATTACACGTGTGCACGGCTAATCTGAAGCCCCTTGGCCTGTGTTGACAGCATCATTCCTCCACTCCTGCCTCTAGCACCTAGACCGAGTAACAATACCCCAACATTCATGTTGTTAAATACCTGTTCTCTAAACATTAAAGCATCACTCATCCATGACTCATCTCTGATCGGAGAATTGTCTTTCTCTGCCTGACGGAGACATGGCAAAACCAACAGGACTTTCTAACTCGGAACCAAGCCACACACCCAGGCTACGTCTATCTGCATAAGCCCTGCTCCACTGGATGCAGTGGTGGGCTGGCAGTTATCCACCGAACTGACATCCCTGTCAAACAACTGCCTGTGCCAAATAGCACCTCATTTGAGTGCATTGCCTTCTCCCTGGCCAGTCACTCACAGCTCCAGATTTGCCTCATTTACTGCCTCCCCAAAGCCTCCACCACAATCATGTTAGGGTTTTCTGGGTTTCTCACCACGGTCTGCTCCAGCTCTCCATCCACACTGCAGCAAGGCGACTTCAACATCCATGTTGACTCCAGCACCTAAACTTTTGCTGCCGAGTTTCTGGCACTACTGGACTGCTTCAATAATCACACAACACGTCCAATGTCCCACCCACACCAAGGGTCACACACTGGACCTTGTGTTTTCAGCTGGCACCACCCCCACACATATCTAGTGTCTGGACCTTGCAGTTGCTGACCATCTTGCCATGTGGTTCTCTATTCTGTCCCCCTGCCCTCACGGCTCAAGAAACGTTTGTTTGTTTGTGTGTTCATTTTCAGGAACACAAAGGCAGTGAGATCACCAGCCCTTATCAGCATGATAGTGTCCCAACCAGCCCCCTACCACACCAACACCCCTGTGGACAGCCTGGTTGCCCATTACAAGTCAGCTCTATTCTACAGCCTTGACACCCTTCGCCCTGCCTAAAACCCGGTCTGTCTCCTTAACCTGTCCTGCCCCATTCTGATCCGTTTCGGCTAATTCGGAAAGAAATTATATTCTGAATGATAGGGTTGATTTATGCCGATCCTTATTCGGAACCGCGTCCATGTACACATTTATTACGACCACTGACTTAACATGCTTTTCCAAGTAAAGGCAGCTGTTCAAAATTACTCTAAGCTTTTTACATCCGTCTGTCAACATTTTGAGATAAGGACTCCAAATGCTGCAAGATAAGGGTGTGTGCCAAGTCAGGGCCAATGATAATGACCTCAGGTTTATTCACATTGGGCTGGAGACAATTCTGGACGTCCAGTTGTTAAGGTCATTAATGTCCGCAAATGACCTCCCCAGAGGCAGCACATAAACTGAAAACAGGAGTGGCCCAAGAACTGACCCCTGAGGTACTCTACAAGTGAAATTCACACTAGAAGATTGTGGGCTGCCTGTGGCTACACAATAATCTATCATTAAATAGGAATAAATCTAATTAAAAGGGCACCAAGTAATTTCAATTTAGTGTTTAAGACGGTCCAGTAAAATTGAATGATTGACGGTATCGAAAGCAGCACTTAAATTTAAAAAAATTAAAATTGACATTTTTCCAGCATGAGCAGCCATTAGCAGGTCATTCATAACTTAAGGCAACGCTGTCTCTGTGCTCTGGTTTGCCCTAAAACCAAACAGTTATAATTATATCAACTAGCTCACCACTCTGGAGGATCTCAAAGTTCAAATCAAATCAAATCAAATTTTATTTGTATAGCCTGAAATCACAATTTACACATTATCTCACTGGGCTTTGACAAACTGTACAGATGTGACATCCTCTGCCCTTAGACCCTCGAACCGGGTGAGGAAAAACTTAAAAAACCCTGAACAGGGAAAATAAGAAACCTCAGGAAGAGCCACAGGAGGAGGGATCCTTCTTCCTACGACGGACAGACGTGCAATAGATGTTACTTGTACAGAACACAAAAACATGATAATAACAGTTCACTTAGAATGTATAAAACATCCAGTCTGTGGATTCTATAAATCCGGATGTATGGAATGGTCTTAAAGATTACATCAAAAAGTGTAAAATTGAAGTGATAGTTTCATCATGGGGAAAACGGCCAAAATGCCGACTCCCTTCTTCCAAGACAAGATGCCCCTAAGACTCGCAATTTCGTTTCCTGGTAACAATTTCAGTGATATTTTTGATTCCATTGATAAGCGGCTGACCAGTTTTGATGCCCGTCTATCCTTGGTGGTTGTTCTTCACAAAGAATTCAAAGCCTTGCGGGATACCTTGAAGTTTAGCCAACAACCAGTGATCACGCTCACCACAGAGAACAAAGTCCTCAAAGGGTCGGTGAAATCCCTCACCGAGGGAATAACGTGACTTTCGGAAGAAAATAAGAAAATAAAAGAATCAATCATTGATTTTCAGGCGCGCAGAATGAGAGACAACCTGGTCATCTCGCGCATTCCGAAACAGGTGGAAGAAGAAACAGAAGCTTTGGTAAAAAAAAAAAAAAAAAAAAATTGTACAAAAGCAGCCTAAACTCCCCACATATGCCGTTAAAAACATCAATCCATCGGGGTCACCACCTTGGTGGGAAGAGACCAGACAGCCAGAGACCCAGAGCCATCTTGGCGATATTCAAACACTTCAAACACAAAGAAAAGTTGAAAAGTCGAGGCAGGGAGCTGAAGGGAACAAACTTTAATGATCAATTCTCTAAGGAGATCTCAGAGTGATGTAGGATTTTCTTTCCCGATTGGGAAAAAATTTATTGATGGAAAATCCTGAGTTGTCATCACAGTAGACAAACTGTATACTGTAACGGGCAGCTGTACTGCAACCTTGAGTCCACCCCCTGGCTCAACTGAACATCAGCATTAGCTGAACTGTATAACATTCTTTTTTTCTTTATGCCTTGGACAGGCCCTAAGACAAAACACTGCATGTCTTAACAACATGTCTCTCGTGAATGATGTCTTAATTTTTCTGTGTTTTGGTGTTCATCTCACTTTTCTCTTTTCATATTTATGTTACTTGTTCTTTATATGTTTACCAACTGTTTTCAATATTGCTGTACAATATACAATGTCACCATGGACACACACACATGCAAGCAGGTGCACACACACACACACCATTAGCCACTTTTCCCTCACCCATTTGGTTAGTTAAGAAATGTCCACAATAAAGTTTGACATTTTGTATTGTATATTTGTAACCATCTGAGTGATTTACAAGCAGACATTGTCCGAATACAAGAAACATATTTATCTAGTACAGCAAATCATATACTAATTTTGCCACAATTCCCTCACATGTATTTAGCCCGTTATAATGCCAAACAAAGGGTTATAGCTATTATGATACGTAAAAATTGAGTTATATCAGTTACTATATCAATTCAATGTATAGTATAGAATTATGTATTGCTGTATAAACAGCCCAAATGTTGACGACCCCTCCTTTTTCTATTCCTTCTTCGACTCACTCTCAGCACATTCAGATACTGCGCTTAAAATATGAGGGGACTTCAACTTCAGTCAGCGAGAGACAGAGAGCTGTCGCAATTGGCAATCTACAGATATTTAAAAACAACAACAGTTATTTTCGCCTTCATGATGGATGACAATCTCAGTATCTTACACTTACACCTTTTTCTAACCAGTCTACCCTTCATACTGCCACCAAGACTACTTTTTGGTTAGCAGCTCTACTATGATGGACATCTCGAACACAAAGATCCACTCCATCACTTATAAACACAGATGTTAAAATCATCTGCAAAGGTCTTGCCAAAAGACTGGAAAACATAGCTCCCTGAATAATACATGCTGATCAAACAGGATTTATTAAGGGAAGACACTCAACCAACAATACACGCAGGCTACTTAACTTGATAGATCATTCTTCCATAAATAATGTGGGAGCCACAATTATCTCTTTGGATACAGAAAAAGCATTTGATCGAATAAATTGGAAATTTCTCTTTGTGACACTATATAAATTTGGATTCAGGAATTCCTTCCTAATTTTAATCAAAACATTATATAGTTCACCATGTGCTTCTGTTAAAACAAATGACCAATCTTTCCCAAGCTTCAGTCTTCAGAGGGGCACCAGGCAGGGTTGCCCACTCTCTACCCTACTTTTTGCCATCTTTATTGAGCCACTAGAAGTAAACACCTGACAAAATGGAAATATTGCAGGAATCAGAACAGAAATGTACACAATAAGATAAGTCTTTATGCTGATGATGTATTCTTTTCCAAAACTCACAAACCTCTGACCTGATGAGGATAGTTGGCAGGTAGCAGTACAAGGAAGTGACACTGTGAATGAAGACTTGCCTTGATAAATGGACTGACAGATTGCATTTTCATTATCATTCTGTCCTCCGAGCGTGAAGACATGTAATTGCAGTAGACAGGGGATGCTGTTTAACTGAGTATTTGAATATAGTCCACTGTGGAGCATATTAGGCAGGTTAAGTGTTGTCAAACGTCAAATGGCGTTTCCATTTTCAAATTGTTAGAAATTGCATTTAAATACTGTCCATTGATAAGCAAGATGGGTCGTTGAAAATTAAATGTCAAATGCTAACTTAATTTTTAATTTTAAACTTATTATAATATTGCTCTTTAATTTTCATTTTGACAACAAAAGAGCATGGTGAAATGTAACTGTAAATGCAATAGATGTTTCTGTTGTTGAATTTCAAAATTGCACGATCTCAAGCAGTTTAGGTCTTTACAAATGAGATGTCAAATTGCGTTTTCATTTTCATTTTAATATGGTCCTAAAATTGCCATACAAGTAGGGAAGAACGCTAATTTAATATAGATTATTGCATTATCGTTTACATTTTTACCTAAATATCACACATTTTTGTTGAAAATTGAAATGGTATTGTAGATTTCTATTTTTCTTTTCAAATTTATCATTTCCCCTATAGGCTTCCATAGAATGTGGATGGATTATTAATATGCACTGTATTGCTATCAGCCTGTGTTCATATTGAATTGTTGTGTTTCTGGAATAATATTTTGAAGAAAACACTTCATCTTAGTCTCATGTTTTGATCAGAGTAGAGAATTAAAGCGTGGGTGGGCCCCAGTAAGTTTTTCTGATTTTAAAGTGAGCTGTGGCATTCTTGAGTTTGGGAATGGCTGCGCTACATTACACTAAAACTAAAAATAGGATAATGATGAAGGTACATTTACCCTATATATTAATCCTCCAGTGCTGGAACAGGTTAGGACATGTTGTCCCTCAGAGTCAAAGGCAAAGAGTTGACCTCGAGGAACCTGAACCTGAAAAAGAATTCATTTATAAAGTGATCAAATCAAAATTTTGATTCACTGTATTTGATCTATTTCATTCTTTTACCTAATCTTAATCTGCATGAGTTCTTACTGTGAGCCAATTCATTAGAACTATGATTTCATGGCTTTCTAGGTGGAGTAAACCTAAAATCCTTACCTGTTTGTAGCCGCTGTACCCTGAGAGGACGAAGGGCCCAGTGGCATCCTGAGGTAAAACCTGCTCTGACTGCTTTACCCCACACCGATGGATGTTCCACTGAATGAACTGAGCACATGTACACACACACATACCTATTTAACTCAAAACTGTTACAGTGCTTTAATTTTCCAGACATGTAGACATTATGTCACCTTCATGGCTTTATTACATTGATGCACACACCTTGCCATCTTCTCCGATGCTGAAGACTGTGTTTTCATCAGAGCTGAACTCCACACTGTAAACTTCCCCACTGTGAGCTCTCCAGCTCATAGCACTCTCATACTGCTGCATATCTACAGCAGAGAACGGGTACTGTGTTCACTCACTAATGTGTAAATATTACAAAAAGCGTTCAAAACAATTTATATAATAACCAAGGTGACTCACAAAGCTTCTTACTATACATCAATGAATCTCTTGTGAATGAACGAATATGGGAAAATGT
The DNA here is from genome assembly GCA_001698575.1 of Mola mola. NCBI lineage: Eukaryota > Metazoa > Chordata > Actinopteri > Tetraodontiformes > Molidae > Mola > Mola mola. The sequence goes on from KV751396.1 coordinate 1,883,835, forward strand.
CCACCCCGTTTGGCATATTTGGCAAATACTGGTTAGTAACCAAATTCTAACTGACATTTGCTGGTCAATACTGTATCTGTCCTATATACTGTATATCGTGTATGTCGAGAATAATTAACCAATATAAACATGCTAGCTTAATAAACACTTACCAAACAGTCGGATGAGGCCGTCAGCTGCTCCAGTCACCAGCAAGTTTCCATTGTGATTGAAGGCCGTGCAGTTAATAGCTACAGGTTCAGGTTCTAAAGAAAACTGGAGCTGAAAGATGGACAGAACATTAACTATACAACAGCGACAAGAAATCATTTAATTCATTGCTATTTGATCTGATAATCTCTTGATACCCTCCTGACACTGTGCCTGAAACCATAAAGGACATTACATTCAACAGCAATGGATAACAACTTAAGCACCCTGACCACAAGACTGTACAGCAGGCCAATAGACTTTCATTATGGTCTGTCTATTGACAGATAATGTTCCTTTACCTCTTCAGACTTTTCTCTTGCCACCTTTCTGGCTTAAGTTAACAATGATCTTATTCCAGAATTCGATAGCCTCTTTTTTCCTTCTGTGATTATCAGCTTTAGTTTTCTTTTCTGCCTTTTGGTTTTACTGAGCTTGCCGGTGGATTCCCCTTTTTGAGAGTGTAACATACTGTTGATTTGGTAACTTCTAATGTTTTGTAATCTGTCTGTTTTACTTGTTTTTAAAGCCCAGCGATCACCTTTACTTGCATCAACACCTCTCATACTGACATTTCTACTTAACTCGCAGCCAAATGCAGCTTTAACATCTGGAGTCAGCATTTTGGTTTCCCAAAGACTGCAAATGAAAAAGGTGGTTAACCTGTTCAGCCCCGCCCTTGGAAAAACCTGTTAAATTCTCAGAGAGTTATGTGCCAAAAATAACAGTGTTTATCTATGCAAATGCAGAGTCTGTATGAAAAATCTTAGTACCAACGTAACACTTGTTAACACTTAATTAGATGTTACTGAGTTTAAAGTTGGAACACGTCATAAATAAGAGGAGATTTAAATACCCTCTTACTTAAGACAGAGTTTCTAAATTTTCACTCTTCAGACCCTCACTCCTAGAGGGCTTAATCAAGAATATAAAATTAAACATTTCTTGTAGATAATCATAGGTTTGAATGGCATTTGATGGTCGTTGGAATTAATTTTTTCTGCAGCTAGTTATGTCTTTGAAATCTCTATAAGCATATCTATAAGCGATGTGGGTTTCTTTGATAATTGGCAAACTTTCTGGGGAAGACCTGGTCTAATGAGGAGAGACGGCATCCATCCTACTTGGGATGGAGCTGCTCTCATTTCTAGAAATATGGCCAGATTTATTAGTCAGCCAAATTGACAATTCAGAGTTGAGGCCAGGAAGCAGAGTTGCAGTCTTACACGCTTCTCCGCGCTGCCTTTAGAGTCATCCACCTACAAGCCCATAGAGACAGTGTCTGTCCCTAGTCCGCATAAATTCACTAAATTCACTAAATCAAATAAGAGTTCACATAGGAACTTAATAAAAATCAACACCACTAAAGAGGCAGTTTACAAAGTAAAGAGACTTAAATGTGGACTCTTGAATATCAGATCCCTATCATCTAAAGGTGTATTAATAAATGAGCTTATATCAGATAACAATATTGATTTATTCTGCCTTACTGAAACTTGGCTGTGCCAAGACGAATATGTAAGTCTTAATGAATCCACTCCTCCCAGTCACATTAACACACACATTCCCACAGACACTGGCAGAGGTGGTGGAGTTGCAGCCATTTTCAATTCTGCCCTATTAATAAACCCTAAGCCCAAACAAAAATTTAGTTCATTTGAAAATCTCATTCTTAGCATTTCCGATCCAACCATGAAAACTCCAATTATGTTTGTTATAGTGTATCGAGCACCTGGACCCTACACTGAATTTTTATCTGAATTTTCAGAGTTTCTCTCAGCTTTGGTCCTCAAAACAGATAAAGTCATTATTGTAGGTGACTTTAATATCCATGTAGACATTGAAAACGACAGCCTTGGTACGGCATTTCTCTCACTATTAGATTAATTCGGCTTCTGTCAGTGTGTACAAGAATCAACACACACTTTTAATCACACCCTTGATCTTGTTCTGACATATGGCATTGAAATTGAGCATTTAAATGTCTCTGCGCAAAATCTGCTTTTATCAGATCATTATCTTCTAACATTTGAATTTCTGCTCATCAACTATAAACCAAGAGTCACTAGTTATTATAGCAGATGCATATCTGAGGACACTGTTGAAAATTTTAAAGAAATTATTCCCTCTGCATTAATTTCAGTGCCATATCCCAAAATAACAGAGGAGTCATATCTTAAATTTAGCCCCTCCCAGCTTGATCACCTTGCCGATTTCACTGCCGGCTCTCTACGTGCTTCACTCGATTCCATTGCCCCAGTTAAAAAGAAAACAAAACCAGTAAAGAGACTAGCTCCGTGGTATAATCTTAACACTCGCAAGTTAAAACAGAAAACTCATAAACTTGAAAAGAAATGGCGTTCCACTAAACTGGAAGAGCCACACATGGCCTGGCAGGATAGCCTTAAAGTATACAGGAAGGCCCTTCGCCGAGCAAGAAAAGACTACTATTCAGCGTTGATAGAAGAAAACAAGAATAAGCCCAGGATCCTTTTCAGCACTGTAGCCAGGCTGACTGAGAGCCATCATTCTATTGAACCATGCATTCCTAGAGCCCTCACCTGTAATGATTTTATGAACTTCTTCAATAATAAAATTAGACTTATCAGAGAAAATATCCTACACTCCACAGATTCCAGTTCAGCAACAGGAATTATAGAGGCTGTTATTAGTCCTGATGTGTGTTTGGAAAGCTTCCATCCAATTGACCTTAAGGAACTAACGACAACATTATCTTCATCTAAATCATCAACCTGTATACTAGACCCCATACCTACTAGGTTGCTCAAAGAGGTTTTACCCCTAATTAGAAATCCACTACTAAACATTATCAATCTATCCCTTGTAACAGGTTATGTGCCCCAGTCATTTAAAGTAGCTGTAATTAAACCGCTCCTAAAAAAACCTACCCTAGACCCAGAAGTTTTAGCCAACTATAGACCAATATCCAACCTCCCCTTTCTTTCAAAGATTCTAGAGAAAGCAGTAGCGAAACAACTATGTGGCTTTCTTCAGTATAATAGTCTATTTGAAGAGTTTCAGTCAGGTTTTAGAAAGCATCACAGCACAGAAACGGCATTGGTAAAAGTTACAAATGACCTCCTCACTGCATCTGATGCGGGACTTATCTCTATACTAGTCTTATTAGATCTTAGTGCAGCTTTTGACACTATCGATCATCACATCTTACTACAGAGGATGGAACACCAAATTGGCATTAAAGGATCTGCTCTAAGATGGTTTAAGTCCTACCTATCTGATAGATATAATTTTGTTCATGTTAATGATGAATCATCAAGATATGACAAGGTTAGTCATGGAGTCCCACAAGGTTCTGTGCTTGGACCATTACTATTTACTCTATATATGCTTCCTGTAGGTAAAATTATTAGAAAGCACTCCATACATTTTCACTGTTATGCAGATGACACACAACTATACTTATCAATGAAGCCAGATGAAACCCATCAGTTAGCTAATCTACAGTCATGTCTTAAGGACATTAAAAACTGGATGTTTCATAACTTTTTAATGTTAAACTCTGACAAAACTGAAGTCATTGTGCTGGGCCCCAAACACATTAGAGACTCATTATCCAGCAACATAGTTAATCTGGATGGCATTGCCTTGGCCTCCAGCACCACTGTCAGAAACCTGGGTGTTATCTTTGACCAGGAGCTGTCTTTTAAATCACATGTTAAACAGATTTCAAGGACCGCCTTCTTTCACCTCCGTAACATTGCTAAAATCCGGCACATCCTGTCTCAACAAGATGCAGAAAAACTAGTTCATGCGTTTGTTACTTCCAGGCTGGACTACTGTAATTCTTTATTTTCAGGTTGCCCTAACAAAATTTTAAAAACTCTTCAGTTAATCCAAAATGCAGCAGCGCGTGTACTGACTAGAACTAATATCAGAGACCATATTTCCCCCATACTGGCTTCTCTGCACTGGCTCCCCGCTAAATTTAGAATAGAATTTAAAATCCTTGTTCTCACCTACAAAGCTATTCATGGTCAGTCACCATCTTATCTTGAACAGCTCATAGTACCCTATCGCCCATCCAGAACCTTACGCTCCCAGGATGCAGGGTTATTGGTGATCCCAAGAATTTCCAAAAGTAGAATGGGAGGCAGAGCTTTCAGCTATCAAGCTCCTCTCCTGTGGAACTATCTTCCAGTCTTGGTACGGGAGGCAGACACACTCTCTGATTTTAAGAGTAGGCTTAAAACCTTCCTTTTTGATAAAGCTTATAGTTAAGGCTGGCCTATCTAGCCCTTAGTTATGCTGCTATAGGCTTAGGTTGCTGGGGGAACACTCCATGATTCACTGAGCTTTCTTCTCTCCCCCCTCTGACTCCGACTCCTTCTCTGCTCCTGTAAATGTCCATATCCTTACACTAACTTTACTTCTTCCCCGGAGTCGTTGTGCTTTACCATCCTGCAGGTTTTTCTAGGTCGCGGTGGGAGGTGGTGCTGTGGTCCTGCCTGATGCCTCCTGGCCACATTAGGAAAGGAGATCCTGTGATTTGGATCCTGTGACTTGGATCCTAGGCTGGATTTCCAAGTGCAAATCGGGACCCAGAGATCACAATGGCTTCTGGATCAATAGACTACACCTGCTTCTGGACCACTACACTTCACATATCCCTGGATTTACAGATTCTACATACCCTTGGACTCAGCAACACCCAGATCTTCCTACATGGAGTACAATGACTCCTGGACCAACAGAGTCCACCTGCGTCTGGATCACTAGACTTTCCATACATCCGGACTCATAGAATCCACAGACTCTGGGACTCATGGATGTTTTATACATTCTAAATGAACTGTTGTTATCATGTTTTTGTGTTCTGTACAAGTGACATTTATTGCACATCTGTCCGTCCTAGGAAGAAGAAGCCCTCCTCTGTGGCTCTTCCTGAGGTTTCTTATTTTCCCTGTTTAGGGTTTTTCAAGTTTTTCCTCACCCGGTTCGAGGGTCTAAGGGCAGAGGATGTCACATCTGTACAGTTTGTCAAAGCCCAGTGAGATAATGTGTAAATTGTGATTTCGGGCTATACAAATAAAATTTGATTTGAATTTTGATTTGATGTATTTCTGGTGAAAAATATGTAGGTGTGGATATGTGCTGGTGTCTGATCCTATTTCCTCTTTTATTAAATCCAATTTTGTATATGTGCTCTTTATGTTGTCAAAACATTTTTTATGTAGGTTAGGTATTTTGTGATATATTTCTGTGTCTAGACCATAATTTTCCGTATTGACTATTATGACTATATATTAAAAATAAAAAAGCCGTATGTTTCTTTGTATGTATTTTAACATACTGTCAAATGTTTTGGAAACTCATCCCTATATACGTAATGTAAATGTCCTGTATTTACATAGCAGTTTTCTATTCATTGTCGACCACTCAAAGCGCTTTTACACTACAGGTTTTTGCATTCACCCATTCACACACTCATACACTGTTGGCGCAGCATCAGGAACAATTTGGGGTTTAGTGTCTTGCTCAAGGACACTTCAACATGTTAACTGCAGGGTCTGGGATAAAACCAGGAACTTTCTGATCACTGGACATATATGTGGGTTTGGCTTATTTTTTCAAACATTTTGACCTGACCAAGATCCAAGTGGGATTGAAACGTTGTCTTTAAATAAAGTATGTGGCATGGGGTAAGTGTGCTGGCATTACCTTTTTCATTCATGTTGCCCTTTTGAAATCCTAGCACCTACGTGATGTGCATATAACCAACTTTTCTAAAACAGCATAAATAAACAAATAATAAACATAATAATAATTAACATGAGGTACAGCAAAGTTACAGAGGTTTTAGTAGAGACATACTTAGGCAAAATCTCCAAATGTGCCATTTTCTCGTCATTTCGACCACAAAAGCACTTTTATACTACAGATTTGCATTCACCTATTCACACACACATTCATACACTGGAAAGAGGGATATAATCCACCTTTCGTCAAGTTTTTTGACAGGTTGACGTTTGACGCTTGACCGGGGTCATGAGGAGGGTAGGGAAGGAGGGAGGGAGGA
>KV751396.1:1890092-1901664 GCA_001698575.1 Mola mola
GGGGTTGGCATATACGTAAGCAATGATGTAGTAATGTGGCGTTGAATTTCATCCAATGAGATTGAAGTAGGCAGGGAGGCAGTTACTTCGAAAACTTTAGATGCGAAAATTAATCCAGAAGGGTTTCTGTCCTGGAGGTAACATCAGCCGCAACAGCAGCAGCAGTAGCAACATTGCATCCAAGTGTGAGTGAAAACGTAGGACATACGATTGTCACCACATTGGTTGCTCAAATGTTTCCTGCATCTTACACCTTAGCCCCCCTAAAAAAAAAAAAAAGAAAAAAGAAGAATAAAACATTCCTCAATAACAATTTACTGTTACCCCCCTGACAGCATTTCATGTTCACCAGTTCACAATAAAAAGCATGGACAATGGTAGAGGGCTGTTAACCCAACCCTATATTTCAGCTGCTTGTGTGAACTGTTTAATTTAACATTTCAATTTTTGAATTTTTTTCAAGCTCAACCTTCATCCGCATCACCAGCAGCACCCCCATCATCATTGGTGTCCACGGGTAGGTTTTATATTGAAAATAATAAAATGTGTATGAGCCAAAATTATGACCAGATAAAAAAAAATATTTCCCAATAACCGAGTGCTACTAAAAATGTGTTACAGAGAGTGATTTTGCAGTGGTAGAACTCTTCACAGAGGCTAAATTGCTTTCTCATGACTTTCCTGGTGAGTTTATTATTTTTAGTTTTATAATAATCTACTCTTAAAGTTCTTATGCTTGTTCATTCCAGAAAATGTTTTGAAATGTTTTTAATTTTTTATTTTGTGTGTGTGTGATTTTTTTGTTGTTTTTTAAAAATTTTTATTCAGCTCAGACAGACGAATGGGATGTTTTAGAGTTAGAGGAAATTCTCAGACTACAAAACATTTCTATTAGGCCGGTGCACTCGTCCTGGAGAATCCAATTGAAACAACAGAGAATCGATGATCCGTCCCAGAGGAGAATGCTCCATTTAACCATGCCCTGCCGGAGGATAGGGCCCAGAGGCATTGTAAACGGTTGCAGGGCATCCCCTCCACCTTCAACGTCTCCTCAGACACATCCTCTGACAACTCCGCTAGCTCGAGGAGCTCTGGCAAAGGTAGCGGATTGGCTTCAAACACACCATGTAATTCCTTAAAATCTATATCATTGTCTGTATATGCTCAAAATCATGATGCGCTTTTTTTTCTGTTGCAGCAGCGTGAACAGCCCCAGCAGCATGGTATCAGCAACGCAAACAATATTATGGTATGATAACAACGTTATTGGGTGTGCTGAAGAGTGTCGACCCTCCTTCTTCAATTTGGCAGTGAAAATGAATAATTTTTTTTCTGATTCTGGTAGAGTAGCTCAACATTAGCCGGTTGACTTTAAAATTTTTAGTCTTTAATTGTTCAGTTCAAATCAAGACCATGGATGTTTTTGATGCTATTGATGAGGCTTGACAACTCCTCTCTGATCAGGATCCTGTTCAACTACAAAATGAAACTCCCTCCACCTCCGAAGATCCTTTTCAGGCCATCAATGACGCATGCCAGAGCCTTTTGCTTGGCAGTATTAATGACAATGCGGATTCCCCTGATTAACAACATTCTGTATCGGCATTACAAGACACTGGAAGCCCTCCTTTACCTGTCCATCAGTCCATACAACGTGGGGAAATGCGGATGAGTCACCTCCTTCTCCACCCAGTGTGATCATGCATAGTGCGTATATTTTGTTTAATTCGTTTCATAGAAATCAGAGAGCTTATAAATTTCCCTGACCCTCAGCCCGTTCCAGATTACGGTTCATTTTGTGGTAATGTGATGAGTGTTGCACATCATCTGACAGAAAGAGTATTCTCTCAAAAGAGATGTCATGATGTGATACAGATGGAAATGAGATGCTAGAGGTTGCAAAAAATGTGTCCGTTATGTTAAACGGTGAGGATGATATGGATCTGTCCGGTTTCCAAGCTCTCTTGGATCGACTTTTGCAACCCAACATGTCAGTCATGATGGATCGCATGTTAGAATTGATTGTACAGGTCATTCTCGGCCCCAGCGGTAAAAGAAATCTGGAAAAAACATTAAAAGATGAAATTCTATCAAAGAAAAGGCGCTATCTGTACTGTGTGAATAACTGACAATCAACTCTGTTTTGCCATCTGCGCCGCTCATCTCGACCCCAGTCTCACAGTGCTGGAAGCTGAACAGCACACTAGACAAATTCAAAACCCAGTCAGTCTAACAGCTCATACGGCTGTGACTTTTAACGACATTGGACGATTTAAACGAGTTTTGGACCGCAAAATGGTCGAATTTTACAGAAAGGGAGACGATCGATCCATCAATCTGTTCCAGACCGTTTTCTCTGATCGATCTAATCCGTTGTTTGTTGCAAAGGTTATTGTCTTGTTTGTCAGGATCCTGCCTGTAGCCTGGAGGCGCCGAAGCCTCAGGTCTGTAATGATTGCCGCAGAGTGTGTCGTTTCCCCCCCGAGTGTGTCACCAGACACAGCGCGCCTCAATACAGAGCTAGGGTAATTGTGTAAAAAATGTCTAAAATGTAAAAAACTATATTACCTGGCTATGAGAGAAGGCATTAAACCATACGTGTGCACAAGGCAGAAATGTAAAATTTGCGGGGTGAAATTGACGACTGAAACAAACTCCTAAGAAAACCATCTGTGTTACATGCAGCCTTTAGTTCCACCTCAGAGTCATTTGGACAAAATTATATTCTACGCCTATGAAACACATCTCAATCTGACGGGGCATCACGTCCCAATTAATCACGGGAGAAAAGAAATTAGGGCCCTACTTTGTAGATGGTTACGCTGTGCTAGATGGCTTGGACCAAGTGTGGGAGTACCTCAGGTGTTTTTACCATGGGTGTCCGTCTTGTTTCCAGCCGCAGGACACACCCTTTGAGAGGGCTCCCCTTTGAGCAGGTGCACAAGGCTAGCAGGGAGAAATTACAGACGTTAAAGTCTGTTTACGGGTTGAAGCAGGTCGTCAAGAGAGAGCACAAGTGGGACGAGATGTGCAAGTCAGAACAGGGAAATAACGATTTCCTGAAATAATTCGGCTCTCTGAACCCCTAGCTCCTCGTCAAGCCCTGTATGATGGGAGGACCAGTGAAGTGCAGTTTAGGCACACTGCAGGCTCGGAAAAGAGTATACAGTATGTAGACGTGACATCTTTGTATGCCTACATCAATTGTAATTATCCTTACCCTCTAGGACATCCCATCATCCTGTACAGAGATTTTGACAGTCCTGAAAACTACTTTGGGCTAATCAGAGCCGTTGTTTACCCACCCCGTGGCCTTTATTTGCCCGTTCTGCCTTACAAAACCAGGTGTTGCAAACTAGTGTTTACACTGTGTCGCACCTGTGCCGAAATTAACTTCCAAGAGGGCCCATGCAGACACAACGATGAGGCTAGAGCTTTGACCGAGGTCTGGGTTACCCCTGAATTCAATAAAGCGGTGGAAATGGGCTACAGAGTGGGTAAAATCACTGAGGTGTGGCACTTTGATAGACAGAGTGATTCCATCTTTGTGGAATACATGCATACTTTTTTGAAAGGTAAGCAGGGATCTTCAGGGTACGCCGCCAATGCCATGGATGAGGAAAGTAGTGAAAAATATATCAGGGACTATCAGACTATTCAGGGGATTTTGTTGGAGGCTCACAAAATCCAAATCAATCCGGCTAAAGACGGCTGTCAAAATTGTGCCTCAACAGATTTTAGGGAAAGTTTGCTCAACAAAGTAATCTGTTTCAGACCTCTCTCATCAGCGAACCTGAGGAATTCTTTAGCTACCTGTTTTCAGATAAGTATAATGTCACCAACTTTACTTTCCTCAACCCCAAAGTGGCTATAGTTCAATGGACTTACAGTGATTGTCGTACCCCCCCAGCAAGGTAAATAATGTCTTTATCGCTGCATTCACCACTGCCTATGGGCGATTAAAACTGTACAGTTATAAGCAACAGCTGCAGGAGAGGGTTTTTTCTAGTATGACACAGACAGCCTCTAAGTGGTGAAAGATGGGGAGGTTGAATTAGATTTAGGCAATTATCTGGGAAAGCTGACGGACGAGCTGGAGGGTGACAGCATTCAGTAATTTGTAGCGGCCGGCCCTAAAAGTTATGCCTATCAAACTATAAATTAAAAAAAAAAAGTATTGTTGCACACGAAAGGCATTACTCAGACGCAGGAATGTTGTGAGAGGGTTAACTTTGACAGTGTCAAGGCCTTGCTGGGGGACAAGGCCTTGCTGTCTCCAACGGCGTTGGGATTAAAGACAAATAAAGAGTAGCCAGCTTGTCTGTGAAGGTTCTCAGTCATCCAGGTCATATTGATCTCGGAGTGTTTAGTAGGAAGCAACTGGACTTCTTATCTCGTTTGAAGACATTTTGCCTCTCATCCGAAAGGCTTCTTCAGTCCTGTCCCGATGAGGTGGCTCTCCTGTGTTGTGCCATGCGTCTGTGGAGGGGCTGTTTGGTTTCACCTATATAAAGGTCAGAGCACTCCTCTGTGCATTGAACGGCATACCCAACATTACTGAGCTTATGCCTAGGTGTTTTATCCTTGGGGTGGACCAGTCGCTGTCTTAAGGTCTGGCCCGGTTTGAAGTTGACTCGAATTTTGTGTTTTTGGAAGATTCTTCTGAATTTTTCTGATAGACCTGATAGACCTGAAGGTTGCAACCTTCTGCACCTTTGCCTTTCCACAACATACTTCAAATACGATGAAGTTTTTTACAGACAGAAACACGGCTGTGCCATGGGTTCTCCAGTGTCTCTTATCGTGGCTAACCTCTACATGGAGGAAGTGGAGGAGAGGGCTCTGAACTCCTTCACAGGAACAACTCCCAGCCACTGGTTCAGATATGTGGATGACACATGGGTCAAAATCAAAACTCAAGAATTGGAGGCTTTCACTCGACACATAAATGCGGTGGACAAGAACATCAAGTTCACCAGGGAGGATACGAGGGATAACAGTTTGCCCTTCCTGGATTGTGCGGTGTCTCTTGGTAAGGATGGTAACCTCAGCATCGAGGTCTACAGGAAGCCCACACACTCAGACCAGTACCTCTTGTTTGACTCCCACCACCCACTGGAGCAAACTGGGGGTAATCCGGACACTACAAGACCGGGCCCAGAAGGTTCCCTCCAGCACAGAGGGAAAACAAAAGGAATTGACACACATCAAGACAGCGCTCCAGACATGTGGCTACCCTAAGTGGACCTTTGTCAAATCGTCCAAAAGGCGCCACAAAGAACCACCTGAGGCAGAAAGGGAAAAACGGAAGAATGTGGTTATCCCATATGTGGCAGGTCTATCAGAAAAATTCAGAAGAATCTTCCAAAAACACAAAAACACTTCAACATGCTAACTGCAGGGTCTGTGTTCAAACCAGGAACGTTCCAATCACTGGATGACCACTCTACCCTAAGAGCCACAGCCGCCCCTACATTACTGTAGGACTAAAACTCACTGAAGTAGCAGGCAAAGAACAAGAATATACCTCACTTTCCTTGTTTCTGCCTGCCTATTGTGAAGGAAGGGTCTTGGAACACCAAGTAAGGGTCTTGGAACTGAAGATAGTAGAAAGTGTAATTCTTTCAGTCAGTCGGTCTGGGGTTTCTGTTACCGTGTCGTATTTAGTGCTGCATAATGCCTCATACATTTCCAATAGGAGATTCTCTGAATCTTTTTCTATTATGAATGGTGTAATCTATAAATTCCTTGCAATTGCATGAATACAACTGAAGATACATTTTTAACAAACTGTCGGACTATTCGTCCATGCAGTCCTTGCACCATTGTTGACGTCAACAACTAAACCTTTCAGGAGTGGTACTATCATCTGTTACCAATTAAACTCCTTACTTGTGGATTGTTTGATGGGTTTTTTGGAGCATTTTTACAACTTCCTCAGTCTATTCTTGCCCCTGTACCAGCTTTTTTGGAATGTGTTGCAGGCATGAAATTCAGAATGCATATACAGTATGTTTCCAAAAGAAAAAAAAAGAAGTTTATCTGTTTGAACATTAAATACTTTATATTTTTGCTGTATTGAATTGAATAAAGGTAGAAAATGATTTGTAAATCACTCATATTCTGTTTTTATTCATGTTTTACACAGCATCCCAACTTTTTGGGGTTCATATAATGTTATTACTTTTTTTCTATACCTTCATACTGGAGATGCTGTAATGTGTAATTTCCTCAGTGTGGAAATCTTTTTGAGTCTTTTCTTGTTTTTTATTGTCTTGTCTAAGTTTCTTTTCGAAGTGTAAATGAACAGACGAATACTGGCTACAAATTGACTGTGAACTTGCTGGAGGTTGGTTGTTAGCTGAAAGGCCTTTTCGTTGGGAGGGGAAACTAGATGTGACTGCAGCTGTACCTGTTGTTTGACAGTCTTGGTGTCCCAGAGAACCAACTGTCCAGACACTGGTCGAGGTATCGAATCACAGCTCCCAGATCGACTGAGAGCTGCTGCTGAGCAGACAAATGATGAACCGCTGGGACTGCAAGCTAGAGACAAGATGCTGAGAGACACAGGTTGGACATGTTATTATCACAATTTTTATTTATACAAATATTCATTGTAACATTGACCGACAAATTGTCTATTTTTACAAGGAGAAGTTACAATTACCCCTCTAAAACTGAAACTCATAGTTGAGTTGTCTGTCTTCTGTCTGGTTAATACCTGAATGTTTGAATGATAATCATTGTCCCATTAGTCTCAGACCTATTTGTACTTCGTGAAAATTAGAAAATATAAGGAAGTTAACATGCTTCACTAAGATGGTAAACATGGTAAACATTATAATTAAACATAGCAGTACACGTAGCCTTGTGACATTTCTGGCTGTGCATGCTCATATCTAATCAAATTTCACCACAATGGTTAACTTTCTAATTGTTTATGAGTTTTTCAACAATTTTACTTAGACATTTTAACAATCAGATAAGGGCCTAAAAATACATCACTAAGTTTCGATTATTGTACATAAGTTGCACAAATTTACCGTGGGTGAGTTTCGTCGATGTTGATCTCATATAGATTTTTCTTGGCTTCAGTATCATACAGCCTCACTGTACCGACACCGCTGCCTAATAACAACTGACCACAACACACACACACACACACACACACACACACACACACACACACACACACACACACACACACACACACACACACACACACACACACACACACACACACACACACACACACACACACACACACACACACACACACACACAGAACTGTGTTTTTGTCAATAAATTTCACAGATTCACCTAACACAACATCATTTGAAAGTCTCAACTCTACAATGTAGTTTTTTGAATTGTAGAAACATATTTTTGTCTGATAATTACAGTTGAAGCACATCCAAGACTGTACAGAACTGCTCAGAATAAAATATCAAAAAACTCATCCTTTCAAAATTGCTTTAAATCTGATTTTGCTATTCTTTCATTGCCTTAATGCTTTGTTTTAATGTAATGGCTTATGCTTTAACATATTCTCAATTCCTTTAATATTAATATTATGTAAAGTGTCATTGACAATTCTGAGAAGTATTATAGAGCTAAAATGACAATTTGAAGTTGGAATGTATGCCACAACCGTTTAGTCTGTCGCCTACAGGTTTACAGTATTATGCCTATGTCAAAGATCCGACTTTATTCTAAAACATTAATTGTTAATAAATGAACATTATGGAAATAATAGGTTTCATTTAAGTGTGTCGATGCCACAACAATCTTCAATTTTATGCATAACTTCTTGATAACTTTATACTTAATTCAGGGTACAAGAAGTTATATTTAAGAATTTTTTTAGACTTTTTTTTAAGACCACCATGAATGCAAATTTAACACCTATTTCACGTCCATACTGACCAAAAAAGTATGAAGAATGTAAAGGAAAATATGAAGGAGTCCAAGAAAAATATATTTATTAATGACTATACAGAGCTCAAGAGAAATTTTAAAATTGAAGACAAAGTCCCTGCTGAGGAAAGGCATCATTGGCTCATCTGTTTGATACTTCTTTAAAAAGGGATTAAAAGGTCGTGGTGACAGTCATGTAGAACTGTAGTTTTGCCAAGATGAGTGGATCCTTCAAGACTACTTCTTTTGTGTCAAAGGATGCTGTCCCAGGGTTTGGGATTTTTTTTCTTCTCACCACATTCATATATTGCTGAAGTGGGAGCCAGACTGCAAGAGCCCTTTCTACCACAGGGAGGTTCTTTATCCACTGGTGACCACAGAAGGATAAAGGGAAGACGGTGGTACTGGTGATTGCACTGTAGTCTTCTCTTCTAGACTTCCCATGGAGAAGCCGCTTTTAAAAGCGTTGTGTCATGTGTGAAGGCCGCAGCAGCAAGCTGAGCACTTCCATAGTCTTTAGCATTTTCCTGCTGGAAATGTTCCATAAACCTGAAGTTTACTTTGGGCCCATCCACTGAGACAGACACCAGTTTCCTGAGGTTTAATTCATCCACACACCCCTGAGAGGAATTAATGAATCAATTAAAAAAAAAAAAAAAAAGAAAAAAGAAAAAAACCTTTACACTTTTCTGGGTTATATCTAGTTTATATTGCACTTTAGGCTTTGGTTCTCAAACTTGGCCCTTTACTAGACCCCTAAACTGACAAATTAGAAAAAAAAAACCATTTAATAATAATTTATCCCAATCTGATAAAAGTTTTGTTTTTATGGATGGAATCATAATGAAAAGAATGTACTCCCCTTTTCTGAACCACTACTGACTTAAGGGATGATTAAAACAATATCAAAATCAGACAAACAAGTGAACTACATGCAACAGGATAAATCACTACACTTTGCAGTAGAATTCCTAATAAAAAAAAATAAAAATGGATGAGACAGTAAAATTATGCAATGCTTGCTAATTTAACATTTACATACATTGAAATGTTTCACTATGTCCTGACAGGTAGAGTGTCCCATAAATTGTGATCCCAGGTACCTCGACTGTACCTGCTCGCCTTCCCAGAACCGTACATGCAGGTCCAACTGCTTGGTTTTCCTTGTTTGATTTAGACTTTCATCTAACATCAGTGCGAATGGGCACTTAACTTTGGAGATACGGTCTCTCTTAATGAAGTTTGCCAGCCGAAATGGCATGATGTACGAAGTCTTGTCCTTTCCACAGGCAAAGGTTTTAGCGATGTCAGAGTGAGGGAACATTGTTGTAAACAGCTCACCGATGCCAACGTTGCTGTTATGTGACTGATGTTTAGTCACCGTGTGTAATATCCATAGCAGCTCTGCTTTCAGTGTTGGCGCAGATCCAAATGCTGTCAAAAAGTCGCTAACCGGAGGAGTTGCAGAATGTGTCGTGTTAGGGTCGGATTTTGAAGCTCCCGCTCCTGATGTACGACAATATTGGTTGATAGCGGGCATTTGCTGCTGTGCATTAATGGCTGCTTAGTGTTTATCTGACTTTGGAAGCGATTGTAATGATTTCATACCCAACGTCCCAAGTTGACGTTGACAATGTTCTTTTACATAAGTTGCAGCGGGCTTGAAATTGGTTTTCAGCAGCCTTCGACCATGCACTGAATTCAATATTATCTATATGATATATTATTAAACTTGCACTTACCCATTGTATGTAAGTAACAATGGGTTTCCTTTTTCTAAGTATTCGCTCACTAAGGTCGTTGTTTAACACTTGCTTTGCTTCATCCGTTGTTTCTGCCTAGCCAGCTGAGCCCTCATGCTGGGTGTTCTGTGCACTGATAAATTCTGACCGACCTGCAGTTGATGTTAGTGGTTTTTGTTTCATGCTCACTCCGTTTTGTAGTTTCATTACAGCGTAATCAAAACATTTCTTAAAATAAAATTGAGACTGAACTTTGTAACTTTATAAAAGTAACGTTAGTCGATTTTTATTTAAGACCTGTCAAAATCGTATTTAAGACTCAAAATAGACAATTTAAGACAATTCAAGTCCTAAAATAGAGATTTTGCAATTTTAGACATTTTTAAACTTTTTAAGACACCCTCAGACACCCTGATAATTTTATTTTAACTTTCTATACCTGTAAATGTGTTTTGCCTTTATAATTTTGGGTGATTATGTGAATAGTTAAATGAAGAATACAAATAGTTTATTTCATTATTATTGAATTTTGAATTTCTTTTAAAAGGTTATTTCCTGAGCACAGCAGTTAATGAATGAATGTTATCATCTCATTGAAATAATGACTGATGCCTGATTAGTGCTATTAATACAGTATATGTCTATACTCTGTTCATGAGCACGCTGTTTACTGTTCATACCAGCCTGTCAGGTTTGGTGGCCCACTCCAGAGACAACAGAGGTGACTTAGACATGACTGTGGCTTTGGTCTGCATGATCGGGTTGAAAGACCACACCTGTGAAAGTGAAAGTGGAAGAGGAGGCAAGGCTTTGTCTCAGTGAGTTATGCAAAACAAAAGGAAAAACAATAAACTTTATTTTCTAATTTTCAATGTTTATACAATTCCCAAAGATAAAGCAAATTTACCTTGATGACCCCATCTACATCCAAACTGGCAACCCGACGACCAGAACAATCAACCCTGAAAACAGAAGAGCAGTGTTTCCCCTAGAAATTTATCAGGCCCAGTGGTAAGATCTGATAAAAAAAAACAATGCGTGTGTACCGAATTCATCTCTAAATTCTTCCCCGAAACCTGTCCCTCGCCCTTCTTCCCAACTTATGCTTCGGTGTGGTGATAAAATCTCAATTTATATCACAATATACTACCATCCATCCATCCATTTTCTACCGCTTATCCCGTTAGGGGTTGCGGGGGTGGGGGCTGGAGCCTATCTCAGCATCTTCGGGCGAAGGCGGGGGACACCCTGGACAAGTCACCAGTTCATCGCAGGGCTGACATATAGAGACAAACAACCTTCCACACTCACATTCACACCTACGGGCAATTTAGATTGACCAATTAACCTAACCCCCAGTTTGCATGTTTTCTGTAAATTTCATGAAACGTCTATAAAAAATAACCACATACCTCATAACAATTTATTAATTTAATAGTCCTGTGGATTAAGTCTGCACTTATTGCTCACATTCTGAATGTTCATTTGTCCACCACTAATATTCTAGTCTTGTCTCATTAACGAAAACTTAACGTACATCATAGTTTTTGTTATCAATGATCCATTTTTAGCTCGTCTGTGTCATGTAAAAAAGGTTGTTTTCATTAACAAAATTAACACTGGTAGGACTGTTGCGGGGGATTTGTTCCTTCGTGTCTGGCTATTGTTACTTGAGACCGTGCATTGCAAACGTAAAGCGGTAGTAGAATGACGTAAATAACTGTTGTGAGTCTGGTCGAAGCTGCCGTTTTGCTAGTATGGTGATATAAATTATAAAGGTAAGTATATATTGATATAAATTTCTCTCATCCAGCAATATATATCATCATATTGCCCAGTCCTACAAGTGAGTGAAAATTTATTTAGCACAAAAATTTTATTTCATTAAATTTTTTTTTTTTTTTTTGGGCCTG
>KV751396.1:1901703-1931568 GCA_001698575.1 Mola mola
TTGTCTATCTTTGGACAACTTAAAATGTAATGGCAATTTGCTGTGGGCAGACCTGCAGTGCATAATGGAGGAGTGGTGTTCCCCATACTCCTCCTGGCTGAGTTTGATGAAAGGCTGTTCTGACAGATCTCCTCTCTCTCCTTCTCCTAAGCCGCTCCTGCTGTTT
The DNA here is from genome assembly GCA_001698575.1 of Mola mola. Taxonomy (NCBI): domain Eukaryota; kingdom Metazoa; phylum Chordata; class Actinopteri; order Tetraodontiformes; family Molidae; genus Mola; species Mola mola. The sequence continues at coordinate 1,901,870 of KV751396.1, forward strand.
GAGGAGGATGACTCAAGGGGTTTGCTGAAGGTCTCTGTAACAGGCTCTGCCTCCCCCTCCTCCACCTTCTTCTCTGGTGTCTGACATAGAAGTTATGGTGTCTGTTATCGGTGTCAAAGGAATCAACATCTAGTTGCAGTAGTTTGCAACTTAAAGAATAATTCAAATAATTTTAATGAATTTCCTACATTTAATGTATTTGTATGTACTTTTAAAATAGGTGACTGTTGTAGTGAATATGTAAGCAAACTAACCAACAGCATTCTACCTAGCTGGTAACATGCTGGCAATGGCTAGCCGGAACTGTTCATCAAACCAGCTGGCCTGCAGCCACTAATTATCGGTTAGCAAGATGGCTAGGTTACTCACAATTCACATTCACATAAGTAAAATGAGCATATTCAAGAGAATGTGTTTGTGGATCTACTATGCGTGACTGTTGTTTGCCTAGAAATAGTTCCCAGCAACAATTCTTTCCGTTTTACTCTCCAATATCTATACTAGGTAAAAAACAACAATTTAAAAGGTCATTGATTTTTAGAGTTGTTGGTGTAATTATTCTTTAATTTTGGAGAGCGCTAAGTTAGGCTAGCCATTTTATCCTGATTCTAGCCTTATGCTAAACTAATCACCTCTTGGTTCTGCTTAAATGAAAGTGGTATGATCTGTCTGTCCTATATTCAGCATGAAAGTTAACATGATTATTTCCAAAGGAAAACACATTAAAAGCTCAGCTCAGTATACCACCGTTCGGGTACCTGTGATGATGGTTTAGAGAGAAGCTCCTTCCTCTCTTTCTCATGATCCTGGATTCTCTTGTGTCTTGGATGTGTTGTGTGATTTGTCGACTGGTTTGTTGACAGTTGTGACTGGGGGCTTAAAGGTTCAGTGGTTAATACCTGGCAGGAACCTGTCTTCATCTCCTTAGGTTGGACTGCTTCTTTTGACTTTATAGGGTAGAAAAGACAAATTAATTTTAGATGCAGAACATGTCAGTGCTCAAACAATGTTAAAAACCTTCAATACAGCAGCCAGAAAAAGATTACAGACCAACTTCGGGCAAAGTAGGCTCCTACTGATTTCTGAGGAAATATTTCGAAGCTTGACAACATAAATACCCACTAGCTAGCTTTAATGTTAGGCCACTAGCAACGTCCTAATTATGCATCCCTGGCACCTCAACACCATCCGAGCGGCTTTTTTTTTGCAGCAGGAAACATAGCTTCCAAGAGGAGAGTCAGCCTTGGAGCATGTGGAGATCCTAACATTTTTGCATTACAATTCAAAGTTCCTGAAGAAACAGAGTGAGAATGTGAGTGTATAATTTGAGTATGTATGTGTATGTGTGTGTGTGTGCATGTGTGCAAGGTCGCTTTACATAGTTTTGTGTGTGTCTACTGGAAAAAAAATCGTGTTTAAAGTCCATAAATTACATTTTTCTTTTATTGTTAATATTGTTCTAACAGTTCAGGTCCCTTAAAACAAAAAAAAGAGTACCTCTTTTTGTGCACTTTATTAAAAAAAAAAAGTCTACATTTTGCACACAGTTATACAAAAACAAACAGGGAATAGTCAAAAATGTGTGTTTTGTACAGTATTCAACAAGACCCACTTGTTGCTATTGTTTTCCAACCTAATTATTATATCATGTTGTCAGATAAATAATAATTTCATTAACTTTAGTGCCCCATATGACAAATTTTATGATTCCTGGTCTAAAATAAGTAATTTGCATGATATTACATATTCTACATATATGGCCAATTAAAGTCACTGGGCACCATACCTCTACCAGGTGAAATGAAGGCTGCATAATCACTGATGTACACAAAAAACCTTCTCATGCCTTTAAAGATCTTCAACAGTAAAAGGTATACGTATAACAAAGGACAAGGAAAGGGCTCTAACTGGTGATTGGTCCATATTTTCAGCTTTTAGAAAATTATTTTCCAGCCATGAATCTCTGTCCACATCCACAAATTTGTTTACATATTTACTTATGTATACTTTACAGATTTTTCTACATATTGACAAATAAATTTATGCATTTATAGATTTGTTTACATAATTGCATTTCAACGGTTTGCAGCCGAGTGTCAAGCGGCAGGGATGAGAATCAGCACCTCTAAATCTGAGGCCATGGTTCTTAGGCGGAAAAAGGGTGGATTGCCCACTCTGGGTCGGGGGAGAGTCGCTTCCCCAAGTGGAGGAGTTCAAGTATCTCGGGGTCTTGTTCACGAGTGAGGGGAAAATGGAGCGGGAGTTTGACAGACGGATTGGAGCAGCGTCGGCAGTGATGCGGACGCTGAAGCGGTCTGTTGTGGTGAAGAGAGAGCTGAGCCAGAAGGCAAAGCTTTCAATTTACAGGTCAATCTACGTCCCAACTCTCACCTATGGTCATGAGCTCTGGGTAGTGACCGAAAGAATGAGATCGCGAATACAAGCGGCCGAAATGAGCTTCCTTCGCAGGGTGGCTGGGCTCAGCCTTAGAGATAGGGTGAGGAGCTCGGACATCCGGGAGAGGATCAGAGTAGAGCCGCTGCTCCTCCACGTTGAGAGGAGCCAGTTGAGGTGGTTCGGGCATCTGGTCAGGATGCCTCCTGGACGTCTCCCTGGGGAGGTGCTTCGGGCATGCCCATCCGGGAGGAGACCCCGGGACAGACCAAGGACACGCTGGAGAGATTACATCTCTCGGCTGGCTTGGGAACATCTTGGTGTCCCCCCGGAGGAGTTGGTGGAAGTGGCTGGGGAGAGGAGCGTCTGGATGTCCCTGCTCAGGCTGTTACCCCCGCGACCCGGACCCAGATAAGCGGCAGAAAACGAAACGAAACGAAACGAAATTGCATTTCAAAATAGTAAGGACACTGTCTAAAATGTAAGTAGAAACAGAATATGATAATTTGCAAAACATTGAAACCTTGTTTAACCTCGTTTAATTGACCATATCACAAACAAAACCGGGATGCACCAATGTATCGACTCAATATCGGTACTGGCTGATGGTGACAATATCAAACAATATCGGTTATCAGCAAGTAAGGTAGTACTCTACCAATACCAGTAGCCATGTTGCGGCTTCACTTCTACAAGCGCACCACAATGCACTTCTCCTCGTCCTCCCGTGAGCAACTCATCAACCAGCGAAGAACCCATGCAACTGGGCAGACTTAACTCAACCCAAAAGAGTGACGTAGAAAGATATCCAAAGGCCTCTGCCACTACTACTGTCCTTCCTATCACTACGTTTCCTCCTGTCCTGTTCAGCCAAGAGAGGGCTCACAGTGAGAGAGAGGATCTTGATGATCCAATCCCCAATCCCCTCTGTAGAGTCCTCCTCTCATCTCTCTGGTGGACTCTGCTGTTGATAATAATTTCATGGATGACCAGCTTGGGCCTGTCTGGTCAGCTACTCTCCTCTGAACCTTTTCGCTCTCAAGTCCTGCAGTGGGGTCAATGATCTATTTTAACCTGCCATTCCGGAATCCATCGCACTCTCTCCTTCATCAAGGAATGGTTCTTGTGGCCAACCATCACACAGGATTTTAGAGCATTCATTTCCTCCTGCTCCATCTGTACCCTCTGATGACCACAGCAAACCTCTCCTCTAGTTTCCACCCGCAGACCAACGGCCAGACGGAGCGTGTTAACCAGGATCTGGAGGTCGCCCTTCACTGTGTCCCATCTCGGCCCCCACCATCTTGGAACACATTCTCCTGTGGGTATAATATGCCCACAACACCCCGACCGACTCTTCCATTGGTATATAGCCTTTCATGGTCTCCCAGGGGTTCCAACCTCCCTTGTGGCCCAGCTAGGGGGTGGACATGGCCGTTCCTTCTGTTCAGGCTAACATTCGATAGTACTGTCAGGTTTGGTCTGCTTCTTGTGCTGGTATGCCTTCACCTCGACACAGGCTTTCCACTTCCTCATTTATTTTGAAACATGAATTTCACTTCCATTTTGCTCCATACTCTCAGAGCTTTTCCACTATGTCTCAACAGGGACGCTGCTAATCATCACACAATCAAGCCCAGTCTTTAAACCTGGTCTCCAACTCATCCACTTTGCCAAATTATTTCCAGTCTACCCCATGTGGAAGTGTTCAGGCCAGGTCTTCATAGATTGGGATTAATTTACTTTCAGCCTCATTCCAACATGTGCTTCTCCTCTTCTCTCCTAGCACACTGCCAACGCCAACTCCACACTCTCCTTTCATCATCACCTTAAAGTACTTGTGTCTCCTTGCCTTTAAACCTCATCTACTCCACCAACAATCAGAGCCATACCAGCTCTTCACCACACCTGCCTTCAGCCTCATTCAGCTCTCCCCTTAGCTCAGCAAGCTCTTACTGCTCAACCATCTCAACCTGCATCTCTGCCTCAGCTCCCCTCCTGCTGAGAAGCATGCTCTTCATCCAGCCAGAACATCACCAACCAATGAACCAGTTAAAACCTTTACTGCCTCCTGTCTGCTTGAAGGTCCTACAACTTACACTGTAAGACGATACAAGCCGATAATAATCTGTTGTGTCTCATTAATTTTGCATTGGCTACACCTTACAGCACCTTCACAGACCCCTTCTGATAAAAATCACATTTTTGACTTTGCTAACATGCCCATATGGTGTATCTATGTACTACGTCATAATTTGTGTGTCATTACATTTTTCATACAAAGGATTTCTTTATTTCCTTGACAAAAAAGGGTATCTTATCAGTATTGGTTATCAGCAAAAAATGTTATTTTAAACTTCAGAAAAAGTTAGTAGTAGCATTGGCCCAGAATTTCTATATCAGCGTTTCTTTAAAAGAGTGCTAAAGTGTAGAAAGTGAGGAAAGTCATTGCTTTCTTTTAAATTCTATGTCTGTTATAAATTGCCAGCAACACAATGGAAATTGTTTGTACAGTGGTAACAAAAGACTGGAAAGTTGTTAAATTCTAAAAGAAAAAAACTGGTAGAATATCTCACAACGGATCAAGTTAACAGGTAACAGGTTAATAATATTACTGGGTATAAGAAGAACACCGAAGAGAAGAGACTGCTCATTCTTTCTGAAGTAAAAATGGACAGGGGTTCACTAGTCTGAAAGACAGCACTGGCAAACAGTGCAAACATTTAAGAATAATGTTTCTCGGACTTATTGAAAAGAATTGCAGTACATAAAATCATTTAAAGAATTTAAAGAAATCTCTGTAAACAAACGACAAAGCCAAAAAACATTGTTGGATGTCCATTATCTTTGGGCCCTCAGACAGCACTGCACTGAAAACAGACACAATTCTGCTAATTTAAAAGGAAATAAAATAATTAAAAAAAAAAAAATAAAAATAACATTTAAAATGGGATTTCTGCACAATTCAAAAGCCTAGCATCTGTGATGGCATAAGTGAATATGGAACATAGATAATCTGCACATCTACGAAGGCATGCTCAATGCTGAATCAAATCAAAATCAAAATCAAATCAAATTTTATTTGTATAGCCCAAAATCACGATTTACACATTATCTCACTGGGCTTTGACAAACTGTACAGATGTGACACCCTCTGCTCTTAGACCCTTGAACCGGGTGAGGAAAACTTAAAAAACCCTAAACAGGGTAAATAAGAAACCTCAGGAAGAACCACAGAGGATGGATCCTTCTTCCTAAGATGGTACCTGACCATGAATTTAACTGGGAGCCAGTGCTGAGAAGTCAATACGGGGGAAATATGGTCTCTGATATTTGTTCTAGTCAGTACACGTGCTGCTGTATTTTGGATTAACTGAAATGTCTTTAAAATCTTATTAGGGCAACCTGAAAATAAGGAATTACAGTAGTCCAGCCTGGAAGTTACAAATGCGTGAACTAGTTTTTCTGCATCTTGTTGCGACAGGATGTGCCGGATTTTAGCAATGTTACGGAGGTGAAACAAGGCCGTCCTTGAAATCTGTTTAACATGTGAGTTAAAAGACAGCTCCTGGTCAAAGTTAACACCCAGGTTTCTGACATTGGTGCTAGAGGCCAAGGTAATTCCACCGGATTTTACAATGTTACGGAGGTGAAAGAAGGCCGTCCTTGAAATCTGTTTAACATGTGAGTTAAAAGACAGCTCCTGGTCAAAGTTAACACCCAGGTTTCTGACATTGGTGCTAGAGGCCAAGGTAATTCCATCCAGAATAACTATGTTGTGGGATAATGATTCTCTAATGTTTTAGGGCCCAGCACAATTACTTCAGTTTTGTCAGAGTTTAACAATTAAAAAGTTATGAGACATCCAGTTTTTAATGTTTAATGTCCTTAAGACATGACTGTACATTAGCTAACTGATGGGTTTCATCTGGCTTCATTGATAAGGAAAGTTGTGTGTATTCTGCATAACAATGAAAATATATGGATTGCTTTCTAATAATATCACCTAAATGATGCATGTATAGAGTGAATAGTATTGGTCCAAGCACAGAGCCTTGTGGGACTCCGTGACTAACCTTGTCATATCTTGATGATTCATCATTAACATTAACAACATTATATATATCAGATAAGTAGGACTTAAACCATCTTAAAGCAGATCCTTTAATACCAATTTGGTGTTCCATCCTCTGTAGTAAGATGTGATGATCAATAGTGACAAAAGCTGCGCTAAGATGTAATAACACTGGGACAGAGATAAGTCCCTCATCAGACGCAGTGAAGAGGTCATTTGTAACTTTTAACAGTGCTGTTTCTGTGCTGTGATGCTTTCTAAAACCTGACTGGAAGTCTTCAAATAGACTATTATCCTGAAGAAAGCCACATAGTTGTTTAGCTATTGCGTTCTCTAGAACCTTTGAAAGAGAGGCGGGGGTTGGATATTGGTCTATAGTTGGCTAGAACTTCTTGGTCCAGGGTAGGGTTTTTTAGGAATGGTTTAATTACAGCTACTTTAAAAGACTGGGGCACATAACCTGTTACAAGGGATAGATTGATTATATTCAGTAGCGGGATGCTAACTAAGGGTAAAACGTCTTTGAGCACCCTAGTAGGTATGGGGTCTAGTATACAGGTTGACGATTTAGAGGAACATAATGTTGTCGTTAGTTCATGAAGGTCAATTGGATGGAAGCTTTCTAAAAACATATATCAGCAATAATGGCCTCTATAATTTCTGTTGCTGAACTGGAATCTGTGAAGTGTAAGATATTTTCTCTGATAAGCATAATTTTATTATTGAAAAAGTTAATAAAATCATTACAGGTGAGGGCATGACATGTCCACAATAGAGCACTGGAACAGGACAACACACAAGTCCTGGCACCAGTGCTTGAACACATTGTATTTGTAGGTATACAGGCCTCTAGTGGACAATGCTCTGGCACTGTGGATTGTTGCATCTGAACTCAGGGGTAAATAGTCATTAAATTCGACCTCCAAACAGGCAGCCACCACAGAAATCAAACCATGAGCATCTGTTCAGAGGACCCTCCGTTCTATCCATTGAGACATGGCCGCCCGGAGCAGTGAGTATTTGCCCTGGAGGAAAACAGATCCACTTCTGCACTACCAAACTTCTCCCATATCTGAGCCACAACCTGAGTTTAACCTTCACTTTCTAACAAGAGGACCCTGTCTGGAGAAATGTTCAGCATTTATATAGCAATTTTCTAGTCATTGTTGACCATTCAAAGCACTTTTACACTACAGATTTTGCATTCACTCATTCACTCACACGTTCATACACTGGTGGCACAGCAGGGCCTACATAAAATCATCAAAGTCACCCATAAACCACTTTGGAACACCTGACAAAGAAAAGAACAACAAGCGTAGCAACATCGCTGTCCCATATGGGGCTGGAGTGTCAGAGAAACTTCTTAGGATTTTCTCTAAACACGACGTCCCGGTGCACCTTAAACCCAGCAACACTCTCAGACAAAGACTAGTTCATCATACAGTCAAAATACCTAAGCACAGGCAGAGCAATGCTGTGTATGCTTTCCAATGCAGTGAGGAGTGTTCAGACCTGTACATTGGGGAGACTAAACAACTGCTCAACGGGTGCATGCCACAATACAGAAGAGCCAGGACAAGATATTGTTGTGCATTTGCATCTGAAGGACAAGGGACACTCATTTGAAGATAACAATTTACAAATTATTGACAGAAAAGACAGGTGATATGAGAGAGAAGTGAAAGAGCCCCTCATTAAACAGGGGTGGTGGTCTAAGACGCCAATTATCAGCTACCTACAATGAAGTCCTAACACCTCTTCCCAGGCATTTTGAACGTAATGATTCATATGATTGCAGAGCAGGGCAAGGACTCACCAATGACTCATACCTGGACTCATGTGACCATAACAACTCACAACTCAAAACGACTCAAGGGGTGAGGGGCAGTAAAGCTAACTATAGCTAGCTTGCTCCACAGTAGAGGTGTAGAGCCTGGTGTAAGAAGTGAGAGATTACCACTATATCCGTGTGGATATATGTGTAGGCATGGCTTCAGACACCTCATCACAGGTCATCTGCCTTAAGGCGCAAATAAAGGTTTCTTAAGGCAAGAGACACAAGGGCATGATATAGCATACATTGTGTGTGTTGTACCAAGTGAACCAACTGAAAGGAAACATTAATTGTCTCAATTTTTGAAGTTACAGTTAAACACATCATGATGATGTTTTATTTGCCTTTGCCTAATAAGAATTTTTCTTACCTGACCTTGAACACATCATGATGTAACATATGTCAACCTGCCCATCTCCAACACTTTCAATACTGGACTATTTTTAATAGAATTTCCTTTAAAATTTGTATACGCTTATTCCAGAGTTGAGTTTTTAACCTCGAACCAATTGAAAAAGGTACTGCATTTTGGTTAAATGCACAATGCTGATGGGCCTTCTATTGGCGTTGAACTGCAATAGCATACTACAGTCACTATGTAACACTGACTATGGAGATTGCCTTCCCCTCTTTGCAAAATATTATTTTAAGAATATAAATTGAATGTCCCCTTATTTTTTGCTTTGGTAAAATTAAAAAAACTTTGGACCTGTTCACATGATGAGCCATCCTTGCCAGCAACTGACCAGCAGAATTCTTCTTCATTTAAGGTTAATAATTCTTGGTTAGGAATTCAACTTTATTCAAAAACTTCATTAGACAATTGATATATGGTTGTCCACTGGTGATTTGATTTAAAAGTTGACTCATCTAAAGATATAATGTTAAGTTATAGGACCCATGACATTCATGGCACTGAGGGAATGATATAAATGGGTTCTAGCAGTATTGATAGGCTCATAATGATTGAGTTTCACTTTTTTAAAACTTAGGAATCAGAGTAAGGACTGACTAACCTGACTTCATAGGACCTCTCCAACCTAGTATTTTTGACTTTACAGAAACAACAAATGTGATGGACTGAGACATCTGAGGCAATAGTACCCAGTTAGACAAGTCACTGGGTAATGGTCAGTTCAGTACTTGTCAGCAAGACTCTCATATTTTGAGGCCGTGTACACTAAAGTGCAAACTTTTCCTGTACATTTGGACCTCTTGTCTACACACAAATGATATTTTAGGTTACTACAAACAGGGTTTTTTTTTAATGTCTTCTAAAGTGCATTTTTTAAAATTCTGGTTAATGTGTATATGTGTAACATGGAGTGGGACAATTAATGACATTGCTCCTTCACTCAAGTAGTTTTTTTTTCTGTAATGATTATGCGTGACAACAACCAAAAAGGCAAACATTTTATCATCTTACCATGTAACTTGTAGGAATATGGCCAAATTTATAAGTTAGCCAAACTGAAAACTTAAGACTTGAGGCCAGGAAGCATAGTTGAAGTCTGACACGCTTCTTGGCACTTTCTTTAGCGTCATCCACCTACAAGCCCATATTGACTGTCTGTCCCAATGAAAGAGTTCACAAAATTATTCACAGTTCATTAATTATTTTTAAGACTTACAGTTAATGTGAATTCTTGAAAATGAGATCTCTCATTTTAGGGTACACTAATAAATGATCTTCAATCAGAATATCATATATTTTGCTTTACTGAACATGTAATCCTTAATAAATTCACTCCTCACAGTCACATTAGTACGCAACATTCCTTGAGACACTGGCAAATGAGTTGGAGTAGCAACCATTTTCTATTCTACCCTAAGCCTACACTAAATTAAAACTCATTTTAAAATTATTCTTTGAATTTCTGATCCAACCATGAAAACTCTACAGCCAATTATGTTCATTAAAGTGTATAGGCACCTGGTCCCTATACTGAAATTTTTATTTGAATTTTCAAAGTTTTTTTTATCAGACTCAAATCTTAAAACTGTAGGTGACTTTAAAATCTTTAAAATGATATCCTTGGTAGTGCGTTTTTGTCACTATTAGACAAAATAAATCACTGTTTACACCACACCCTTGGATCTTGTTGTGACATATGGAAATTTATCACTTTAAAGTCAACATCCACAAAATCCTCTTTTATCAAATCATTCATTTGAATTTATGCTCATCAATACACACCACGAGTCAAAAGTTATTACGGTGAAACCCCACATGCATGGCATAGATGATGATTGCTTGGATCTTATTCTGACCATTCATGCTGACTTTTCAGGACCTGCCTTACTTATTTTGGTTGTGGTTGACTTTCTTATGGCCTTTTCATGATTCTAGTTTGCCTGCAGGAGCCCAAGGTATTTGTAGCTGTCCCGAACATCGGCTGTGTTGCCTTCTGGTAGTTCAACCCATTCAGTAGTGATCATCTTGCCTCTCTTTGATATCATATGGCTACACAGCCCAAATGAAATTGTGTTGTCATTACTGTAGATCCTGGTGATATGGATCAGTGAGTTGTTGTCTCGCTCACTCTGTGCATACAGCTTGATGTCATCCATGTACAGGAGGTGGCCGATTGTTGTTCCATTTCTGAACCAGTATCCAAAGGCACACTCTAGGATTATATGGTGGAGAGTGGTTCAGCCCTATACAGAACAGCAGGGGGGGTGTGTAATCTCCTTCAAATATGTTGAACTTAATGCTAACTTGGCCTTGAATTGGCTTCTAGAATTATTTAGAGTCCCCTTATCTTGTAAAAGGCCTCCAGTATCCATGTGTCTGGTATTGCATCATATGTTTTCTTATAGTCAATCCAGGCAGTGCACAGATTGATGCCTGACAGGAGCCTCCATGTTTTGAAGAGGCAAGTTATTGGCCAGTAGTTAGATTTGGGTCCTGGGGTCCTTCATGATCAGGACTGTCAAACCTTGGGTCAACCACTCTGGGTAGGTCCCGTCTTTTAGCAACTGGTTCATCTGAGCCGCCAGGGATTCATGGAGCGGTTATCTTCCTTAGTCAGTAGCTGTGGATCATGTCAGTGCCTAGTGCTGTCCAGCTCTTCATATAACGTGGATGGTTGGGTCCATGTGCGTTGGATACCTGGGGAATAAATGGCACCAGGATGCACTATGGGAAGAAGGCAAGCCGGCGGAGGAAGTGTGATGCTTTGGGCAATATTCTGCTGGGAAACCTTAGGTCCCGCCATCCATGTGGATATTATGTACCAACTACATAGGCATTGTTGCAGATCATGTACACCTTTTCATGGAAACGGTATTTTCTGTTGGGTGGCTGTGGCTCAGGTGGTAGAACGGTCGTCCAGTGATTGGAAGGTTCTTGGTTCGATCCCCAGACCCCACTCCTGATGAGCAAGTGGCACCTAGCGAGGTAGTCACTGCCACCAGTGTATGGGTGAATGCAAAACCTGTAGTGCAAAACAATGACTAGAATAGCGCCATATAAATACAGGACATTTACCTTTTTACTATTTACCCCTAATGACTTTGGCCTCTTTCAGCATGATAATGCACCATGCCACAAATTAAAAATGGTTCAGGAATGGTTTGAGGGGCAAAAAACGAGTTTGAGATGTTAACTTGGCCTCCAAATTCCCCTGATATCAATCCAATCGAGCACTTGTGGGATGTGCTGGACAAACAAGTCCGATCCATGGAGGCCCCAACTCACAACTTACAGGAATTAAAAGATCTGCTGCCAACATCTTGGTGCAAGATACCAAAGCACACCTTCAGGGGTTTAGTGTAGTCCATGTCTCGACGAGTCAGGGATGTTTTGGCAGCAAAAGGGGGACCAACCTATTATTAGGCAGGTTGTCATAATGTTATGCCTGATCGGTGTATATGTATGTATATAGATATATATATACACTTTAAACTATTTTGTCTAGTACCCAAGCAACTGTGGATTTAAAGTCATTTGGAAAGTTTGGAAGTTAGCAGCTGTTGTTACTTGCTTTCAAAGAAATTCAATGTCCTACTTTCCATCCCAGTTTACATCACCTGTCTCATTCTTACTGGATTGGTTGTTGGGTCTTTCCTGCCAATGGCAATCTGTCTTGGTGAGGATGTGCTGGTGAATTGAGGTGTTTTTCCCGGAGTGCGCCTACCCTGTGGGAGGAATGTAGAGAAGAAGTTTCTAGGGGGCGTAGTGGCAGTACTGACAGTACGCTGGCTCGTCATAGAGTCCCTAAAAGGGCGGAGAGAGAGCAAAAAGAAATGTAGTTTGAGTTTCGATCAAAATGAGATGAGACTGACTAGTAAGAGTAATGTAGAAAAAAATCTTGCTTCAGTTTTCATTCAAATTTCCAGAAAATGCTTAAATGAAAATAATAAGGTGTTGAGCATTTAGAGACAAATAGCTAGTAGTGCTAATGCTTCAGTCAAGCATTGCAGAATGCAGCAACAACATGATATAAATCAAAGAGTGCAATATTCATAATAAAGATGGATAATGTGTCTCCACATTTTCCCACGGTACCATATATACTGTATATATACTGTATATGATTGGTGGCATCTTGCAATGGTGATTTGAAGCCACTCTTTGCAATAGTGAGCAGGTGGTGGAGCCAAGGTATTTAGTTTCTGCCTATACATATGCCTCCCTCAGTCACAAGAAAGGTTCTGCTGTCAGTCATGTTGCTGCACCCTTAAATTAATTAATTAATATCTAATTAGATAAATTAGCATTTGCATGTAAAGGACTATGTATAAATGACAAAAACAATGTTCAGGGAAAAAAATAATTTGACATGTTCGTTTTAGTTTAGTTCCATCAGATAGCATAAAAGAGGCCGGACTTATGACCTATAATGCAGCCAGCCACGAGAGGATGATGAATATGTCTTGACTTCCAGTTTCAAATGCAAATGCACCTCCACCTCAGCACAATTTAAGTCAGTGATTTCTTAAAATTTCTGCTATTATTAATTTCTGGAGTTTATATCCATCTGTGTTTATGCAAAATCTGTGCAGTAAAATTCCCCATTTATACAAATTTGCTTCATCCTAATGAGGTCATGGACAATTATCTTTTAAGACAGTATTTAATTTTTACTTGTGGAAGAAATCTATGAAAACTATTTTTATCTTTTCTTTTATATTTAAAAGAACACAGGACCATATCAAAGGAAAATTCTTCAGCTGTTCTGCTATTGTGAGTAGACACAGAAAAGATTTGTGGAAACAGGCATTTTATAGCTCGTTTATAGTTCTTCTAATTAACTACTACGACCCGCTAACAACTCATAAAGAGCTAATGAATTAGCTTAACCCCCACCAAAAGAAGATCAACACTCTTCTGACAACCATAGAAGCACAATAAAACCATTCCTAGCCATGTTGCAAGGGTTTGGAAGTGAGCAGTTTGAAAGGCTGTGACTTCACAAAGCTTCAGGAAGTCTTTTCTCAAGCAACCTTTTGACCCAAAAAAGCAGCATTCCACAGCAGCAAAGACTTGGACTGGTGGTCTCAATTGAAACAAGTGCATATCCAACACATCAACGCAGGAATAGGTCTGCTGACTGGAACAAATGTGCCAAAAGCCATGGAGCCAAAGGAAGTTATTAAAAGCATAAATGATGGCTGCATGCCTTACAACCTGTCCTTGAATGGACAGTTAATGGACTATTGATAGAGGGCAACTGCGACGCAACAAGAGATGGAGTAACAGACGCTACATCAAACAAGATATCTGTGGGCAAGCTAGATGAGTCCTGGAACCAGTTCAGGTACGTTCATGTGCGACTTCCCTGAAGGTAGCAAAGAGGAATAGCTGGAAATGTGACCTACAATTCATGGACAGTATATCTCAGTGATCAGACTGGTAGAAGGACACCACTGTATTGGAATACTTTTGAAAAACAAAGAGCGCTCTCTACATGCCTAACAACCACGTAATATAGAACTTGAGAAAAAGGCTTCAAGAATTCCATATTTTGTGAGACCTAATCACCTTTTTGAATGATCGCCAAGGGCTATGCAATGGTGGTTCCTGATGAAAGCCTCTGCACAAGGATGGAAAGGTTTGGTTACATTTCACACAATGGAGTGTACTATCCTAAGAAACACAAGTTGTGTGGTTTATTTGATTGTTGCTCTTCCAATCAGGGACCTTATTTGCACCTTAATTGGAGTAATCACTAGAATGCGCCAAGAACCTGTGGCTATTAAGGGCAGACATTGAAACCATGTTTCATCACGTAAAAGTTCTGCTCAAAGATGCTGATCTACTGTGTTTTCTAAGGTGGCCTGAGGGGGAGGCTGTGGTGTTGCCACAACCTGTAACTAATCTGTTAAAAGGGAGGTTTCAATTAACAAAGAAGTGGATTAGCAACAGAAGAGTGGTGTTGGCAACCATACCACAAGAGGAAAAGAAACAATTGAGAGATCTTGACCTGGAATAAGACTTGCCCCCTTTTGGGGGTACAATGTGTTCAATGTGACTGCTGCCAATTTCGAATTGTCATCCAAGATAAACTGCCCAGTGGAAGAAACATACTGTCCAAAGAGTTCATTTACGATCCATTGGGAATCTTGGAATCAGTGGTTCTGCCAGCAAAGTAGATCATAGAAGAGCTCTGCAAGCTAAAGCTCAGTTGTGATGAGGTAAATAACACTCAAGTTTGTTCAGCACTGCTTTGATTGGATAAAGGAGGTGAAACTGCTGAGTGAACAGGTGTTTCAAGCCAGTACATTTTGGAGAGTCTACAGTTGCTCAGGTACATCATTTCTGTGATGCTAGTGAGGGGGGCGATGGCACAATGACCTATTTCAGCAGAAAAGCAACAATCTGGTTCATTGCACCTTTGTGATTGGAAAAGCAAAGTTTGCTCAAGCCTACCACCATCCCACACTTTGAGTTGGCATTGTACTGGCGTGGCAGGACACAATGCAGAGGAGAGAGTTGCAGTTGCATGCTGTAGACTCAGTTTTCTTGGACAAATAGCACAGCTAGCATGCACATCAATAATGGGATTACAAGGCTACATTTGTAGCCAATAGAGTATCAGAAATACTGAAAGTGTCTAAATCATCTCAATGGAGAGGCACACACTTAAAAGCAGCAGGTTAGCATCAGACGACAGTAGTTGGACTCATTTGTGCAGAACCAATCTAGATTTCTGGACCAGACTTCCTCACAAAATCAGCTGACAGCTGGACAGATAAACTACCTGAAAGACTTGTCAATGGCAGATCCAGAGATCAAGAGAAATGGCACAAACATTGCTGTTACATTAGAAAAAAATATGGATGTTATACAGCAACTCAAAAAGCACTATTCCTAACGGATCTTAAGGTAAAAGACACATTGCTGTGCCTAGCCAAGAGGGGACGAGAGCAGAGTGCACACATGTCACTGTCTGACACTGGCACCTTCCCAAGGTAAGATGAGCTACAAAACAAAGCTTGGCAACAATGCAGTCACAGCTCATGATCTAGAAAAATATGGACTGGAGATTATGCGCAGTTGCCAGAAAAAGTAATTCTTACACAAAATCAACACTCTATAAAAGGGTGAGAACTTGACCCCATTCTTTAAGATGGAATTCATAGAGTTAGAGGAAAGCTAAGTCAAGCAGCCATTCCTAAGGAAACACCACCCTGCCATCCTGGATCCTAGTTAAGGACTTGGAGAGCTCATCCCTAGGGAGATTCACTTAACTGTAGGTTACACTGGGTGCAACAATGACTGGACGTGGTCCTGTGAGGTGACCATGGCCCTCCTTGATGGAGCATGATAATTCATCATGACAACAGAGGTCATGAAAGCTCATTATCTTTACAATAAAGCATCATCTTTGATGATTGGATTCAATGTGGATGGAGTCACACAAAAGTGAATGTGAATGACATTAGACGAACACAATGTTGACCTGAGAAGGTACAGCGAAAAACCTTATGCCAGCATTAAATTTGTTGTTTTTGGCAATGTTTCAACGACAAAAATGCAGTCTCTCTCTCTCTCATTCTTTCTGTCACGTATACACAAACACCCTCCCACTCTCATATTGTAATTGTTCTGCATGAGGAAGGGGAAGGGAGGAAGTGAGAGAACAGAAGTACACAGTGGAAACCCACAGAAATAGTGGGACTGAAATATCATGTAAGTTGATCATTTGGAAAAGAAATCCAAAAAAAACCCACACATCACCCTGGTGGTTTAAGGTATACTGTGGAAAACGGTGGTGAACTATCTATGGAACTATATATGGAAAGTAAAAGAAAGAAACAAGGTTTAACATTTGCTACTGATAATTTACAAACCGTTTGACTAATCTAAAGTTTAGAGACTCGATACCTACATAGGGAGTAATATCTGTGGAATGTTTATAGCTTTGGAAATATTTTTCATATATTGATAAATATAGAGTGACAGGGTTCTAAATAGACTATAGATTGCCATGTATGAAATGTTTATCATTGTCAACAGGATACACACAGAATTTCAGTTCACTAAAACACAACTGTGATTTTATATGATTTTTTGAAGTTGTGCTAAAGATATATAAAGTGTGCTCCCTGTTACCAGTGGGTGGCGTTACTGCTTTCTGACATCTTTTTTTCTTCAATACAGTAATTTTATCAATTTTGAGACATTTCAGCAAAATTGGATCATGCAAAGCTGATTTACATGTAATTTTCTCTTTCACTGTCAAAACTGCCACAATATAAATATTTGACGTGCTGCTATGGCAACACCGTTAGAATAATAAAAAGTCATTTTCGTCTTCTCTTTAACCAGAACAAGTTTGAGGCCATTCCGGAAAAAAATCCTAGGAGGAGTTAATTAGTATAAGGCAAGGAAATGGCAACATCATCAAAATTTGTACTTTTATTTGAAATGGCAGATTTCCTGTTGACTTTAAATCATGGCTCCAAGAGACTTTGTGTGTGTCTTGGGATGGTGTACATGTCTAGTTATTTTCATAGCTCTACATCAAATGGACTGCAGGAGCTGCTTCACTGAAATTTTCTAGGGGGTGCTATGAACTCATTTTTGCCACACCCATGGGAATGACTGTAATTGAGTTTTAGCAATTGTTTTTGTCATTTTGAAACATCATCAGTCATCAAACCACCACGGATGCACCTTTTAAGTTATAACAAATTTTTGATAACTTCTCATCACCAAGGTCTTGTATTTTATCTGACCTAGTTTGAGGTTATTCGGACAAACCACCTCAGAGGAGTTGGTTCAAGTATGAAGCATGGTCAAGTTTTGCTGCCAGTCGCTGGCGCTGTAACTTAAACTGAATATTGTAATACGGATGTGTTAAAGGCGGGGCACCTATCCATTAAGTCAAGTTTCAGGCAGGTCGGACCATAGTAGAGTGAAGTTAGAACAATAAAATTTTTCTTGGCAAATGACCAATTCTCCGTCCCATCACGGCCACATCAAATAACCCCAACGCAGGATTTTTGAAAATCCAAAACTTTGAAAATCCCCGACATGTGAGGATTATCCAGCCCAAATTTGAAGTCAATTGGATCAAATGTCAAAGAGGAGTTTGCAAAAGTACTGTGTGCAAAATGGTCAACTTCCTATTTGATTTAGGTCATGGCACCGACAGACGTTTTTGTACTTCTAGGAATGTTCTAAGTGTGTACAAACTTTCATACATGTCAGTGAAAGTAGCAAGAGGGGATGATGTTTAATGGGCATGACCAATACATTTAGCCACGCCCATGTGACCAACTATGAAATACATAATTTTCACCGGGACTGATATGTGTGCAGAGTTTCATGAGTTTTGGAGCATGGGAAAACTAAAAAATAATAATAATGATATCATTCCTTCAGTTTCAAGAGGGTCCTCAAATGCTTCATGCTCGGGCCCTATTTACATTGCATACATCAAGATATGGTAAAATGCAACATTAAAAAACAGTTTGTCCATACTTTCATCAATCCATCAATGGCATATACCCAAACGCACATCTTACAATAGTACAATAATAAGCAGAAATCCATACTGTACATACACTATGGCATAAACACATTCCATCTTAACTGGTGGTGAGGGCTTTAATGGCCAGAGGGATAAAAGAGTTTTTAAACGGTAAAATACTATCTACTATTGTCTAGTATTGTCTGCCTGAGGCAAGAAGTCGGTGTTCAGGGTTTGAGTACATGGATCGCATCTGAGATATTTTTTTGTGCCTGTCTGGTTATGGTTTGTTGAAAAGCATTGTGAAGACTGGGATGTTGGGGGACTCTTCTAATCTTAATAGCTGTCTTTATGAGTCTGTTGATATGGTCTTTTACTAGATTGTGAAGTTACCAAACCATGCAGGGATCCCGTAGTGAAAGAAGATTTCCACTACAGCATGACAGAGGAGGAGCTGTACTTTTGGGTCACACCATAGGTTCTGAGCCTTCTTACGAAGTGCAGCCTCTGTTGTACTTTGGAGCACATCAGAGCCAATTATTATCTAGAGTTGCAAGAAAAAGTATGTGTACCCTTTGGAATTTCCTGGATTTGTACATAAATTGGTCATAAAATGTGATCTGATCTTCATCTAAGTCACAATAAAAATGTTAGGCAAAAATAACCAGAGGACAGCTCATATGTGCAACTAACAAACGTTTATTAGGACACATTCACTTATTACTCCATACATCCAGCTAATAAACATTGGCCTAAAGTGTAACTAATGTTAACGCTAATAATAATAAAACAAGAAGCACAGACAATACAATACAGAAGCGAGTGTGTGTGAGAGGGGAAGTGGGTGTATGTATAAGTGTGTGTATGTGTGTGTGTGCGTGTGTAAAGAAGTGGCAGGGACAGTGAGAGAGTGAGCAAGATGGCCAATGGATCTCGTAGGGATGTCGTGGCCACACAGCTACAATGGCGGACGTGGTCACGTCCTGTCATTAGTGGTGGCCGAAGGGGACCGCGGCAATTTTGAACAAAGCAGTGGCTACAACACAGCTAGCTCCACATGCTCCTTTAAAGCACACACGACGGCACGCAGCGGAGTCGAACACACTGAATGTTCTGGCTGCTAGCTAGTGAAACCTATGTGGAGTCTAAGCTCTTTTAAAGAGAAGCTCATGCAGGGATATGTATAATATGCAATCCAGGTGTGTTAATGTGAATGTGTGAGCATGCGTGTAGGTGTGGGTTAGTAAGAGAGGAAGGAGATGGAGAAAGAGAGCTTAAGCTCAGAAGTGGCGAGAGCTACAACAATCACAATATTCTCTCTTCAGTAGCAAACATAACAGGGGACGCGGCAGTTCATCTAGCACAGCAAGTCAATAACTTCATGCTAACTAACAAGTCTCTGCCCAGACAAAAGCTCTCTTATTCGCTTTGCAAGACTAGCATGCTTCCCGGCGCGTTATTGATCCGTCAATCTCGGTGCATGCGGGATGGCCGTAGCTTCCTACAGCGGAATGAATTTTGCTGTCCTCTATGTGACTACGAATGATAAGCAGAGTTAACTCAACAAAGAAGCAGAGCCTGCGGGATTTCGTCTTCTTCTGGAGAAAGAGCTCTCCACATCTCCAAGGGAGGAGGAGGAACATCTGGGTTGCGCAGGGTCCCCCGAAGATCCGTAAAGAAAAAAACACGTTGAAAATAAATAACAATAAAAAAAAAAAAAAAAGGTCGATGTAGTCGTTTACTCGTCCAGCAAGATCAGAACTACGGCCTAGGTTGAAGAATTCAAACATTTGATTTTATTGCTCCCTTTCGGTAACCGCTTGCCGACGCCGTAACTACCAACAACTCATCACATGGGGAATACGGGGAGTTGCGCAGTGCAATGATAATTATAGCTTTAGTGATGTCATGGAGGTTTTAGTCATGTCGCAGCCAATGGGAGGCAGGAATTTGAATTTGTGTCGTAAATCACAACTAGGTGCAATGTACTAGACCGTTGGAATTTGTGCGCGCATATATTGTTCTCAGGCTCTGCTGCTTTGCAAAGCCCTTTTTTGGTTTGAGATATATGGTAAAGGTCCCAAAACAGCCCCCACAAATTACACAAACGCATACGCAATAACCAAACGCCGCACAGTGGTGTTTGTGTTGCACAGCGCCATTATTTGTAATAGTAAATGTTGAATTTGTGCATGTAATCCTGCACTGTCACCGATGTAAAGCTTGTGGACCCTAGGACCCTAGGAAGAATAGCTGCTGTAATGCAGCAGCTAATGGGGTTCATTAACGAAATAATTAAGATATAGCATTTTTTGTGCAACAGAGGGGAAATGTTCAATTTATGCTCGTCTCATAGCAAGAAGGCATCAAGTATTGGAGCTGCATTGGATAATGGGACCAGTTTTGTTGAAACACAGTGAGAGCTCAAAAAGCTATCCCAGAGTGAAACACTTCCAAGGTAGAAAACACTTTGCTTCAACCCAACTTTTCCCAACTGCCTCTCACCATGGAGAAGGGTGGGAGCGTTTAATCAGATTCATCTGAAAAATTCTAAATGCTGCCATAAAGACAGTCAACCTCTTACCACACCTTCCAGCAATATGAATGACACCTCAAGAAAATTCTTTGTCCGTGATCCTTCGTGGAAATGGAATTTGCGCTGTTGAATTTAATGGTTTAAATAGGTAAAAACATGTAGATGGAATTCCCAAAAATTATATTAATATTAATAATAACAATGAGAAAGAGGATAACAATAGTAAGGGCAAAATTAACAGATGAAAGAGTTTGTTGTGTTGTTTAGAATTGATAAAGGTATTTGATACTTTAATGTTTTAATGTTATTTGATATTGTTGTCATGCATTATTTTTTTGAGGCTATAATTATTTCCCAGAGGCAATGATTTTTTTGATCAGTGTGGAAGCTGATTAGTTTTGGATACACAGTTTTCATACCATGTCTAAAACTTAATTCTGTTATCTTTTAGTTACTACGAAACTAGTCGGTGTAGTCAGTCATTAAAAGTTGTTTGTGTTCTATACACTAAAATGGACTCCGAGTGGATGATTGCATCAGACTACTTCACTAACATGTGCCATGGTAACAATCCCAGTAACAATGAAATAATATTTGCTGGTAATATTGTTATTTTTTCCATATCCCTACAAAGACTGTGTTGGCATCTTTTCAATTAAAAAAAAATCATTAAAATATGCTGTTTGTCAAGGGGTGTCCAAATTTAAGTTCCAATTGAACTTTGGAACCAGGACTAATTTGGAACCAGTTCTTGGTACCCAGCCCTACATAAAGTGTTTAGAAACAAAAAATTTACACTGTTATTAAATGTATCATTCTTCAATAATGTGTATGATATGACATGGTAAAACTCTTTCCATCCTGCTTGAGAAAGATTAAGCTTTGTGAGGAGGTCCGTTTCATAAAAATGAATCATAATACTATCTAAACCCTAAGTAAACCTTTACCCTAACCCAAACCTGGCTTAAATAAAAACACATGTTACAATACACTGCCAGATGGTTAATCTATAAAAATGCACAGATTTGAATCTGTTGAGATGTAATAATTTATAAATTTTCCCTTTAAACTGCAGAGGGCATTTGCACTGTCTACCTCACCACCTTAACATGAAAGACTCACTTTGCAGTAACTGTTTTTCTTCATTTCTGGTTGTTTTTGGTTCTTTTGGGATTTTCAGTTGCTCTCGCTCAAATTGTAAATCTTGTTTAGTTTTTAATCAACACAGCTAATTAACTGATAGGTTAAAAACATATTTAGTCTTTAATCTATTAACATTAACAACATTTTGCTTAACCTAGAAGTTGCTTCTTTACTTTGTAGTTTTCCGAGCTACTTTAGGTGCGTCTCCTTCTCCTGCCCTCTATTGCTTAGTGGACCCAATTTTTGGTTAATATTGAAATAAATTTATTTTGCCATATTTGCCATGTCAAAGGTGAGGCTCAATGAACTGAAATCATGGCTATGCACCTCAGAGAGCAAATCATTAGCTTCTGTAGCCAGCCAGTTCCCAGTAGCTGTTTTTAGGCAAAATATATTTTCAATTTTACTTTTACAAAGAAGTGAAAAAGTTAATTTAATGTATCTTCATAGGTTTTACTTTACCTACTTCAGAAATGACAAAAAAAAAAGGATTCTTTAATTTTATAAAGAACGGATTAGCAACAATTTTACAGTAATGACTATTTTTACAGTTTTTGTCCAAGAAATTTTAAAAGGATATATTTTTTAGTCCTAACTCTCATATTGTTAAAATAAATTGTAAGAAAAGAATATCATTGGTCCAGAATTGCTCATCACTAGGTACCAATGAACCTGTTTACTTGTGTTTTTCCTCACCCGGTTTGAAGGTCTAAAAACAGAGGGTGTCACATCTGTACAGTTTGTGAAAGCCCAGTGAGACAATGTGTAATTTGTGATTTTTTATTTTTGACTTTTTAGCATGAGCAAAATGCAAGAGGTTGGCAATTACATTTTGGGCTTCAACATGAAAGTTTTAATCAAACAATATAGTCACTTAGTGCCTTGATGTAAAATTGAACAAGATAGCATGTAAAAGTGCTAAAACAAAAAGATTTCATGTCTGTTCTCTGGTGGTAAGAACAACATGCATTGGGATGGAAAAACACAAAATCAGGATGAATAGGAAATTATGCTTTTATGCACATTAACCAAAAGACTGACTGTTTTTTGAAAACAAAAACTTAGTTTAAACCTAACCTTAATCTAATCTTCATTTTGAATTGTATGCCAGGTTGTCTCAGAGACTGCAGATTTAATTAGATAATAGCTCTGTTGCAATGCATCTTTTCTTATGAGTTTAATTCAAATCTTGCATGGCCCTTGACAAATAAAGTTTAATAATAAATAGATTTTAATACATTTACAAAATGTACCAATACAAAATTTCATTCAAAGAACAGCACACATCCTGGGGTCCCCAAGTAGTGCCAAACTAGCCTGCATTTGTGGAATGAGTTTTCGAAAAGGACCCACACCTTGGTCAATAAATAATTTAAAATGATCTTGTTTAAAGCTTTTAAACAGTCAACTAAATGAACAATAACCAAAACCTGACAAAATGGCCCTGATGTTAGCTATAGTAAGTCATCAGTAAACACAGTAAATTTAGTGTCTCACAGCTCAGTGTCTCCAAGTAGGTCCATGTTCTGGACATAAGACGGCAGCTTATGGTGCACCATTTCATCTTCGTCCCTCTGATCTCGACTCTCCATCTGCAGGGTAAACAGCTAGACGAGAAAAGATGACAAACCAGTAAGATACAGCAACAAGAAATTTTGGGACTACTTCAATGTCAGAATAAGCCTATCAAATTAAAACTATAGTAAAAAGGCTGAATTATTCTTTTAGAAGTCTGTGATACATGTTACAAATTTTAAGTAATTTAATGAAACTGCTCAACTGCTGAAATCTTTTCAAATAACCATACAGTTTTTAAACCACAAACTGGGGTTTCTTTCACATTCAATTATGTTTTTAAACTTTTTTTTGTTGTTTTTTCACAAATGGGACGCTTTGGTAAAAATAATGTGATTTTTGAAAACAAGTAATTATTATAATTTGAAAACAAGAAAAACAAGTAAAAACAAGTAATTATCAATCACTAAAATCAAGCAATTTTCAACAAAACTGGCATCTAATGAAAAAAATAGGGCTTTTTAATATAAAAGATGGGGTGTTTTCACCTACAGTTAGAGGCGTGGAGGCTCTAAAAGAAACTTATTAGGTCCCAAGAATTGAAGTTGGTGCAAGGACCATTTGAAATTACTCTATTAATGACAGAGCACTTAATGTGGACCTATTGAAATTGCTCATATTATCAGGGACCGAGCATAATGTGCAAGGATTTTAATGAAATTTAAGGAAAATATTATCCAAATGAACTTCATTTTTCAGGGCTCTCCGATGCTTACAAACTTATGAAACTTTGCACACATATCAATAGCAGCCAGAATCTAAATATGATAAAGGTTTCTCTGATGGCATGGCTAATTGCCTTGGCCACGCCATTTAAACTATAGCCCCTTGAGCTACTTTCACTTACATGAACAAAATTTAATACACATGTACAACACACCAAGGCAAACTTTTGGTGCAATGATCTAAAACAAACAGGAAATCAGCCATTTTGAATTGAGACTTAATTTGTAGCGATTTGAATGTGTTATTCTTTAACAAACTCCCCCTGGACCTTTAACCTAAGCAACTTCAAATTTTGCAAGAACAAAACGTCACCATGTATCATTGTGCTATTTGTACATTTTTGTTGCACAGTGTAGCTCTGGCGGCACAGTGAATTTTGATGTTTTGCCATATAACTTCACTGTCAATTATCTAATCCTCACAAAACTTCCCACAGTAGATAATGGTACTGCCCTGACCGAGTTTGTACGACAATACAAACATTCACTGAACGGCATAGCTTTGGCACCACAAAAACTTGCGATAAAACACAGTGTCTCTGTTGAGGGGCAGTGGATGTTTGAACACTCACAAAATTAGCCCCACTGGTCAAAAGTGCAGAAAACTCCAGCCTCAAACTACATTTTAGGGTTACATGTGGCAAAATGGCTCTGTAGCATCCCCTAGAAAAATTCAAAGGAGCAGCCCCTTTCGACAAGTTTGAAATTTGGTAGGACTGTATAACAAATGGAGATCTACAAAATAAAACTCTTGGATCCATTACCTAAACCCATCAGGAAGTCGGCCATTTTGAGTTTTCTGGGCAATTTTGACAATCTTTAGTCATTTACTGATCTTTTTCTCCTTTGGTCAGACCAATTTTGACATCATCAGCATGTATAATTGTGCATTTTGTAAGTTTTCGTTGTATTCACTTTATGTTAATGTCAACAAAACATGACCATGCCTCATACTTTAGCTAAATTTTCTGAGGCAGTTTGTCTGAATGACTTCAATTTTAGTCAGACTAAAGATTTGTTAGCCTCCACTGAGAGGCCTTGTGGTCGCCTCACGGGACTACGGGTGCATGGGTGTAGGAGCCCATTCAATGGTTCTTGCAGCTTTAATAGGTGTCTGCGCACTAAGCGTGCAAGTACCTTCTTGAAATTTAATGAATGATTATTCAGGCACAAGCACTAAGTGTGCTTGGACCCTCTTGAAAATCAAGAAATGATTATTAGGGCCCAAGCACGAGGACCCTCTTGAAACTGAAAGAATTATTATCATTTTTCCAAATAAAATCAAATTTTTGCCCAAAAAACTCATGAAACCATGTACACGCATCGGTACTGGCAAAAATTTACGTATGGTGAAGGTTTAACTGATGGGCAACCTTGAAACTGCAGTCCCTCTTTCTGCTTTCATTGAAAAGTATGAAAGTTGGTACACATGTAAAACTGGCCTAGAAGCATATGAAAGTCTCTTGGTGCTGTGACCTAAATCAAACAGGAAGGTGGCCACTTTGAGCAATTTGCACATGTTGTACTCCACTTAGAGATTTCATCCAATATACTTCAAATTTCGGCCGGACAATCCTCATGTGTCAGGGATGAAAAGTTATCAAAATCCTAAATTTTCATTAATGGGCGTGGCCATGGCAGGATGGCCAATTTCCATGATTGACCGTCAAACTCCACTCTACACGACCCGATCGGTCTGAAACTTCATGTGATGAATAACTGTCCTGCCATGAAGACATCCACATACTTATCTTCAGTTCAAGTTACAGTGCTACCTACTGGCAACAGAAAATCACTATTTTTACACTACTTCTAGATGTGTCACCAGATTAATCTTTAATGCTGTTAAAAATGACCTAACACATTAATGATTCACTGGTTTTAATATTTTGAGTTTTTGTCAGACTGACTTCCTGTGGTCATGCGATGAATGACGATGTTTCAAAATGAACAATAACCGCTGTAACTTCACTATACAAAGTCTAATCAGTGCAAAACTTTCCAGGATTGATTGAGAGTTCAGCCCTGAAGGTCTGACAATGGTAAGACCCATGGGCTTGGCAAAAATGAGTCCACAGCTCCCCCTAGAAAATGTGAAACAGCTTCTGCAGTCCTTTTTATGTAGAGGTACAAAAATTGGTACACATGTGCAACAGCCCAAGACATACCAAAAAAGTCTCTTGGAGCAATGACTTAACTTCAACAGGAAGGCAGCTATCTCAAATTCTGTGCCTATTTTGAGCCTTTATGCACCACTTTTACTTTTACTCCTAGGTTTGTCCATATGATCTGAAACTTGCTCAACTTGATGAGAATTCCTTGGAAAAGGAACGTTATCAAAAGTTTTTCATAGCTTGATGTGCCCAAGGTTACTTGATGCATTATGAGGTCACTTCATGAAGAAGGAATATGTTATAACTCCACTGTACACAGTTTAATCGGTACCTAATCTCCCAGGATGGATAGAAATTCTGATAGAAGTCATTTCCATAGGCATCTCAAAATGAGTCCACAACACCCACTCAGAAAATTCCAACAAAGCAGCCCCTGATACCCCATGGTGCACATGCATAAAGTGGTCTATACAGATCGGATTTCACTTTCTCAAACTCCCAAAATATGGGGCTGCTGTAGGGCTGAAGCGAAATGCTATCTTTTGTTTAGCAACCTGCCGCTGCATGTCCGGAGTCCTTGCAGCGAAAATTCACGCAGCTCTCTCTCTCGTGCCTTGAAATTTGTTCCCTGGTGTGAATATAGTTCAGCATGTGTCAGAGCCAATAAGAAAGAGCCAGAGTCAATAGCGGAGAGAAGATCCAAGTATACTGAACAGGTTGTAAGGCATTTGAAAATTATGCCCCACCTCTTCTCGATCCGCTGTCTGACTTTCATTTCCATGGGTCTAAAACAGTCCATCCCTGTTGGATAGAATGGCTGCTTGAAGAGGCAGATATGTGCTGGTGGGAGGTTTGCCACCTTGGGAACTGAAGGTTGAGCGTTCCATCGTCAGCACTGGGCAGTCAGCGCAGATGTGTTGACATTGCTTTAGTGCTTAATTGGCCCCACAGGATACAGTACTTCTGCAGAATCCAGGCAAAAACTCATTCTTGGCCAGGAGGGCACAACTGGCTATGAAACTGCTTAATTAGAAGCCAGGTGGTTGAATGAGACAGGTTGAACAAAAATGGGTGCTGGGTCACTGGGTCTAGGTTTTCTGACCACTTAAGTCCTTCCCCAACATGGATAAACATTCCAGACCAGTCTAATTCTGATGCTAAGGTGAGTAATATACTGTTGGAGGCCACCGGCTTGCCGTTCTTCAGGAGACGGAGCTCTTCTGGTAAGCTGTCTTCGCCTCTCAGTAGTGGTCAGTTGTAAAGAGCTCTCCAGGTTTAGCCGCCCCATGCAGCTTCTGGGCTGTTATATCCAGGAGCTCAGTCCAGGAGTCAGGGTAGTTTCCCTCGGTGGAGCTGAACTAATCTGCGTAGAGATGGCACTACAGAGAGTGGCCTTGTGCAGCTTAGAGGTGTCCGCCTCTGATTTAGTATCAAGGCCATGAAGCCACTCCTTTGGGCTATGCAGGAGGAAGGGACGACCTTGGCTCCATCTGTTTAACTCCACCAGCTCTCTCAGTTTTTTACAAAATCTTAGATCATCTGCTGGGTTACTTGCTGAATCCACATATCACCAGATTTGGCTGTTGGTAAGCTCTTCATTTTGAGCAATTGAGCTTCCAAAAAAGAACTTGAAAGAGCAAGATGGCGACTGAAGCCATGTCAAGACTGAGGTGGAATCAGTCCAGAGGATGGAGCAGTTGATCTTAAACTAAGCTCCTTCTACAGAAGCTTGGACAGCTGTGCTCCAGTCAGAGCTGTAGGCAATAGAGTTGTGGGTCAAAAGATGTGATGTGACTCAGATGTGACCATGGAGTGGGCGAGGAGGAAGGTTAGGTAAGTTTCCTATTTCAATCCACTGTTCTAAAATAATTTACTAAACCATAGGTGAATTCTGAAACATGGGAAAAGATATGAACTTCTCTGTAGATATTGGAGTATTCCATGTCAGCAGGGATGTAAGGTGGGAGCAACTGCAACTCGTACACTTCTGGGGGGTCCTTGCAGTTCTCAGTCTGCCACACAAAACACAGAAGGGGGTGTTCTGCAGGGAAAAGGCGAACTTCGCCTTGATATCTGCGCTAATTGCCACAGAGTGCTCCCAGAACCTCAGCAATACTCCCAGAAAGGAGGCTCAAACCGTTGGCCCTGGGGACAAACATTCATTAAGCCTCGGAGTGTTTTAGTAGGAAACAACTGGACTTCTTATCTTGTTTGAAGACGTTTCGCCTCTCATCCGAAAGGCTTCTTCAGTTCTGAGGTTCAGTGTGGGAAACCCAGGTATTTAACCCTGAGTGGGTAGAGACAATCACCAATCACCAACAACAAAGATGTGTTTTGAAACCAACAGCCTCCTTTGTTGGTGAGACAATCACCAACAAAGAGGACGTGTTATGAGACTAACCGCCTCTTTGTTGGTGAGACAATCACCAACAAGGAGGACGTGTTTAGAAAACAACAGCCTCGTCTGCGGTCGTCTGGCTAGGCATCGTGTGAGTCGTTAAGGTCACAAGAGCCCGGGTGTGAATCACTTGAGCGTGTTTGCCCCTCACCCTTGGTTCCGTGTGATACCTTGGGTTCACATGGCCCCAGGTGCGTGTGCGTGTGGGGGCGTGTGGGGGCGTGTGTATGCCGTTCAATGCACAGAGGAGTGCTCTGACCTTTATATAGGTGAAACCAAACAGCCCCTCCACAGACGCATGGCACAACACAGGAGAGCCACCTCATCGGGAC
This sequence comes from Mola mola, assembly GCA_001698575.1. NCBI lineage: Eukaryota > Metazoa > Chordata > Actinopteri > Tetraodontiformes > Molidae > Mola > Mola mola. Next base: position 1,930,922 of record KV751396.1, read on the forward strand.
AGGACTCAGCTGTACATCTGCATCTTAAGGAGAAAGATCACTCCTTTGAGGACTCCAATGTCCACGTTCTGGACAGAGAGGACAGATGGTTTGAAAGAGGAGTAAAAGAGGCCATCTATGTCCACTTGGAGAAACCCTCTCTAAACAGGGGTGGTGGACTAAGACACCATTTGTCTGCAACCTACAATGCTGTCTTGGGAGCCCTCCCCAGGCGGTTTAACCCCCACACACACCTGGGGCCATGTGAACCCAAGGTGTCACACGGAACCAAGGGTGAGGGGCAAACACGCTCAAGTGATTCACACCCGGGCTCTTGTGACCTTAACGACTCACACGATGCCTAGCCAGACGACCCCATACGAGGCTGTTGTTTTTCTAAACACGTCCTCCTTGTTGGTGATTGTCTCACCAACAAAGAGGCGGTTAGTCTCATAACACGTCCTCTTTGTTGGTGATTGTCTCACCAACAAAGAGGCGGTTAGTCTCATAACACGTCCTCTTTGTTGGTGATTGTCTCACCAACAAAGAGGCTGTTGGTCTCAAAACACGAAACGTCTTCAAACATCAAGAAACTAAAGATGAGTGTTTTCTAATACAAACCTTAGAAATCCCACGTGAAACCATGAAAGCTGTGTAGAAGATCATAT
>KV751396.1:1941730-1963845 GCA_001698575.1 Mola mola
ATCATTCTTCAGGGAGTTGCAGATGGCAAGGGTCTGTTCTGGAATGTGTTTGTAGGCTTTGTAGGCTGACACACTCCCTTCTGTGGGAAGTTGTGAGCGATGGACAGTTTTTGGGGTTTTTTTTTTTTACCAAAATACAGTTAATATCTTTGGATGTGACTTAGAAAATTATTTGATTGGGGATGCTGATGAAGCCTTTTTCAAATACAAGCCAACTGACCGAGGAGCAAAACAACTTCAATACCAGGATAAAGAAGGCTCACTCTATTGTGGAAACAACATTTGGGAAGTTGAACGGTAAATGGAGGTGTCTCCTAAAGAGAAATGACTGCCAGTTGGATCTTAAAAAGAGGATGCTTCTGGCTTGCTGTGTACTGCTCAACATTTGTGAAGAGTATGGGGACTGGTAAACTGAAAGACGCTTCAGTTATGGAGAATGTTCAACCACTTGTGCATGTGTTACAGGAACATAGACACATAAAATGTGTTTACCCAGCTGTGTCTGCACAGTTTTTAATGTTTCCACATGTCACAATGTCCACATCATAAGCATCTAAAGCATGTTATTATAAAGTGCATTTCCTTTCTAGATTTAATGTGTTTTAGCAAAATGATGAAACAAAAAATGTCCTTTCATACTTGTAATGGTAGTTGAAAATAAAACCCAACAATGGTCTAGTATAAAAAAAAAGTCTTATCGTGTGATAAGATACAAAAGGTATTTACAAATTATGCAAAGTATGTACACTGTGTGCCAATAGTGCAAAGCACAACTTTTTAATCATGTCCATTATTTGTGGTTGCAGACACCATCCTCTCCACCAGACCCAGTAGAGCTGTGGTGCTCCGCTACATGTGCTGAATATTTGCTCCTCAATTGCCTCAGCCCTCTGCTATGACTTCTCCAGAAGCTCCAGGAAGTCTTGGCTGCTGTCTCTCTAGCTTCTTCTTGTGAGAAAGAGAACCATTTTTAAGCATTACAGAAATCTTCTTGTCTGGCATAAAGGAAAGAGCAGTGTGAACAAAAGAGACAGTTAATTTGGATATAATGATATCCACCCTTGGGAAAATAGGATAACAGATATGTTTTTGTAAATGCTGGATATAGCTGTTTGTCTAAAGTTTTCTAAATTAATTTTTTTTGAAAATCTCACTACAACAATCTCATCATTTTATAAAGTTCTGTATATCCTGAAAATCCCCGGACCCTTACAGTATCATGCCCTAATAAACAACTGGTATTTTTTCATGTATATTGTCAGAGTATAATGAGGCCTTAAAAAAACATTAAAAAAAAAAAAAAAGGGGGAAAACCATAAACGCTTACTTCATCTTCTCTTTGCTCGACCCTGGTCAGGGACTTCGGAAGCAAGACGTAGAATATGTTGGCTGCTGAACAAAGAACACAGGTGTCCGATGGACACTAAGTGGTATACAGTAAACCTGCCAATGTCATATGTGGAGGAGCCAGGCTGGGTGGGCAATGCCTCTTCTGTATCCATTGTTGGAGCTGTGGCTCTTTAGCGCACCGGTGTCCTGGTTGGCTGGTCTCTTACCCATAACGCTGTCCAGGACGTCGAACAACAGACAGGTTTAAGCTCGTCCAGCTCTGCTTTTCCCCAGTTTCTTTTTGGGGGTGCAAAACTCCTTTCCTAATTTTTAAAATTTGTTTATAATTTGGTCTGATGTTCTTGCGAACCCAGCCTTTGCCAACTTGTTTGCCAGTTCTGCATACAGCTTCGTTTGGAGGATGCTGCCTTTGAGGTTCTTCTGAAACTCTGGGAATGCTCAAATTACAACCAAACATTTAGTATCCTCCACAAACCACTGAACATATTTCTTCAATGTAGATTTGGTCTCCATACTTCTTTGTTTGTCTCTTGTCTTCTAGTTTTTGTTTAATGGAGGGTTGCAACCACCACTTGTTTTCTCTCCTTCCTTATAATAAGATACCCCCACTGAAGACATCATTGAAAGTCACCGGAGACGTCACAGTTTGCAAGGAAGAACCAGCTATATTTTGGTTCATGCGTGAACCAGCTTTTTGGGTTCCAAACATAAAAAGTTGTTAGTGTGAACTCTCTGGCCGGTACAAAAGTAGGTGCAGGAACTGGAACTTACACAGAGCAATGTTGGTGTGAAAACACTATCTGTAGGCTCATTCGATCTCACGACGCCCATCTATTTTCAACAAATTTGACATCAGCTCTTCCAAAAGCTTTACCACATCTCTACCTTCTTTGCCTTCCTGAATGCCAACAAAATAAACACTGTTGCATCTCTAGGGAATGTCCCTATCTTCCAACTTCCCACAGCATCTCCATGTCTGTCTTACTAGCCGGCAGATTAGCCTACAGTTTGTTCTCTTCCAAATATTCCACTTAACTTATCAATGTTCTCTATTCTTGTAATGAGAGAGGAGGAGGCTCATCAGCCAGGCTAACACCGTCTTGATCTAGCATTGAGGTTTTGGGGCCATGTGACCGCAAATGTCGTTTTATGTCTCCATAGACCAATGACAGTACTGCTATTGTTACACAGAGTAACTGAGTAACAATAACACTGACACAGAAGCATAAAGATATTGTGAGTTGAAGCACAGAAATTTTCTTACCAGCTGACGGAGTTGTTCATTCTCTTCTGCCAGGCTGGTTGTCCTCTGAACTTCAGCATCAAAACTCAGCAGGACTGGCTGGGGTAAAAAACAGTTAAGGACTATAAATATACTAAGCGTTCAAACACAGACAGAGTGGCTCATTCTGGCAGCCTTTTATTGTAGCATTTGATTTGACATTAAAATTCAAATAACATTAAAGCTGTAGCTTGAGTTGAAGGATATGCATGCACTGAAAGAGAACAGACAGGAAGTTGTGCAGTGAAACTAGGAATGTGTCAGCCCACTGGCGGGAGAAGTATGGACAGAAGGTGGGATTCTGCTCAGGGGCAGGGATAAATGGTAGGATGAACCAATCTCGCCATTCAGCCTGACCCTGCAGCTCAGATGCCTGCTTGTGGAAAAACTCTTGAGTCTTCTCCAAGTTTCCCTTCTAGAAGAATGAAGGGAGAGGCTTTAAACTGTTGCTCTGTTTCAGAAACACACAAAATGGTGTGTATGCTTTCTCTTCAGGATGTTACCTGAATGGTGTTGATGACGTAGTATCTGTACAAGCTGGTTCTCAGTTTGTTGACCGTTGTTCTGTAAACATCCTCCAATCTGCAGAACAGACGTCTGTCCAGGTAAAGCCAGTACTCCTTCAGACCAAAAAGGTCAAAACTGTGGACAAACTGCTGCAGCTGATCAATGATCTTATCCACCTGAAGACGGTAGGAGTTTTGGGATTAAAAACAAAATTATTACCCAGTCTCTAAAAAAATCCCTTCTGGAGACAGGAAAAAAAGCTGTTAAATATGTAAACATATCCATCCATATTTCTATCTCCTACCCTGAAGCCCTTCTCCTTGTCAGCTTTGATATCACCGTCCAGGTGTTTCAGAGTGCTGGTGAAGCCTCGGTAAATCAGATACTCTCTCACGTGTTCATCTGTCCTTTCCACTGCCGACCCCATGGAGACCTCTGCACCTGTAAGCTACAGCATAATACAGTTGATGATATACCTATTATACACCTATACAACACAATATGTTAATTTGATTATAAATTAAATATATATTGAATCTCATCTAATAGCTTTTGAAAAAAAAAACGTAAAAAAACCCAAAAAAACTAAAGATCTAATTAATTAAATAGAATAGGCCTGTAAACACATAAAATATTTCAAAACATCAATACATATGATTTTGAATATTTAAAAACATTTCATTAATTTTTGGCAATATTAATATGTACATACCAGTTACATAGTTTTAAATACATTTTCAAACCTTTCATGTTGAGATGATTTTATTTTCCCCGTCATATTATTATATATGCTATTAGTATCAATGCTTTTTGAGGTATTGCATCAAATTTTGAAATTCTAGTAACATGGCAACACACAGTTGTGGCACCCATCACTCAATATTAGCACAAAATAATATGTCAATTAATTGGAAGTGAGAAGGTTAGCAAACTTTGCTACAATAAATGGAGCCAAAACTTAATTACTTTGATAATCACACGTTTAACTGTTTTGGTTTTTTTTCTGTTAAAAATTATTATTGTCTGTGAAAAGATTTTTTTTTTTTTTTCATAAGACACAAATAATTCAAACTTGATATTGTTCTACCTTCAAGTATGTTCAGGCTTTCCCGAACAAAACTAATTTTAAGACAAGGGTTTGTTTTTTGTTTTGTTTATTTAATTATTTGTTTTTGTTTTGTCTTCATGGACATTAGCCTACTGTTATCAAAAGACTTAAAGAGTCCATAGTTATTGTGAAGCTCTTCTTCTGCACTGAGGTAGTTTTGACTAAATGGTAGCATGATTAAATTAGCAAGGCACAAGCAACATCAGATCATCTCCTATCAATCTCTTATGTCAGCTGTGGTTCAGATGGTAGAGCAGTCGTCCAGTGATCGGAAGGTTGTTTGTTCCCAGACCCTGCAGTTAAAATGTCCTTGAGCAAGACACTGAACCCCAAATTGCTCGTGATGCTGCACCATCAGTGTGAGAGTGTAAGTGTGAATACAAAACCTGTAGCGAAAAAGCGCTGAGTGGTCAAAATGACTAGAATAGCGCTATATAAATGCAGCACATTTACTATTTAATCCATAACCATTACAGGTAGAATTGCAACCATCAAAATGCCTGCCAAAAATAAATTACTTATTTTCAATAATCCCAATCCCTCTTGATAACTCATGTTTCAAATCTCTTAATTCAGCAACCAATTGTTTTCTGAAAAAAAAAAAAATCAGTAAAAATTGAAAACCCAGGGAGGAAGCCCCAAAATTCCCTAAACAAATCATGTCATCTCACTAGTCAGCTCAAACATCTCACATAATGGTTCCCATCCCTACTCGACTCATTCTAAACTTAGAACAAAAAGTAAGGAAATTTGTGTTTGGTTGATAATCACTTTGTTGTAACAACGCTTCTTGGCATTGTGATGGTGTGGGGCGGCATCTCCCGCACTGGAAAAACAAGGCTTATCATCATTGGAGGAAATCTCAATGCAGAGAGATATCGAGATGAGATTGTGCAACCAGTGGCAATCTCATATCTCCATAGTCTGGGACCGAACACTATCCTCCAAGATAACATCACTGGAACCACCGAACAGGATTTATCAGAGACTACCTCCAGAATTTGTGAGTTGAGATGATGGAATGGCCTGCCTGCAGTCCTGACCTCATTCCCATTGAACACTTGTTGGATCAGTTTGGGTGTGCTGTTCATGCCAGAGTGACCAACACAACCATATTGGCTGACTTGCGACAAATGCTGGTTGAAGAATGGGATGCCATCCCACCGCAGTGTGTGACCAAGTTGATGACCAGCATGAGGAAGAGGTGCCAAGCTCTTGTGGCTATGTATGGTTCTTCCACATACTACTGAGGACCCTGTTTGTTAAATGAATAAATTGCTAAATTGCCAATATGTCATATTTCTTCAGACTTCAATCATCCAATCCAATAAACAACACCAAACAAGAGTCAATGGAAGAATACTGCTTGGCATTGGCAGAGAAGATTTGGCAGGTTTTTCATGGGCGCAACCCACATACTCAACTCTGCTGCTCTTCCCACAACTGCATTTTTCTTACAAATGTGGCACCATTTAAAAAGGAAAATTATCAGGTTTTCAATGGTATAAGAGTTATTGCCGAGAAGCATTGTTACAACAAAAAAATAATCAACCAAACATCAATTTCCTTACTTTTGTGATAAGTTTAGTTAGAAACTGAGCAGGTCTTCTGCAATGACATATTTCTATAAGACCTTCCGTTCATCTGTAAAACTATCAAGCGGCATCAATGTTTTCAATATATGACAATAGCTACAACTCTCAAAGCTTGGTGAAAAACACTCTGAATCATAAGCACTACAGGCGCTCCATCACTTCACTTCCCTATTTGGAACAACATAAAATTTTATATCAATAACAAAATTTTAAATTTCATCTCTTAAAAAGATAAAGGAGTAACACATATTACTGTAAACAATACATTTAAAAATTTTGAACAGCTCATCCACAAATTTGTCATTGGAAACTCTGCCAACTCGTCTGCCAGTTGCACATACAGCTTCATTTTGCGGGTTCTGCCTTCGAGTTTTTCTTTAAACTTGGGATGCCCAAATCAAAACCAAACATTTTTTTTTCTCCATAGACAACTGAACAACTTTTTCCCACGTAGATTTGGTCTTCTTCTTTGTTTGTCTCTTATCTTATAGTTTTTGTTTAATGGCAGATGGCAAAAAATTGCAATGGAGCTAATAAAAGACAAGGAACCTTCTCTCTCTGTCATGGTCTGGCACGTCAAAATCCTTCTGGAATGAGACTTGGTCTCCCATGAGCACTCTTCAGTCCAACACTGACTCATTTGCCTCACATCTCGCAGAAGTTAAAATTTCCCTTCAAATTATTGACAACAGTGTCAATGCCAAACATGTTGCAGCTAGCACAGACAATGCTCCTAGTTCGAGGAGGCAATGTCGCCAATCCAGACTCGACAAGATGACAGGGTTCAGAGCCAAAATGAGTAAGTCCACGACTGACAAATTAACAAATTCACTGAGGAAATGGATTGTGGTGGACAGTCGAGCACCCTCGGTGGTAGAAGATCAGGGGCTTGAAGCGGTGCTACAGATAGCGTCGTCTGACCCAACTTATGAACTGCATTGCAGAAAGACAATTTCAAACAAAATTCATCAGCTTTATGACATTGAAAAGCAAGCGAAAGTTGATTTATTGAAGAAAACCGTATGTGTTGCTGTGACTGGGGATCATTGGACCTCGATAAGCCATATAAATTACGTCGGTGTGGCTGAACACCTTATTGACGTCACTGACAGGGAATGGTATCTTAAGTCTTTCGCCCTAACCGTGCAGAAGACGACCACCAGGCACTATGCTGAAAACTGCGCCGAGCAGTTTCTCTCTGTGGCAGAAGCATGAACCATGATCGCTGCTGCTAGACAGCTCCCATTTGTGCATATGCCGTGTGTTGCTCACATTTTGCAAAGAACAATTACTGTTTGCCTTGGTGACAGTGGGTTTAATGATACGCTGGCAAAATGTCGCAAAAATGGTGGATCATTTTAAACACAGCTCTGCTAATACAGAGTAACTACACCAGGAGCAAACAGCACTTGGGCAAAAAAGAGAGCCACTTATACAGGACATTTCCACACGGTGGAATTAGACGCTGTATATGATCTCTCGTCTCCTGAAGAACCAAGAGGCTGTGAAGGCTACTCTTTGCAAGCAGAAGCACAAGCTAACCATGCTGACTACAACGGAGTGGGACAAACTACAGAGGCTTGCAACCATCCTTGAACAATGCAGGTAAAAACCCACCTACACCATGAACTGTTTGATTAATATGATTTATCACTAGTTTGCGTCTTTTCCTTTTAAAAGCTTTTTGAATCGACTATTGTTTTTAAGATTAAGAATTAAAAAAGGAAAAAATCTTTTTATTTAATTGAATTTGTACAGTAATAAAAATAATGCTTTCCTTATCTATCCACTGCAGATATGTGACTGAGCTTCTTGGAGGTGTCTCATGTTCTGTGGTGTTACCTGCTCTCCGCCACCTGGACCGCACCATGGAGGTCTCTGATGAGGACCCAGCCTACATGGTGAGGTTCAAGAGTGCCTTCTCAAAGGATCTATCCCAACGTCAAGCAACACTCTACCATGAATGGCTCAAGCTGGCTACAGTACTCGAGCCACGCTTCAAGGACTTAAAGTGTCTACCCAAAGGAGAGCGAGAAGGGGTGTGGACCAGCCTTGAGGCACTACTACAAACAGAATCCAAAAGTGCTAATCATGAGCCCACAGAGGAGCCAGTAAAGAAAAAGAGACTCCTACTGTGTGCATCAGAGTCTGATTCAGATGATAATGTGGGGCCTAACAGGGCTTGAGCCTCTACAGAGCAGAACCCACCATCAGCGAGATAGACTGCCCACTGCAGTGGTGGTCAACTCATGCAGGGGCCCATTCATAACTGTCTGTCCTGGTCCGCAAGTATCTGGCTAGCCCTGCCACGGCTTTCCCTTGTGAGATACTTTTCTCACTTGCAGGTAACATAGTTGAAAAGAAGAAGGCAGCCCTCAGCTCTGAAAATGTCAACATTCTTGTTTGTCTCAGCAACTGGCTGAAAGTGACTGTTAAGTCACACTGAGATGTTGATCAAAATGTTATGGCCTATGTTGCAAAGAATTTTGCTCAGGACAATGGCAGAATAGGAGGGACTGTCATCAGTTGATGGATCATTTTTGTTTCTGTGTTGTTTTTCAAAACCATTTATGGTAGAAAGGGCACTTAATGTTTAACTGCTGGTTTGTTTATATTATGCCAAGGATGATATTCTAACTATTTTGCAATGTCCAGTTTCCACTTTTCTAGAATGTTCTTTAAAGTGCTGTTTTTTATTTTAATAAACAAAAACAAATGTGTTTAAGACATAGAAAGTTTACAAAAGTCCTGAAAAACCTTGAATATAGCTAACTTGAATTTTAAGTTTGTGCCTTATGAACAATGCAATCATATTCCTTATTCATATTGCACTTTATGTTAACACTTAGTGATGAAAATAAACACGATTTTGTTGTTTAAGCTCATTTATGTGTCTATTCATTGATTCAGTCATATACCAAAATCCATTTAGATTGAAAAATGTTGCTTCTCGTGTCAAATATTGATATGCGATTAATTGAGATTAATTAATTACAAAGCCTCTAATTAATTTGATTAACTTTTTTAATCGAGTCCCACCACTAGTTTTTACTTAAAACATGTAAAGTGCAAGTCATTGCGAATATATCATATGATCTTGGTTTCAAATAGACTGTCAACAAATTTCTGATGGCATGGATTCATGGTTTGTTCATTTTGCTTATTTGGAATATGTGAGCATGTTAGCATGTAGTTACTACTGTGCGAGCTAAAATGGCACTCGGTGATTGGCCAAGTTTTGATTGGTTATAAGTTTTGCTGCTGACCAAGTCCACAGCAGTCAATTCCTCATCTAGGTACAGTTCTGCCTCTGCCTCAGGTATGTCAACAGTCAGGTAGGCTGACTATGAGTAAGTGCCCTTATATGACCCCACTTAAAATGTACATTTTGTTTATAAAAGATACTTTTATTTAAGAATTTAATTCATGATTAGTATTTATTTATTTTATAGTATAGCCTTTTCACAGTCTACTAACTTTAGTATTAACCAACATGCATGACCATTTGTCAGTCTTTTGAGTTTTATGACTGAGTGGGTCTTTGAATCGAACTGCACCGTCTTACTCATTAAAATCTCGATTGTAAAAAAAAATTTCTTCAAGGAGAGAACAAGGATTAGTACAGCGTCCTTTTCTAATAACCAGACAAGTTTCTTTTATTTTTTTTCTGTTTAAGATCACTTGAGTGAAAGCTACAGTGTGAGGCTTTTAATCTTAAATGAGGCGGTCCTGCAAAAGTTGTAATTACTCTACAGCCACGTGTCAATGTGGACCTGTATGTGTTCCTTCAGGACTGAATCATCTATCAAAAAGTATTTGACAGGAGATCATAGTCAAGTCAATCCCAGATTGACCTCAAACCTAAATTGTGAACTGTGCAACTTCACTTGTAGTGTTACACAGCATTTTACCCATTTAGAAAAAACATTTGGACAATAAGGAAACAGAGACCACAGTATACACGATACCTCGGGTGCACATAACAGAGGGAAACATCACCTCAGCACGGATCACAATTTTCATATAAACAAATGTCAAACTCGTAACTCCACTCCTGACCCTTCAGAATCAGCAAGCACAGACTTTGAGAACTATTTGGATAATCTTGATTTAGTGAAATAAATCTCTGCAAACCTGAATGTTTGACTGATGTGTCGGAGAAAAATACAACCAACAAAAAAGAAAAAAAGAACTACAGCACACTGTTTCGCTCTCTGCTGAAACATTTTAATGAATAAAGTTTCAGTCTACATGAATCTCATCAAGTATATTGGCAGCACAGAAACTCTGCAAGTATACAGTGGGGCAAAAAAGTATTTAGTCAGCCACTGATTGTGCAAGTTCTCCTACTTAGAAAGATGAGAGAGGTCTGTAATTTTCATCATAGGTACACTTCAACTATGAGAGACAAAATGAGAAAAAAAAAATCCAGGAAATCACATTGTGGGATTTTTAAAGAATTTATTTGTAAATTATGGTGGAAAATAAGTATTTGGTCACCCACAAACAAGCAAGATTTCTGGCTCTCACAGACCTGTAACTTCTTCTTTAAGAAGCTCTTCTGTCCTCCACTTGTTACCTGTATTAATGGGACCTGTTTGAACTCAATTTATCTGTATAAAAGACACCTGTCCACAGCCTCAAACAGTCAGACTCCAAACTCAACCATGGCCAGGACCAAAGAGCTGTCGAAGGACACCAGGAAGAAAATTGTAGACCTGCACAAGGCTGGGAAGAGTGAGTCTACAATAGGCAAGCAGGTTGGTGTGAATAAATCAACTGTGGAAGCAGTTGTAAGAAAATGGAAGACATACAAGACCATTGATAATCTCCCTCAATCTGGGGCTCCACGCAAGATCTCATCCCGTGGGGTCAAAATGGTCATGAGAATGGTGAGCAAAAATCCCAGAATTACACGGAGGGACCTGATGAATGACCTGCAGAGAGCTGGGACCAAAGTAACAAAGGCTACCATCAGTAACACACTACGCCGACAGGGACTCAAATCCTGCAGTGCCAGGCGTGTCCCCCTGCTTAAGCCAGTACATGTCCAGGCCCGTCTGAAGTTTGCCAGAGAGCATATGGATGATCCAGAAGAGGATTGGGAGAATATCATGTGGTCAGATGAAACCAAAATAGAACTTTTTGGTAAAAACTCAACTCGTCGTGTTTGGAGGAAGAAGAATGCTGAGTTGCATCCCAAGAACACCATACCTACTGTGAAGCATGGGGGTGGAAACATCATGCTTTGGGGCTGTTTTTCTGCAAAGGGGACAGGACGACCGATCCGTGTTAAGGGAAGAATGAACGGGGCCATGTATCGTGAGATTTTAAGCCAAAACCTCCTTCCATCAGTGAAAGCATTGAAGATGCAACGTGGCTGGGTCTTCCAGCATGACAATGATCCCAAACACACCGCTCGGGCAACGAAGGAGTGGCTCCGTAAAATGCATTTCAAGGTCCTGGAGTGGCCTAGCCAGTCTCCAGACCTCAACCCCATAGAAAATTTGTGGAGGGAGTTGAAAGTCCGTGTTGCCCAGCGACAGCCCCAAAACATCACTGCTCTAGAGGAGATCTGCATGGAGGAATGGGCCACAATACCAGCTACGGTGTGCAAACCTGGTGAAGACTTACAGGAAACATTTGACCTCTGTCATTGCCAACAGAGGTTATGTTACAAAGTATTGAGTTGAACTTTTGTTATTGACCAAATACTTATTTTCCACCATAATTTACAAATAAATTCTTTAAAAATCCCACAATGTGATTTCCTGGATTTTTTTTTCTCATTTTGTCTCTCATAGTTGAAGTGTACCTATGATGAAAATTACAGACCTCTCTCATCTTTCTAAGTAGGAGAACTTGCACAATCAGTGGCTGACTAAATACTTTTTTGCCCCACTGTATATACCTCACCCTATTTCTTGAATCACTTAACTCTGTATCGTCGTTCAAAAAAATCAAATACATACATCATATGTAGATACTTTTTCCATCACCCCTTAATCACTAAGTACAAACATATGATATACAATGTCAAAAACATGCAACAGAGAGAAAACCGACAATTCCCTGTAGCAATGTCAGGTGCAAATTTATGCACAAATGAGACTGGAGGGAGAAACGAAGAGCAGAATCTTCAAGAGAGTGACTTCACCTTTGACAGTCACTCAAATGCATCACAACCCTCTAAGGTTTCTTTTTAGTTGGACCAAACCAGACAAAACTGAAGAAGAGGTGCAGACAAGGCAAATGAACCTCAAAGAAAGAAACGACCTTCAACACAAAATTACACAAGGACCCGGTAATAAATATTTCCGAAGAATAACTTTTCTAATGAACAGCTATCTTTACTATCAAAACGATTGTAACTAATAGGGCCAATAATGTGTTTTGATTTGTTCAGATGTTTTGGACAAATGAAACTAAGATACTTTTTTCAAAAGAATAATGACCTAACTTGCACCACCATACCACAAACTCCCTTCAAATCCAAGAGCAATTTTTGCCCCAATATTAGAAATTTCTCGATAAACAAATTTTGTAGAATCATGGAGCAAAAGATAATGCAAATACATGAAAAAAAGAACACAGCTGAATCTCTAAACTAGAATTTGAATTCCTATTTTGGTCATCATCTGATTAGACCAGTATTGTAGACAATTCCTACAAAACTACATAAATTAACTAACCCACCTGATCTCCACATAGCTGCAAAGATAAATTCACTACTATCTCCTCTTTCAGAATATGTGGATTTTTTTTTTATAAAACCATTTGTACGGACACTGCCATCTTATATAAAAGATTCTACAGATTTCATACATAAAATTTCCTCAGTAACAGATCTTCCAGGGAACACTATTTTATTGACCCTTAGATGTGTCTAGTTTGTATACAAATATACAACATGATGGTCTACACACTTTGACCTTTTAATTTTTTGACCAACTTTGTGATAAAATACAACTACAACTATTTCAGTTTTGATAATGATATTTCACAAGAACAAGTATGGGCTCTTTGTACTCCTAATTATGCCTATTCATACATGGGCTTTTTTGAAATGAAATTCATCTTAAGCCCTGAAAAAAAAAAACAGGCATCTTCCCAAACTACTTAAATATTACATATTCATTGATGACATCTTTTGTATCTTTTAATGTGATCCAAAGGAACCCAACCACTTTTATAAAAATGTTAAAAAGGATTTTAAAAACAACCTCTAGTTCACATGTGAGTTCAGCAAAGAGAAAGTTAATTTTCTTGAAATGTGGATGATAAAAAATGAAGGGTCACTTTCTACTATGTCATTTCAGAAAACGACTGATAAAAAATACCAGATGATTGGAAAGTGCTCATTCTACCTCACTTAAAAAAGGGTCTTCCATAAAGACAGTTTTATATATTGAGGAGACTATGTCAGACAACAGAGGATTTTATTGAGAAATCAGTGGACATGAAATCTCAATTCCTCTCACCAGAGTATCCACAGCATTGGGTTAAACAAGCAAATATTTCTGCATTGAAAAAATCTCACTCTGACCTGTTACAGATGAGCCAAAAAAAGTGAGAAACAATTTTCAGTGACTTGTATAACCAAATACACTCCTTAGAGCCAGTAGGTAAGATGAGACCCTGAACTCTCTCAAATCTTTAAGTATGTAAGAGACCAATTGGTACGTGCACATTTTTATTCTAACAAAACTTGACAAAAACAAACCATCTTAAATTCAATTACAAATGGAAACTATCGATGTGGAAATTACGCTCAGTGCCATAACACTGTGAAAATTGCATTTTTAAACCCCCCACAACAGGAAAGAAACTTCCTATAAAAAATATTATTACCTGTGTGTCTACTCATGCTATATACATGATACACTGGGTTAGCACATATTGGAAAAACTTGAAGAAGAAGAATTAGTGAACTTGAGAGTGCTATTCACAGACAGGACAGGGAATAATCAGTAGCCACCCATTTCAAAGACATGATGCATGATATGGCCTGCTTCCATTTTTGTGGCATTTAACGGGTTAAAAAGCCATCAAAGGGGGAAGAGAAGCTTTCTGGTTCCAAAAGGTCTTAATGACGAACTTTCAGTGAATGTTATGTTATGATATTGTACATTGTGTGAATTCCTCTCGTAGATGCTAAATGTTTGAAATATTTCATGTGCAAAGTAGGCTCTTATATTCACCACAATTATTGTGTATTGCAGACAAAAGCATACACAATATGGTGGACTAGTCTCCTCATCTGCAAAGATGTTGCCTGTTTTTGGCTTTGTATATTGGGGGGGGGGATTTCCTTAATGATGATGCACCGATAAGTTTCAGGTGGTGATCAATCTCTGCTGTCCTGATTGGGTGATCCAAGGAATAGGGCAGTCCCTGCTGAGGTATATATACCTGCACAGTTTCGGCGCTGTTCACACACCTGATGAAGGTCATGTAGGCCGAAACGTCTTTATTTGTTAAATCTGTCAGCAGATAGCGAGACATTGTGCAGGAGTTTTTTTTTTTCTTTTTTGCTGATAATCTTAATTTAACAACGAATGATTAAGAACTGCAAGATTTGCAAAAAAAAAAAAAAAAAGCTGCATGTCTTTTAACTGTGTCTTTTATTGTGTATGCAAACAGTTTTGCATCCACAGTCCAAACACATGCACCGAGGGGTGTTAGGTTAATTGGTCACTCTAAACTGCCCGTACGTTAGAATGTGAGTGTGAACGATTATTTGTCACTATATATTAGCCCTGTGATGAACTTGTCACTTGTCCAGGGTGTACCCCGCCTTCGCTCGAATATGTTTGTTTAAGAGCCAATGATAAAGCTAGGTGAAGGCAGGAGTGGAGGCTCTTGCTGGCAGTCAGGCTTCAGGCACAAACCATATTGCATGGCCTTGAGCCAGGTCGAGCACTGAGGAGCTGAGCTCCGCCCTCGGCAAGAGAGAGGTTGAGCTCACAATCATCCCCTCCTACAGCGCAATGCTTTTTTCAGAGAGCTTGTTCTATGGCTCTGATGCTCTTGTGTGGGGTTTAGGAGTGAGCACCATCAGAATGGCAATTCACACTGTTTCTGCACTCCCCTCTTGTTACTGGACCTGTACAGATTGAATTGTGGTCCCATCTGTCTGTCCAAGGCATAGACATCATTCTTGGGACAAAGGAAACTTTGCCTTCTACAGCTAGTGCTACTGATTTGTTGTGGCATTTGATTCAAATATTACATTTAAAGAACATGTCAAAAAGGGCTCTAATATAATTAAATGTAACCTGTCAAATGTTAGTCATATAAGACCAGTCAGAAAAAGCTTAGATACGCGCAATGTTATTTTATCACATAACCTACTGTTATATACCTCATCACTCACAACAACAAGCTCTTTAAAACCCATCAAGTCTCTCTTCAAGCAAGCAATCAAAAATCTTGATAGGAAAGCAATGAATTTTCATCATAAATAAGTAAAACATTTTGAACATTTTGGTAATTGACAGTTATCAAACCTTTCTGGACAATTGTTTTGTTTTTAAAATTTTAAATGAGTTTTAAATGGTCTTTCTCCACCACCATTAAATGATTTTATACAGAAAAGTGAGAATAACAGAATAAATACTTGAACACTAACAAGGGGGGACTGTAATATACCAAGACATAGGATGGAATTTGGCAAATTGTGATGTCCATTAAAGGCACCTAGGGATGGAATACAGTGCCAGGCTACATTATGAACTGTAACAACTACCTATCATTCAAAAAAAAACAAAAAAAAAACTCAGTGGTTGAAAACAAACCAGTCATGTTTCCATACATAATCTGCTCCCTCCTCTGAGGCATACCTTTGCTTATTTGAGGTTGTTATTTTAATGTATTTTGTATAGTTTAATGAGCACTCTGTGACCTATCAGTCTGAGTTATTGGTCTATTTATCTGTCCATCCATATTTTTGATTTTATATTACATTATTTATCTCATGTGAGGTTTTGTACAATTGTCTTTATGGTACCTGCTTTAGTACTACCGGTGTAATTTAGCTATTGCGTTAATTCCGGCAAATTTACATTGCTTACTGCTTATACATTGATAATGTGCACTGTCCTAACTCAATAAATTCAATGAATAAATAAATCTCTAAATTGCTTGCAACTGCACATTGAGAAATTCTGTTCATAAACAGTTGGACTTTGCCCAAACAGTCTTTCACAGCTTTTTGGGAGGGGGCATTCCACAACTATTCCAGTCTTTTCTTGCCTCTATGCCAACTTTTGCAGAACATCTTGCAGGCATCAAATTAAGAATGTGTGTATGTTTCAAAAAACCAAACCAAAACAAACAAAAACAAACAAACAAACAACAAAACAAGTTAATCAGTTTGAACAACAAATTTCTTGTCTTTATGCTGTACTCATTTAATATAGGTTGAAAAGCATTTGCAAATCACTATATTATATGTATTTTTACATTTTAAACAGCATTCGCCCTTTTGTCCAATTGGATTAGTAGAAACTGAAGAGGCAATTACTTTTTCACATAGGGCTAGAAGTAGGGCGGGATAGCTTTGTTGCTTCATTGAATAAAATTATAATTCAAAAAATGTATTTGAATGTACTTGGGTTATCTTTGTCTAAAATAAAATTAGTCCTGGCCTCCTTCCACATGTGAAATGAGGAATGGGGGCAGTATTTTATGACAGCAGTGTAGGTGTTCATTTACAATTCTGTTGTAAATGTCACTAAAAATACCAAAGTGAAATCCAATTAAAAAAAAATTGCATTTATTTTCATTTTTTATTTATTTTGGCGAAAATATGTGGATGCTGACTCCTGAAACATTTAATGAACTGAAGAGAAATTTTCATATTTCATCAATGCAGGTTCCTGCTTTCAGCAGCTTTTCATGAAGAGCCAGAAAAGTCATAAGCTACAATATAAATTGACACAAAACAGGTTTCTGTGTGTGTCATTGTTACTAAGCTGTGAGGTTGTGGCTGTTTCATCAAGTGATGCCTAAGGTTGTGGATGGTGAACTGTACGCATGTGTGTGATTACTCCTTATCTGACCTTCATTTATGTGAATGTTGTAAGACCTTGGTGTTGTAGCCTGCTGAATAACTGTCCCTGGTTTCTCCTCTCTTGGAAGCCACACAACTTGGCCCAATTGTAGTTGTGGCAGTAAACAGAGCCCGTGACACTGGTTGTAGTCAAGTTGTTTTTTCTCCCTTGCTCACTTCTCTGACGTCCTGAATCCTGTGATGTTTGGCCATCGGGGGAGCAGGGATGCTTGGAGCTGTGGTACGATGGCACTTATCTGTCTTCCCGTGAGGAGTATTTCAGAATATTCCAGAGGTGCTGCTCTATATGTCAGCAAAGTTTTTAATTTTACTGCTCCTCCTTTCCACAGTCCATTTACAATTGCCACTGCATGCTCCGCCGCCACATTCACCTGTGGGTATATTAGGCTTCTGGTGACATGACATGTATAAATCCATACTCTGTGGAAAAGTCACTGAAAAGTTTACAGCTATAATGTGGTCCATTATCAGATACAATTGTGTCTGGTATTCCGTGGTGGTTGAATGCTTCTTTCCGTGCCGCAGTGATTTTGCAGGCAGAGGGGACACTTCAAAATAGCATAAGAAGTAATTCACTATGAGAAGATAGGTTTTCTTCTCCCAAAAGAATAAATCTGTACCCACTCTTTGCCAGGGTCTCTCTTGCACTGGGATGGTCATCAGCGGCTCTCTGTGCTCTGCATTGTGCTGTGAGCATACGTTACAGTTGTCCACCAACTGGCTGATGTGAACAGACAGTCCTCTCCACAAGACAGACTGGCAGGCTCTTGGTCCTCATTTGACAATACCTTGATGCCCACTGTGGAAGTCATTGAGAATTTCTTGTCTCATGCAATGGGGAATGACAATTCTTTGGCCTCTGAGAAGCAGCGCTGCTGCTAATACGAGGATCTCTCTGTCAGGCCTATATCTTGCAGTATTTGATGAGTTCTGCACAGACCAGTTAAGCTTTCTGTTCTTCTTGGATTACATTCAGTCTTGCATCTGTCACTGGAAGGCTTTGAACACTTTGACTTCTGTCTCAAATGTCTTTTTCATCCTATGTGAGTATGTGTTTAACAGGGGCTCTTGATATGGCATTTGCTGTTCATGTCTAAATTGTGAACTTCATCAACCTCAACCTAAATCTCAGCACTCTGGGAGGAAGCTCATCTAATTTGTTGATACTGAGCAGTGAGAGTAGAGGCTTACGTTCACTTACTTGAATTACAGTCCCAGGGCTTAAGGCATCAGCTGTTCACAGGCCCCTCTTGCTGCCAAAGCCTCCTTTTTCGATCTTTGCATAGTTTTTCGTCTCCATTTTCTTTTACTCTGTTGTTGGCTGAGAACAGCACCCAGCCAAAACAATGCGGTGTCGGCTGATACACAGGTTTATGCTGTTGGAGAGTAGAGGGCCAGCACCTTTGATAAGCTCATCTCTGGTTTAAATCTTTGAAATGCGTCTCTGTGAAGCTCCTCAGCTCTACTCATTCTTCTCACTGAGCAGATCTTGGACGTGTCGGGTGTATGATGCAAAGTGGTCTAAAAACTTGCCTTAACAGTAAGCTATCCCCATCACTCTCACACTGTCTCATACATTTTCTTAATTTTCACAGGAATTACAGTAGATCAAGGCACTTGGCAGAGCAAGGGTACCTAGGGATGACAACCAGGACTACCGGTACGCTGCATGTAATTTGTCGTCTAACGGCAACATGGTGCAGTGGGCCAAGACACTCTGTTAATCATCCCATCTTGCTGTTGGTCTTATTCCCATGCACAGTATACTGGCTTTATTCCAGATCAAGAGCAGACCTCTCTGAGATCAGTAAAATGTCCTGTACACACAAAAAACATGGCTACATGGAACATCAGGGCATTAAAAGTCTAACAGTGAAGCCATCCACTCATGGTACCCCCACTCTCTATGAAATGTATTACTTATTACTTTTACTAAATTATTACTACTCTTTTTAGAGTTAATAAAAATTATTTTCAGGATCATTTCCCTTTACATACAATGAACAATGGATACATATTTTTGTGTAGTTGTAAAAAAAAAATTTCATGATCAGCAATTTGCTTCTACTTTTAGTCAACACTTGCACAAAGAAAAACACTGGACAAATACACAAGGTTGACGATAACTAATACAACATGTTTATTTATGTAAAGTATTGGAAACAGCCAACATAAAATGTGTAAAAACATGGAAGAGATCCATAAAGTGCACAGTATTTAATATATGAATATGTGGGTGAGTCTGGGGACAATAATTTGCAACACTGATAACTGTGACCGACCTCCAGGGGTGACACGGGTCAGGAACTGTGTCCAGGGTATTGTTGGACATGAGAAAGAAGGTCAAGGCTTGTATAGTGAACAGTTTTGTCAGAAACTCCACTACCCTCTCTCCTAGACACTTCCATGCCTCAACTGGTATGTCATCAAGACCAATTACTTTTCAAATTTTCATCCTCAAAGTTTCTCTCACTTCATCTTTATTAATCTTTCAAACTTCCCGTTCCACAGTTTCTACCTCCTCCACCCTTCTTCCCCTCTCATTATCTTGAGTCATCTGCTCCGCAAAGTATGCCTTCCATCACCTCAGCACGCTCTCCTCACTTGTTAGTACATTTCCATCCCTGTCCTTAATCACCCTAACCTGCTGCACATCCTTCCCAGCCCAATCCATCTGCCTCGCCAGACAAAACAGATCCTTTTCTCCTTCATAAGTGCCCAACCTCTGATACAGCTCATCATTCGCTTTCTGTTTAGCCTTTGCCACCTCCCTCTTCGCCTTACGTTGCATTTCCTTGTATTCCTGTCTACTGTCTGTCTTCCGTTCTCTCACTATCCCATTTCTTCTTCGCCAACCTCTTCCTCCGAATGCTCTCCTGTACTATCTCGTTCCACCACCATGTCTCCTGATCATCCCTCTTCTGTCCAGATGACAAACCAAACACCTCCGTCCCTGATCACTGTTGCTGTAGTTACCCAGTCATCTGTCAGTTCTTCACTGCCATCACCACCACCAACCAGAGCCTGTCTCAACCGCTCCCTTTCAGCTTCTACCATTTGAGCCCCTGCTCCGACTTTGCTCTCTTCCTCACCATCAGAGTCATCCTACACATGACCATCCGATGCTGTCTCTCTACATGCTTTCATTTCACCACCTGGGCAGCATTGGCTCAAATGGTAGAGTGGTCGTTCAGTGATCAGAAGGTTACTGGTTCCTTGATCCCAGACCCTTAACATGTGGAAGTGTCTGTGAGCAAGACACTGAACCCCAGTGTATGAATGTGTGACTGGCTAATGTTCCTTAGGTAGTCACTGCCACCAGTTTATGAATGTATGTGTGAATGGGTGAATGCAAAACCTGTAGTATAAAAGCGCTTTGAGTGGTCAATAATGACTGAAAAAGCGCTATATAAATACAGGACATTTACCATTTACCACCTTGTAGTCTCAAATCTCTTTCAGATTCACATCCACAAAATGTAGTCCACCTGCGTGCTCCTGCCTCCGCTCCTATATGTCACCCTGTGTTTTTCCCTCTTTTGGAAGTAGGTATTCACCACAGCCATTTCCATTCTTTTTACAAAATCCACTAACACCTGTCTTTCCAGGTTCCTTTCCATGACACCTGCCCATCACCTGTTCTCTTCACCAACATGCCCATTGAAGTCTGCTTCAATCACCATTGTGTCCTCCATGGGAGTACTTTCTAACACTTCATCTAACTCGCTCCAGAGTTCCTCTTTTTCTTCTATCTCACAGCCAACTTGTGGTGCATAACCACTAAACACATTCATCATCACACCTTCAATTTCTAGCTTTAGCCTCATGACCCTGTATGACACACTTTTCACTTCTAAAACATTTTTTGCATAGTCCTCCTTAAGGATCACTCCTACTCCTTTTCTCTTCCTATCTAGACCATGATAGTAGAGCTTGAACCCTTCTCCAATGCTTCTAGCCTTGCTACCCTTCCACTTGGTCTCTTGTACACACAAAACAGCTACCTTTCTTCTCTGCATCATGTTTCTAGCTTTTTCTGTTTTGTCATGTCAATATTTAGAGTTCCTACTCTCAATCCTACACTCTTGACTTTCCTCTTCTCTCTCTGTCTCCTAACCTGTTTTCCTCCTCTTGTTTTTCTACTAACAATAGCCCAAATTCCGCCAGTACCCTGTTTGTAAACAGCACCGGTGGTGGTTATTGTTAACCTGGGCCCGACCAATCAGGTATTAAATTCATTTTTTTTATTTGCATGTTTGTAATCTGTACGACCCCACAATTGCACAACATCTAAAACATTTTTTGAATCACATACCAAAACCTCTTCCAAGCTGCTTTTCAGCAAGTTCTTCAGTGGCTGGAATAGGTGGGAGAGGACCAAGCCTCCAAGGGTCATCTAGGGGCTGGGTCCTCGTTTTTGGTATCCAGGAGGACTAACTTCAAAATGAGTTATCCTCAGTAGTGTTGACACTGAAGGGCCCTTTTCATAGCTGAAAGGAGAAAAAAAAAGTTTATAATCATTTAGCTTGAAAAGGGCCAGATTTTTTGGTATGGCTTATATTTTATACACAAAAAAAGTATTCACACAACAACCAGAAACTACAAAAACATATAGCCCTTTTTACAGTCTTTAGTAACCATTCCCCATTCTCTAAATGTTACAATATAATAATTGTCGCTAGCTATTCTTAGTCTCAGAGTGTTTAGTAGGAAGCAACTGGACTTATTATCTTGTTTGAAGACGTTTCGCCTCTCATCCGAAAGGCTTCTTCAGTTCTGAGGGTCAGTGTGGGAAACCCAGGTATTTAACCCAGAGTGGGTGGAGGCAATCACCAAAAATGAGGACATGGTGAAAACAACAGCCTGGGGGGGTGATCCTCTCGCTAGGCATCATGTGAGTCGTTAGGGTCACATGAGCCATGGTGTGAATCACTCGTGAGTGTTTGCCCCTCACCCCTGGTTTTATGTGACACCTTGGAATCACATGGCCCCAGGTGTGTATGAGGGTTAAACCGCCTGGGGATGGCTCCCAAGACAGCATTGTAGGTTGCAGACAAATGGTTTCTTAGTCCACCACCCCTGTTTAGAGAAGGTTTCTCCAAGTGGACATAGATGGCCTCTTTTACTCCTCTTTCAAACCATCTGTCTTCTCTGTCCAGAACGTGGACATTGGAGTCCTCAAAGGAGTGACCTTTCTCC
>KV751396.1:1964500-2020877 GCA_001698575.1 Mola mola
AGTGAAAGCCTCCAATTCTTGAGTTTTGATTTTGACCCATGTGTCATCCACATATCTGAACCAGTGGCTGGGAGTTGTTCCTGTGAAGGAGTTCAGAGCTCTCTCCTCCACCTCCTCCATATAGAGGTTGGCCACAATAGGAGACACTGGAGAACCCATGTCACAGCCGGGACTGTCTGTCTGTAAAAAACTTCATCGTATTTGAAGTATGTCATGGAAAGGCAAAGGTGCAGAAGGTTGCAAATTTGGTCAGGGTTGAAGTTAGTTCTGGTGTGTAGAGAGCTGTCTTGTTGTAGACGTTTTCTACTGCCTCACTGGTGGGTATCCACGTGAAAAAAGAAGTGACATCAAAGGAGACCATGGTTTCATCCGGTGGCAGAGTGAGGCTCTGTATCTTCTCTGTGAAATCTATGGAGTTTTGGATGTGGTCTGGTGTGTTCCCCTCCAGAGTGGAAAAGATACCGGAGAGGTGTTTGGGGATGTTGTTGGTCACCGAGTTGATGCTGCTGACAATGGGTCTGAGTGGCGCTCCTTCCTTGTGGATCTTGGGGAGACCATAGATGCATGGAATGGCCTCTCCAGGGTACAGACGGTAATAGGTAGGGCGATCAATGATGTGGTCTTTTTCCAGTTTCTGTAGGTAGTCTATCACTTTCTTCTTGTAGCTGCTGGTGGGGTCCCTTTTTAAGACCTCATAAGTCTCATGGTCGCTGAGCAGTGAGGTTGCCTTGGTGTGGTAATCTGATGTGTTGAGGATGACGGTGCATCTCCCTTTGTCAGCTGGAAGGATGGTGATGCTCGGATCCTTGCTCAGTGCAGAAATCGCCCTCCTTCCTTCGATGGTGATATTGGAGGGAGTTATTTAAGCACTGGCGAGGGTGGCTGACACTTTAAGTCGGATCTGTTCGGCTTCAGAGGAGGTCAGCTTGTGGTCTTATTCGCTGACTCTACAGCTGTGATGAGATCCACTATTGGTAGTTGTCCTGGAGAGATAGCGAAATTCAGGCCTTTTGCCAGCACATCTCTTTCCGGCTTCGTGAGGGAGCTGTGAGATAGGTTCTTTACCCATTTGTCCTGGACGTCTGTTGATGTGGCCTCATTGTGTTTGGCTCCTAGGTCCGTTGGTCTGGTCTCTGTTTTGTAGGCTTTGATCAGCAAGGATTGGAATTTTTGAGTCTGCTGTTTCTTGCTTGTATTATGTTGGGCTAGTTGAGCCTTGGTGACAAAGTTGGATACTTCTTCAAAGATGAACAAGTTGAAAAGAGCTGCAAGTTTCTCTTCAATTTGGTGGATCCTGTCCTTCAGTACATTGATTGCTAAGTGGACTTGTCTTAACCTTTCATTCAGACGTTGGTTTTGTGCTTTCAATAATTGACACACATCGAGACAGCGCTCCAGACATGTGGCTACCCGTGCACCTTTGTCAAATCGGCGAAAAAAAGTCACAAAGAACCACCCGAGGTAGAAAGTGAAAAACGGAAGAACTCGGTCATCCCACATGTGGCAGGTTGGAAAAACTCATAAGAATCTTTGAAAAACACAAAATTTGAGTTAACTTCAAACCGGGCCAGACCTTAAGACAGAGACTGGTCCAACCCAAGGACAAACCTTCCACAGACGCATGGCACAACACAGGAGAGCCACCGCATCAGGACAGGACTCATCTGCATCTTAAGGAGAAAGGTCATTTCTTTGAGGACTCCAATGTCCACATTCTGGACAGAGAAGACAGATGGTTTGAAAGAGGAGTAAAAGAGGCCATCTATGTCCACTTGGAGAAACCTTGTCTAAAAAGAGGTGGTGGACTAAGACACCATTTGTCTGCAACCTACAATGCTGTCTTGGGAGCCCTCCCTAGGTGGTTTAACCCTCATACACACCTGGAGCCATGTGATCCCAAGGTGTCACATGAAACCAGGGGTGAGGGGCAAACATTCTCTAGTGATTCACACCTGGGCTCATGTGACCTTAACGACTCACATGATGCCTAGCCAGATGATCGCCCCCCAGCCTGGGTTCTTTCAACCACTTCTTCATTTTGGGTGATTAATTCCACCCACTTTGGGTTAAATACCTGGGTTTCCCGCACTGACCCTCAGAACTGAAGAAGCCTTATAGATGAGAGGTGAAACGTCTACAAACAAGATTAGAAGTCCAGTTGCTTCCTACTAAACACTCCAAGAACAACAACAAACCATGGTTCACAGAGAATCTCAGGAAACTGCGCCAGTCCAAGGAGGAGGCATACAGAAGGTGGAATCGGGCCCTGTACAAGCAGGCCAGAAACAGGCTAGCTAAGGGGATCAGTGTAGCTAAGATGAGCTACAGTGAGAAGCTAAAAGAAAGCTTCTAAACCAATGACTCTGTCTCAGTTTGGAGAGGCCTGCAGCACATCACCAACTACAGGAGACCATCCCCCCATCCTATTGACAAACTCAGCCTGGCTGACGACCTGAACTGCTTCTACTGCAAATTTGAGAAACACTCGTTCACACGTCTCACTCACACAAAAGGACTACCTACATACCCTGTAACACATACCCCCCCCCTCCCCTCAGACCCTCGCTTGCACTGAAGATCTGTGAGGAGGATGTTTGTCGGCTCTTTCAGAAGTTCAGGAAAGCTCCACGACCTGACGGTGTGTCCCACTCCTGCCTGAATATCTGTGCTAACCAGCTGTAGCCCGCCTTCCCATGCTGCATCTTCAACCAGCACCACAGTCGGTCTGATCAAGGACAGTGACAAGTCCGCATACAGATTGGAAGTAGAACAGCTAGCCCACCAGTATAGTCAGAACCACCTGGAGCTGAACCCGCTCAAAATTGCGGAGATGATAGTGGACTTTAGGCGAAGCCCCCCGACACCACCCTCGTTGAACATCCTCAACAGCACAGTGTCTGCTGTGGACACCTTCAGGTTTCAGGGTTCCACAATTTCTCTGGACCTGAAGTGGGCCTCCCACGTAGACATTGTCCAGAAAAAGGTCCAGCAGAGGTTATACTTCCTACGACAGCCCAGGAAGTTTAACCTGCATCAGGAGCTGCTGATCGACTCCAAGATGGCACCGTGACAGCTGCAGCCTGTTGCAGCAGCTCCCGGTGACCCGTTCCCTAGTGTGATTTTTGCTGTGTCTTTTGTGTTGTTTCTCATTTTGCCTTTTGCACTGACCGGTGTACCTGGAATACAACAAACCCCAGGTTGCGCCTCAGCGTTTTTCACTGTTTTGTCTGGTACCCATGTCCCCACTCACAAGACTGGGCCGAAGCCACAATACCACCCTTATTGTTTACACACAGGATCACCCCGAGGCAGTCGACTCCCACTGCCAGATAGAGCCGTGCATCCCCGGGTTGATTAGGAGGCGACGCTGTGGCTGCAGAGTGGGGGTTAAATTCAGGATGAAAAAGAGGTGTACACCATGTCGGTGTAGATGATGCCATCATCTGTCTGCTGCAGAAGGCACATTCTGAACTGGACAGACCCAACACCACTGTCCGCATCACCTTCTTTGACTTCTCCAGCGCCTTCAACAACATCCAGCCCAGGCTGCTGAAGGTCGAAGCTGGAGGACATACGGATGGATTCTCCTTTTATTGCATGGATCACGGACTACCTGAAGGGCAGACTGCAGTTTGTAAGATTACAGCACTGTGCGTCTGAACGTCTGATTTGCAATATCGGGGCCCCCCAGGAAACTGTGCTGTCCCCCTTTCTCTTCCCCACCTACACTTCAGACTTTCAGTACAGCACTGATCTGAGAATTTCTGCAGATGACACGGCCATAGTCGGGTGTGTGGAGAATGGACAGGAGTACAGCAACCTGGTGGACTGATCAGTGCATTGGTGTTGTGAAAACCACCTGCAGCTGAACATAATAAAGACGAAAGAGATGGTGGTGGACTTCAGGAGGAACAAGCCCCCACCCACTCCTGTCTGCATTAATGGGACTGATGTGGAAACTGCCCAGACCTAGAGGTACCTGGGAGTACATCTGGACAATAAGCTGGAGTGGTCCACAATCACCTATGGTTGTGTACAAGAAGCGCCTGAGCCGGCTGTACTTCCTCAGGAGGCTCAGATCCTTCAATGTATGCAACCGGATGCTCCCAATGTTTTATCAGTCTTTTGTGGCGAGCGCCATCTTCTTTGCTGTGCGGTGCTGTGCTGGGGCACAGTCATCAAGGCAAAGGACGCCAACAGACTGAATAAACTGATCAGGAAAGCAGGATCTGTTGTCGGCTCTCGGTTGGCCACCTTGGAGGAGGTGGTGGAGCAGAGGATACTGACCAAACTGCTGGCCATCATGGACAACACGTCCCACCCCCTCCCGAAACTATGAACATTCCAAGGAGCAGCTTTAGCAACAGAATGATCGAACCCCGCTTCTACAAGGAACAATACAGGATGTCGTTCCTCCCCAGTGCAATCAGACTTTTCAACACCTCTTTACCTGTTAAAATTATTCACCTCCTCCTTCCTGCACTAAACTCTGAACTCTCTGAACAACTTCTGTATATATTGTTAGCTTTTACAACTGCCTATACTGTTTATATTTTTCTATTTTAATTTTTATTTTATACTTTATTGTGTTATATGTCCACTGGTCCTGTAGCTGAACATCCTTGCTGCTGTGACAAATTAATTTCCCTACCCCTTATCCAGTCTGTCCTCTGCACTTCCATTACTGTCTGGTTTGGATCAGCCATTTTAAATCTGATTCTAAAAAAAAAAAAAAGCTTTAAACCTAGGGGAAACACTCAACCAAAGACTGAGATATTGTAAATAAAGGATATAATGGGGTGTGCGAAATTAATAATGTACAGCCAACAATAAACTAATCCAGCCACAACCAAGTTCTATGATACATTATAGTAAAGAAACTAGCAATTGCAACATTTACAGAGCAACTTTACTGGGCCAGTGGGAATTGCGGTAATATGGTAAAATGTTAATCCAACATGAATCCCCTAACAAAAATTGCATCCCACCTTGGATTTGATTCATTTTAGCACACGAGACAAAGCATGGGTGCCATAACCAGGGTCTTTTTCTCTACAGTGGCAGCTCGGTCGGGCATTGCACATGTTTGGTTGTCCAGGCATCCTGTCAGGGACATTAGCCTTCAGTCGCTCAATAAGGACAGCTTGGTGCTTCGCCATTCACACTAAGATGACTTAACCCCTAGGGAGGGATGCAATTTGTGTCAGGCAGGCATATTTTGGTATAACAACAGTTGGTAATAAAAACAGGCATGTTACTTACATCAAGTAAAAGAACACCCAACTCCGAGTCAAATTGGAACTCTTTATCGTAGGGCCCTCCATCTTGGAAATTTTATACCAATGTTGACTCCGATCTTCTGCGTCTCCATGTCCAAGACCTTTTTAGCCAAAGAGTGCATTTTCTTTGGTCAATGAGACTTTGAAATTTCCACTGAATGCTGCATACTGCACTCCGCCATCTTCAGTGCTCAAACTCTGTTTGTGGTCAAGTTCCTACTTTTCTATACAGGGAGAGGCCAACAGTTTCACAGGGAGGAGTTCACATGCAGTAACATGCACGCACAACCAGGCCACTTCCAAAACAGTGAACGGAAAAGCTCTGATATGAACAAACACAGGGAGAGTGCAGCTGCATTCTTTGCTCAGGGCGTTATTAATCCATTGTATCTATATGTCACAAATTGTTGTTTGATGCTATATTAAGTTTGAAAATCTTGTATTTAGCTCCTTCAATACTGTAAAAAAAGAAAATAAATGACTGAAAACTGAAAAACTGCAGATGGACACAAACTCACCTTCACATTAGTTAGAATGAGCTGTACAATGCACACTAAGTATTACCATTTATATATATGACTTTCAAAATGAATTCAAATCAAAAATAATAGCACTATACACTCAATACAGCATGCAATTTATAGTGTAATTACCAAGCATTTACTGTAATTTCAAACGGTTCTTACATGTAGATACAGTGGGATAAAGAAGTAACAATTGGGTAAGCCTACCTCAGCGGAAAGGATTATATTGGAAGTATAACGTAGTAAAATAATGGGCATTTCAATTGGAGAAAAGAAGCTACACCAGATTTTTTAAGTACTTGGTACTTTTGACCAATTTCAAAAGAAAGGAGTAAGAAATTATTTATATGGTTTTTTTTCTTTTTTTACCGAGTTCTTAAGGGTACAATAGCTTATGTAAATAATTATGGTATGATGTATTTTGCTGTTCATTATTATGTGAGATATTATGTAATCAATAAAGTGCGATTTAAAAAAAAAATGCAGAGAAGCATAAAATCAAGGTTTGTTGTAATATCATGGTCTGTACCAAGTAAATAGTGTGTATTTTTGCCTTCTTCTGCTTTGTTGCTGAAAACAACAAAATTAAAAAAAACAAAACATTGAATAACATGAAAAACATTGAATATAATACAGAAACAGTCACACTCACTCTAGACATATATTAAAGGTATGTTATATCTGTACTTAGAACAACATTTGGAGGGATAAAGAAATGAATTAATGAATGTCAATGGCAAGCCCTTTTAACATCTGCAAGCTAAATCTGACTATCCACATCTATGATCACAGATAGCAGCAGTGTAATTTTGACTAATCAAAATGACAGTTAAAGGTATCTGTAATTTAGTATGGACAAGTTACTAAAATGGCACTGACGTCACTTATAACTACATTGGGCTCATCACACGTCCCAAATGACATACTGGCTCAAAAAGGAGTATGGGAGGATTTCCATTGAATATTCTTCCAGCAAAAAATATTTAAACAGTGTAAGCAGAAGACGTGGCGGGCTGCTGGTATGGATAACATAGTTAGAAAACGCCTTTAAAGAACGAGTTTACAACCGACACGTTTGTGGAGAGCGAGAGCTTCAGTCGCTTGAGATTTGTGCTCGCCATTGAAATCGTATAGAAAATGTCATCCCTATTTCATTAAGTGGATATCTACAAGTGAAGTAAAGATAGCTTTAATGGTAAACTGCATACACATTAATGGTAAAGTCACGTCATTTTTCCGAACAATAACTTTGTCTATATCTGAAATGTTAATTTTGACTAGGAAGAATTAAATTACGCATATCTGAAATGCATATCCAGACTAGCCTTGAATGCTAAAAGGGCACGCCATGCGTACAACATATATAGAGATAACATCTTATGTCGTGATGATATTTACGTACCCGGGTGTAGAATTGAGATTATCTTCAATTTGCCGGTTTTCGATTTCTTCGTGGAAAAACTACAGTACGTAACGCCGTGAAACAAGACTTTCAACCAGCGAAAACGAAATGAACGTTAAAGTCTGCCACACAGTGCTGCCCCTTAGCTATATCCGAAATGTGACAAAACGTGAGCTACTTTCGACAACAAAAGAGGAAACTCTCTTCCTGTTGTGTATGCCCGCTGACAGTCATGTGACAACTTGATATCAAGTAGACAGTTAAACCCGGAGCGGCCTATGATCAATACTACTTTGCTGCCATATGTGTATGACTGTGTCCGAAATCATTCCATACTCCCTATATAGTGCACTATCTAAGGTGTTTACCATTTTGTAGTGGTGTCCGAACGTATAGGGTAAAATATGAAACCCACAAATACTAGACTCAAAGTATCCCACAATGCATTGTGAAACGTAGTGAACGACGATGGTCACTAACCCAGCATATAGTATAAACCATCATGCATTGCTGGTAATAAATAAATAAATAAATAAATAAAACATATGTGAGAAGAGAGAAAGAGAGATCGGCACAACTAAATTAGTTATTTTACATGGAACATGTATATTTTGTAATGAAAAACATAAATGCCAAGCTCAAATTCCCTCTTTTTACATACGATTTTACAACATCTTAATTGTGTAGCAAGAGCAGCACATCTCTGCCTATTGATTGTTTGACAACAACTACAAGACACAAATCCACAATTTGTGGCTCAAAAATAATGCTTCATGTGTGAAGAGGAGTATTTATTGATTTGGGTACACACGCCAAGCATAATATTAATTCTTCATATGTAGTTCTAATAATACATTTTTATCATGAAATGCATGCTGGCATTCATTATTCAAGGTCCACGTCAGCGACGACCTCTTAACAGGTGTTACACCGAAAACTGTGACCCATCAGATTTTGTGACCACAGGGGGCGCTGTAGTACTTTTTCAGCATTTGTTTTGTCGAAAGTGAGCCGGAAGAGGAGCGTTCTCATGAATAGCGTAAAAAGTCAAAAGTTGTCATAGGGCACACTCGCAACTGTTTCGTGCCGTGCCTAAGCACATTTGCACCTTCGCTGGTACGTTCACACTCATACTGCTCTATGCGCAATCGTGCCTGAGCGCGGTTACTACTTGTAATTACGTCATCACGATGAGAGAACAGGAGTAACTTCACCGGATTTGTGGCTTTTTTGGAGTCTTTTGTTCCAAAACGGCAATTGATTTTTGCAGCGAAAGCAGGAGACATGTAATTTATATTGTCTGCAATGTGTACGCGTGCTTGCGCTTGTGCATGAGCAGTCAACCATGCCGAAAGTACGCCTCTTCCAACCGTGCCATGGCAAAAGAAGCATTACTTAAACACGGCATGAAGCGCTCACACTAGTCCAAAAAAATAAGGACTTTGTGTGTGAATCGCGCTTGGGCAAAGTATGGATGGCCTAGTGTGAGTGCGCCCGCTCTGGTGGACGAAGTAAGCTTAAGACAAAAGTCATGTACTATGTTATAGTATCTTGGAGCACCGATAGTGGCTAAAACACAAGTGTACACAAAATAAAGGTGTCTTTTATCCTGATGTTCAAAACAGTAGTTCAAAATACACAATGCCTTGTTCACTCCAGTAAACAATCAAAAAGCTCTCGGTGTGGTGCATGCAGAAACTCTCCTCCTTAGGAAATGATCACAGACAAGAAGCAGCTGGAACTGGCAAGAGAGAAATGAAGCATTCATTTCTTGAAACATCGAGAAAAGGGTTTGATTCACAAACTGCATAGAATTCTTTGTTGGCTAATGCCGCCACCAAGACAGAATATTCTGACATTGAAGTGAAGCAGAGCCAGAGCTTTTAAGGAGTATCACCTGACGAAGATGTTAAACAGATGCATCTTGTCAAAGATGCTCCCTGAGGGCAGGAGAGAGAGTCTGTCATGTATCCAACCAGAGCTGCAATAGGAACAGAGGACATGGCAAACACAAAAACCATCATATAA
The DNA here is from genome assembly GCA_001698575.1 of Mola mola. Lineage (NCBI taxonomy): Eukaryota > Metazoa > Chordata > Actinopteri > Tetraodontiformes > Molidae > Mola > Mola mola. Next base: position 1,973,734 of record KV751396.1, read on the forward strand.
TGTTTAGAATTTCTAATTAAAGTCCCCCTTTTTGATTATTCAATAATCACATGAATATAACAAAAAAATCCCCACAAGATTAATTTGAAGTCATCACAACAGCAATGTAGAAATGCAGTCGCTCCTATATTATGTTAAAAGCAAGTTGAAGAGGTCAGTATGAAAAGTCACAACTCTGTCACTTCGCTAGCACTAGCCTAGTCTGTATCCTCTTCTTTTGAGAATGGGGGAATCAAATCCATGGTGGAATAAAGGTAAGATTTTGTCGAGTGTACATTTAGAGCATTAGTAGAATAAAAAGAAAATAAGGGGGTGCATATCAACGTTAACATCCTTACTAGTAGGTATAGGCAAGTAATGTTGTAGCTTCATCATTTGGACAGAAATACATCTATCAATAATTTTGACAACTAAGCTTTCGAGACATGGAATAACACAACAAAACGAGATTGTTGTGAAAAATGGCATAGTAATTGTAGCATTTGAGACCAAGTGAATCTGAAGCCAAAGAAATAGGCCCATCTAGTTGGTATTGTTGATGTAATAAATCACTGACGTGAGATACTATGTGTGTCATATTATCAGCTGAATCAGGTACATACTGTAGGTACGATACTTATTTCCTATAGTATGACTAAGCTAAGTCAGTGTCAAGAGCCAATCAATTTTGCAAAGCAACATTACGCAAGGCCGATACATTAGCTGACAAGGCTGAAAAACCATCCATCATCAAAGCAGTCAAGTTTTTTAAGGTGAGTGCCAAATTGTCAATCCGTTACTGTTCTATTTTATTTTGGTAGTGTCCTGGTTGCATCCTCAAATTCCTGTTGTGTTTCCCAACTTTGTGTCTTATCCACCTGTGTGTCATTAGTCATTAGTCCTCTGTGTATATAAACTATGCTTCCCTACCCTTTTTTGCCAGATCAGATCATTTGTGCCATTGTAACAGCATTCCAGGAATTTTTCTCTTGATTGTTCCGTTCTTTGTGTTTAGACCATTTTGTTCTTTTCACCAGAATTTTGCCTGCCGATTTGGAAACTTTGCCTGTGCTGATTGCCTTCTTGTGTACCAACCTTGATTTGATTAAACGTTATCAAATTGTCTTTGTGTCAGTCTGCTCTTTTTAGGTCAGACTGGTTCTGGTCTTGATAGAACAATCTAGCCAGCAGGATGGACTCAGCAGATCCAGTTAAGGTGGCTTTGCAACACCAGGGCCAGCGATTACATCTTTAAGAGGAACAGCTCAGCCTCCTGACACAGGAACTGAAGGACGTGGTTCAGATAAATTAATCAATGAACACTGAGTTATTTTCCCAGGTAAACTTTTTGGTTGACCAAATTCAGCATCTTGGTTCATCTTCCCCTCCAGCTGCTTCATCAGTGAGTTCCTCTCCTCCACCAGTTCCTGTATCTTCTGGTAGACCACACATCCTATGATCAAGTCCTGAGCATTTTTCCACTGAATCTGGCAGCTGCCACCCATTCCTGTCCCAGTGCAAGTTACATTTTGAATTTCAAGCTGCCTGGTTCCTGTCTGATTCTGCCAAGATTGCCTAAATTATGTCCTACCTTTCTGGAAAGAAAAGGGTGTGGGCAGCAGCAAAGTGGCATAGGAAATCAACAATCAGCAATTCTTTGCCTCTCTATATAAAGAAATTTACACAGATTCTTTACATAAAGACATTTACACGGATTGCTGTAGCAGGGAAGAAGATTGGCTCTGCACTACGCCATTGAGTTTCACACTCTGACGAAACTAAGCTCAATTTAAGAACTACCTACCATCTTGTTAGAATAGGGGAGAGGGATGAATGGAAGACTGCTTTTAACACTCCCAGTGGTAACTATGAGTACTTAATAATGCTTTTCCATTTAACCAATGCACCTGCAGTGTTTCACGCTTTGGTCAGTGATGATCTTTTTTGATGTTTGTTTTTGTATACCTTGATGATATTCTCATCTTTTCTCCAGATCACCCCCATCACCCATCCAGAACCTTACACTCCCAGGATGCAGCATTATTGGTGATTCCAAGAATCTCCAATAATCTAGCTATCTAGCCCTTAGTTATGCTGCTATAGGCTTAGGTTGCTGGGGGAACACTCCATGATGCGCTGAGCTCTTTTCCTCGCCACTCTGACTCTGACCCCATCTCTGTTCCTCTAAATGTCCATATCCTAACAAAACATTATACTAACTTTACTTCATCCCCGGAGTCTTTTTGCTTTATCATCCTACAGATGTTTCTAGGTTGCGGTGGGAGCTGTTGCTGTGGTCTTGCCTGACGCCTACTGTACACATCCGGACAGGACGTCCTGTGACTTGGATCCTAGGCTGGATTGCCCAGCCTAGCCCATGGATTACAATGACATCTGGACCAACATTCTATACCCATACTATATTTGGATTTATAGACTTATATGAACTCAAACATTCAAAGTAAACTGTTATTGTCATGTTGTTGTATTCTGTACAAGTGACGTCTATTGTACATCTGACCGTCTTAGGAAGATGGATTCCTCCTCTGTGGTTCTTCCTGAGGTTTCTTATTTTGTAAATGTGTAAATTGTGATTTTGAAAAAAAATTGATTTGATTTGATATGATGTCAATACCCATGTTTCTCATGTTTGTCAAATACTGAAACGATTGCTTAGAACAGCCTTTATTTGTTAAAGCAGTTAAAGTTCCTGGGTTATGTCATCTTTGAAGGTAAGTTCCAAATGGACCCTGCTAAGATTAAGGTAGTCCTTGATTGGCCTACTCCTAACTCCAGGAATGAGGTTCAGAGGTTTGGGGGTTTCGCAAATTTCTTTCATATGTTTACCAGAAACTTTATGCTCTGGCTGCCCCTCTTAACGCCTTAACATCCTCTAAGTTTCAGTTCTCCTGGTTCCCTTACGCCAGACCTGTGCATTTTACGACCCGTGGGCCACATCTGGCCCTTTGGGCGTCCGTGTTCGGCCGGTGGTATATCAGTCATGAACATAAATGAACAAGTATTTATGCTGTGCACGCAATACAACTGTGTTGTTTTTATTTTGAAAAGACTGTAGTTTTTAGTATTTAAATATGCAAGCACGTGCGTACATACGGGCGTGCATGTCTGAATAGCGACAGGTGATGCTGGCCAGCTACCCCTGGCGCCCTAAAAATACTCGCTCATGTTAGAAAAAGAAAAGTTGACTCTGAATGTTGCATTTTCAAAAAGACATGGACTGCTGATTATTTCTTTACAGAAGTCAAAGGTGAAGCCTTGTGCTTAGTTTGTGGTACACAGGTCGCTGTGTTCAAGGATTACAATCTGAAGTGCCACAATGTGACCAAACACAAGGTCTAAGAATGTCAAGCCAGATGGTTTGTCTTGACTGTTTTGCAACTCTGAGGTTCAGGAGACTGCCATCTTTTCAGCCTCGTTTGGTTGGAGCTATCAGCTAGGCCACTGAGAACCAAATGATGGAGGCTCTGTGGAACTGTAACCCCCAGGAGGGGTTCCTCCCAATAGACTGTTTATTGTTCCTGAACTGAAGGCCAAAGTAATTTTGAGTGCACGATTCTATGTTTCATGTCACCCTGGAGTTTGTAAAACTATTTTTAGAATTTGTGAAGGATTTTGGTGGCCTAATATCAAAAGGCATGTTTTTGAATATATTACTTCCTGTCCTGTGTGCTCCCAGTGTAAATCTTAAAACACCTCCCCCTCTGGATTACTCAAGCTGCTGGCTGTGCCTCAGTAGTCCCTGGTCAGACATCTCCATGGATTTTGTGAAGGGGCTTCCAACTTTTGAGGGTAACATGGTCATTCTCACTGTGGTTAATTATCTTACTCAGAGTGCTAGATTCCTTATTTTGCCTAAACTACTATCTGCTAAAGAAATGGTAGAATTTTTATTACTATGTATTAATATATGAATATGATATGTGCAGATATGGGTTCCCACGAAATGGTCTGTCTGACCGGGGGCCGCAGTTCTCTGCACAGTTTTGGGAGGTGTCCTGCAAAATTCTGGGAGCCACAGTGAGTATATCTTCTGGTTATCATCCTGATCCTTCTGGTTATCATCCATTGTGAAATGGACAAAAGGAAATACTGAATCAAGACCTTGAAGTGGGTTTAAAATGTATGGCTCCAAAAAAAAGTACTTTTCTGGGTTGAGTAAATGGTAAATGTCCTGAATTTATATAGCGCTTTTCTAGTCATTGTTGACCACTCAAAGCGCTTCTACACTACAGCTTTTGCATTCACTCATTCACACGCACATTCATATACTGGTGGCCGTGAGTACCTCGCAGGGTACCACCTGCTCATCAGGAGCGATAACCATTCACACACTCATACACTGATAGTGGAGTTGATGGGGCTCAGTGTCTTGCTTAACAACATTGTACAACATTCCACTTTCGAATTTCAATGTATATATGTATATATATTTATATATATTTTCCTTGTCTTTCCTTCACGTGTCCAAGACAGAAACACCGGAGTCAAATTCCTAGTATGTTTATACATACCTGGCAATAAAATCTGATTCTGATTCTGATTAAGGACACTTTGTACATGTTAACTACAGGATCTGGGATCAAACCAGGAACCCTCTGAACACTGGACAACTGCTCTACCATCTGAGCCACAGTACACTCATAACACTCTCTCCGTCGTCTCCACCAGGGTTTCCGCTTTCCACTGTGTCAATTGTTACCAGCCTCCATTGTTTGGAGATGGAAGTCCATGAGCTTGCTGCCTCTGTCATGATAAGTTGGTGTTGTCATGTCTGGGTTCAAGCCAGGCACACCCTGCTGAGGACCTCTGCTGCTTATAAGAAGGCAGTAGATAAAATAAGACCTGCTCCTTTGTCTGTTCCAGGTCAGAGGTTTGGTTGTCTACCAGGGACCTCCCACTTCGCGTTGAGTAATGTATGATTTGATTTCCCTGTCCCAAAACGCATTAATCCTGTCTGTGAGGTTGGGGCTTCCTAGGTTGCTATGAATCCACCCAACAACGTTAGCAAGAGCAAGCCAGTGAGGGAAAGTCCTCTGTGTTTCCATAAAGTGTAAATCATCAAAAGCATATTTTAAATCAATGTAGATGGTTACAGTTTTGTCTTTAGCTAATTTGAATGCCTTCAGTAAGAGCAATGAGCCTAGTTGCTTGTCCAATATCCATCTACAAAGAGAATAAGATCAGTGTTAGGAATGGTTTTAGAGAGACACATAGACAGCGCCACTGCAGTAAGCGTATTGCGTCATTTCCTGTGGTTGTTGCTGCCGCGGTAGTGTTTCCTATGCTCTCCCAAGTCAACCCACTTAATGTGCTGTCTGTACTTGGGAAGTTCTTGGCTGAGGTTTGCTCTATTAAAATCCCCCAGTATGATGAGCCGGGAGTCTGGATGTTTTTTCTCCACGTCTGTTACCTGGTCAGCCAGGTGTTGTAACGACCTCAGGCCTGAGGTGGAATGTAAACACTGACCAGGATAAATGAGGCGCGCGGAGAATAAAACGGTTTACAGTTTATGAACAGGGACTCCAAGTGAGGACTGCATGATTTCTTCAACACTGTGACATCGGTACGCCAACCTTTGTTATTGTAAAAGCACGTTCCGCCCCCCCTCGTCTTCCCCGAGAGCTCCATGGCTCGGTCCGCTCAGAAAAGCTGGAAGCCTGGCAGCTGGAGAGAAGAGTCCGGGATGCACTCAGTGAACAAGGTTTCACTGAAGCACAGGGCGGCGGAGTGGTGAAAGTCTGAGTTTTTGGAGTTCAGCAGCAGCAGTTCGTCCATCTTGTTAACCAGGGAGTGGACATTAGCCAGGTGTATTGCCGGGAGTGCAATGCGTAGTCTTCGCTGCCTCAGCTTTACGAGCATTCCTCGCATTTCCCCTGTCGGCGTCTGCGTCTCCTGGCAACTCCGTAAAGAGCTGCTGCACCTCCAACCAAAATCTCCGAAAAACTTTCGGGGTTAGTGCAAAGTGGAGAAGTTTGCTCTATTAAAATCCCCCAGTATGATGAGCCGGGAGTCTGGATGTTTTTTCTCCACGTCTGTTACCTGGTCAGCCAGGTGTTGTAACGACCTCAGGCCTGAGGTGGAATGTAAACACTGACCAGGATAAATGAGGCGCGCGGAGAATAAAACGGTTTACAGTTTATGAACAGGGACTCCAAGTGAGGACTGCATGATTTCTTCAACACTGTGACATCGGTACGCCAACCTTTGTTATTGTAAAAGCACGTTCCGCCCCCCCTCGTCTTCCCCGAGAGCTCCATGGCTCGGTCCGCTCAGAAAAGCTGGAAGCCTGGCAGCTGGAGAGAAGAGTCCGGGATGCACTCAGTGAACAAGGTTTCACTGAAGCACAGGGCGGCGGAGTGGTGAAAGTCTGAGTTTTTGGAGTTCAGCAGCAGCAGTTCGTCCATCTTGTTAACCAGGGAGTGGACATTAGCCAGGTGTATTGCCGGGAGTGCAATGCGTAGTCTTCGCTGCCTCAGCTTTACGAGCATTCCTCGCATTTCCCCTGTCGGCGTCTGCGTCTCCTGGCAACTCCGTAAAGAGCTGCTGCACCTCCAACCAAAATCTCCGAAAAACTTTCGGGGTTAGTGCAAAGTGGAGAAAAGTGAAGCAGAGATGAGTCTCCCCTGTTTAAGAGTTCATCTCTGCTAAAGTGAGCTGAGATGAGTGACGGGAAAAGGGTAAGAAAAGCAAAAAAGATTGTCCATATAGCAGGGAGAACACCGAGGCAGCCATCTGCGGCACCATCTTCCACCAAAGCGAGACAGGTTTCCTACTTTATGTATTAATCTATACAAAAAAACATATATTTAAAAAACAGATGCCTTCTTAACTTATTATTATATTTTGATTTGTTAGGAGCATCCCAAATTAAGAGTAGTTGTTTCCATTGTACTCTTGTGTTATTTCAAACAAAAAATATAACAAAATCACACTCCTCTACACGCACTCACTAATGTAAACAGGTAAGTCGTATCAGTCCTCACTCTGTCGGGAACCAGGTCTGGAGGATCCAAAAATGCAGAGTCCACAGGGAGCGTTCTAAATCGATAGTCGTTTTTATTTAACAATAGTCGAAACCGGGAATTCAAAAGATGCGAAGGTACAGACAAGGATAAGGCATCGGGAATCGAAACACGAAATACAGATCGGACAAAAAGAGGCTCATAAGGAATAAATGCTGGAATGCTCACTAAATAGACAAGACAATCTGGCAAAGGAGGAAGGGAACACGGGGGTTAAATACACGAGGGAGAGGTAGACAATTGGATATAGGTGGGATGCATTAGGGAGAGGGAATAATCAGACACACCTGAGGGACAACGCTTGACAGGACATGGGAAGTAAGACACAGACAGAACTTCAAAGTAAAACAGGAAACACTGAATGACCCTAACAGACAGACAATTTATACTAGCAGGTCCTGACACACTCTGCTTTGACATGACATTCAGAAAGCACATTGCAAACCGTAACGTAATTAATCTTTTTTTTTTGGTCATGACATCAAAAATATTGCCTTTTTAGTCACTTTTCTTCATGTCCACAAAATACATAAATATTTTTGTTCAACTAAAGGTATAAACTATCAAATATTGCAGATGTTCTCTGCTTTTGCAGGAGTGCATCAATATATGCTGCCATCAACGCCCATATTAAAGTTGACTTCTGCTTCCTTCCATGTCTTACAAGTACTATGACAATACAAAGAAAAAATTAGAAACACCTTATGCATTGCCACTTACTTCTTGTGCTTTAGCTGACTTCATACGGCATAACATCCAAATATGCTATGAGTAAGAAATAACATTTGTGTAAGGAACTAAAAATGCACCTCTTTAGCCAATTTTTAAAATTTGTACAAGGTTAGAATGAGGCTTTAATGGATCCATTTTATCTCATTATGAATCCAATCAATGATGAGAAATTTAAGGCTATCCTTAGGCTTTGTTGGTCAATAAGGGCAAAAAGCAAGATAATGGATTACATATTCAACATCAAACCAATCAGATTTTATTTGTATAGTCCAAAATCACAAATTATAGTTTGTCTCATAGGGCCTTTATAAGCTGTAGATGTGACCCCTTTGCCCTTAGACCCTCGAACCGGGTGAGGAAAAACTTAAAAATATCCTTAACAAGGAAAAATAAGAAACCTCAGGAGAACGACAGAGGAGGGATCCTTCTTCCTTGGATGGACAGACTTGCGATAGATGTTACCTGTACAGAACACAGTGTAACAAAAACAAAGCCCTGAATCTCAAATTATGACTTAACACTTCACACTAACAATATGATTCAAGTGTATAATTATCAGACAAACATTATTCAATAAGTGTTTAGTGAATGTCACTATGCTCTGACATAGCATAGCTTTAGCATGTCATAGCAGTTGGTTGTTCAAAGCTGGTCCTGTGAATATGGTCTTCAGGAATGATCTCTCCGTCTGGCATTAGTTAGAGTTCATAATTGTCTTCACCCACACCTTTCAGACATCCATCTAGCCCCCACAGACAGAATATCTCACAGATATTGGGAGTTAAACCATTATAATTTCCAATGTGCTGGGCTGAGGAGGTCAAATGGCAGGGAAAACAGGCTGACTCTGGGTTTTTTCATCAGTAGTGTCTTTGCAATTGTCATACAAGAGTTGAGCAGCCATGGAAGAAGGAACCAAATACCTGGAAAAATCATACAGAATGATGCATGAGAAACAGAGTGAACAGTGCTGAAAAGAACCATTTGCCAAATTGACAAACCATCTAAGAGCAGAGCGAATTCAGGTGGGAACCTCGAGCATTTTGAATTTAATATAAGCACTACGTGACAGTACCACTTGGTAAACATTTTTCAATGAGTGTTGGTATGATGACTAAACCAGCATTTCAAAGGGCCATTTTTAAAGCGTGAGCAAATCACTACTACTTCTAATCAGTTGTCAAAAAATTAGTCAGTTTAGGGTGTTTTCACACCTGAAAAGTCAAACAAAGGTCCATGGATCATGTTTTGGTAATGTTAACCAGGTGGTTACTTAAATGTGTCTTGGTGCGCTTGAATGCATCATTGAAACAGCACGCCTCCTGAATCCCCTATAGTTGGCCATTCTGGACAAGAGATGGGCCTCTTTGCCTGTGCTCTGTCTCATTTGTTGCTCTGATGTCTTTCTTCTCTTGTCTTAGGCTCATTTGGGCTACAGAGTCGCAGCGGGACGAAGTGTGTTCACTGCGCACTTAACTGTAAGTGACGTGTGAGGCTGCCATACTGGGAGTGAGGGTCCAGGTGATGAATATTTTCCTCTTTTATTGAGATACTATTAAGACTTTTTCTCAGTGTCTCATCCTCACACTAAAGGAATGATGGAGGCTCAGCAACTGTCAGCAACTTTGGATCGATTTATGCTTCTGATTGGATGTTGGTTCCATTTATACTGCTGGTACAGCAGTTCAAATAACATAATATAAACACTGATTCTTCTACTGGCATCTATAATGGATAATATTCAAGCATTATAAGCAACTTCACTTTAGTTGTGATTACAAGTGTGTATTATGGGACAGAATGCAGTGTCAGTTTTAAAGCCTTCACAGTAGAAGTAAAATCACAGACAATAAAATTTAGGCTCATTCAGCAAACAGGGAACCAAAGAATGTTATATATACATGTTTATAAAAACCTGGAAACATTCTACCAACATGGACGCAGTTCACTGGATGGGTGAACCATGAACCATTGGTGCTCAAACTCAGTCAAAGTTGATGGACAGTGTTTAGCAGCTGCAAAGTTTTAATACAGATATATCGACCATATTACATGTCCAGATACTTTACCAGTTTGGTTATTTTGCACATCCCTCTGGGTGTGTGTCAAAATATGTACAAGAATTACTTTAGGTTGTCTGCAGTTACATGACAAAACAGCCAGGGGGTATTTTTAATAAAGCTGGTGATTTAGATGAAATAGATCTCAGAACTGTTTTATCAATCAATAACATATCAATATCAATAACTGCATACCTAGCAAAGAGCCAGAAAACACTGAAGACCAACATCTCAACTGTCCATGAACCATGTTCAAAGGGCCCGCACCTTTAGACAAAGGCAGAGCGGAGGTACGGTGCATAATAGGGATGGGTAGTGGAGCTGTTGCAAGAGAGCATCACATGTTATTCCCAGAAGTCACAAACTGCAGCTACACACACACACACACGCACACGCACACACACGCAGCACTGCACTTGTGATTTGTAATTATGCATTGTATATTGACCTATTGTCTTGAATTTTATTAATACAGCTACAAATATCATTATTGAGTCACTTTTGTGCCCAAACTGACAGAGCTGTTTCCGTTTAACAACCATTTCTACTCACAACTACAGCTAATCTCTGCATTATGAAAGGCCTATGTGATGTTAAACTGTATCATCTGTATGCTAAACTGTATTGGCCTATTGTTTACCAGTTTGAATGAGGTGTAGTTAAACTATTCTAAAATTAGAAAAAGGATTACAAGCATTTAGATGCTCCACTATAATATAGGCATAATCAGTAAAGGGTGTTAACAAAACAAGAATATTTCCTAAATCACCACAGCATTGTAAAATCTGAGAAACCACTGCTTCAACTCACCTTTTTACGGCATTTAGCAGTATTATAGTGAAGCTCATTTCAGTGAAGTCAGGACATCAAGATCAGCAAGACATCTCACCTATTGAAGGTAATCAATCAAACAATCAATCAATCAAGTTTAATTTGTATAGCTCAAAATCAGAAATACTAATTTGCCTCTGAGGGCTTTACAATCTGTACATAACAACACCCTATGCCCTTAGACCCTTGAACTGGACGAGGAAAAACGCCAAAACCCTAGACAGGAAAAAGGAAGAAACCTCAGGGAGAACCACAGAGAAGGGATCCCTCCCCCTTGGACGGGTAGACGTGCAATAGATGTCACAAGTACAGAGCACAACAATATGACAGTTATTTCAGTCTATGCTCACCAAAACATAAGAAATTAGTCCACAAGCATGTTATTAAAGAGCATAGTCCAGGAACCAGTGATGCAGGTCAGGATTCCAGGCCACTCTGTCTTTTGCTGGGTAGGATAGGTGAAGTTGATCATGATCCCGGACACAAGGTCACATCTCCACCAGACAGCAGGTCGCTAGCAGAACCGCCAGCCCACATCACCAGGTGGCTGATAGACAATAAGGCAAAAGGACTACGGGCAGAAACTCCCCGGGGTGAAGGTAGTAACACAAATACTGGGACATGACAGAGTGGAGAGTAGAAACTTTTAACATAAAAAATTAAAACTTTAATTTGTTGAATTAATCTGGGGAAATCCTAGGATAACTATGAAGCATAACTATGGGCCAGCCTGTGCCAGCCCTAAGTACAAGATTTATCAAAAAAGAGGGTTTTAAGCCTACTCTTAAGAGGATGACTGCCCCACGGACTTGAACTAGGAGCTGGTTCCAGAGAATAGGGGACTGCGTGTAATGTTGGTTGAGTGTCTTCCTTTAATAAATCCTGTTTGATAAGGATGTATTATGCATGGAGCAATTTTTTGCAGTCTTTGGGCAAGAGCTTTGCAGATGATTTTAAGAGCTAGGAGTTCATGAACAATATTGGACAGTAGCTGGATGGTAGTGTGGGGCTCTTGCCTGGTTTGAAGAGTAAATTGATGTAGGCGAAGTTGAGGTTTGGCGATAGTGTTTGACTTTCTCTAATCTGAATTACCATTTTGTAAAATGTGGATGCCAGCGTTGTCCAAAACTCTTTGTAGAACTCAGTAGGAAAACCATCTGCCCCCCGGGGCTTTTTTACTTGGCATACATTGGAGGGATTCATAAAGTTCATCCATGGAGATTGGTGAGTCCGTAGCCACAATCTGTTCATCATTTAGTCTTGTTAGATTGATGTTGTACAAAAACGTATCTGTTAGCATCAGGAGGATTAATCTGTGAGGAATACAAGCTTTTATATAAGTCTCTGAAAATGTTAATTATTTCTTGAGGATCATGACCGATATTCGCAGCTGAGCTCTTAATGGAAGAGATTGTTATTTTTTCCTTATCTAATTTCATTTGTTTATCTAGGAATTTGCCAGGTTTATTGCCGTTTACGAAATTATCAAAGCGCAGTCTATGTGAGTTTTTTTTCATCAATTATTTCATTTAGTTCAAATTTTAACTTTCTCAGATTGCTCAATATGTGTTCCTGTGGAGAGCCTCTAGTGATTTGATTTTCTCCTCTAATTGTAATTCGAGTGATCTCTCTCTTTGTCTTATGTGATGAGTAGGAAATTATTCTACCTCACATGACTACTTTTGCTGTCTCCCAAAAAATACATTATGGGGTTCCTGGCAGGTCTTGGTTTCCAAAAACATGAAGTACTCCCTTAAGAAATTATTAATAAAATTTTGGTCTTGAAGTCATGATGTATTAAGTCTCCAGTTTCTAGATGGTGTTGTGGCTCTTTTTTCAGTTAGAGAGATTGACATCGGTGCATGGTCACCGATAGTGATAGGGTGGATCTTTGTGTTCAAGATGTCCGTCATTGTAGAGCTACTGACTAAAAAGCAGTCTAGGCGGGAATATGAGCAGTGGACTGGTGAGAAAAAGGTGTATTCCCTAAGTGTAGGATGCTGAGATCGTCATACATCGCGAAGGCCACAATCCATCATGAACTGTTTTAGAATACCTGTGGATTGCCAATTGCGACGGCTTCCTGTCGCATTGAGCCTGTCAACTTCTGGATTAAATATCAGGTTGAAGTCCCATCCTATTAAAAGTGCAGTGTCCGAATGTACTGTGTGTGATGTTAAGATGGAATGGAAAAACGAAGGATAATCAATATTTGGGCCATATATACTGGCAATACATAATTCTATATTTTGTATTGATATAGTAACTATTATAAATCTGCCTTCTGGATCCACAATAGTATCATTGTGGGAGAAATGTACTTTTCTACTTATCATAATTGTGACACGTCTTTGTTTGGAATTATAACAGGCTAAATATAAATGAGGGAATTGTTGCAAAAATTAGAGTATGACTGCTTATTAATAGAGTCCAAAATGTCACAGAAGTCGTTACCAGGAGACGAAATTGCTCTTGTAGAGTCTTCAGGACACCTTTTCCTGGAGGAAGGATTGAGCGTTGTGTGCGTTTTTCCCATGATGAATCTATCATAATACTTTTCAATGTAATCTTCAAGATCTTTGAGATCCTCCAGAGTGGTGAGTTAATCGATATAATTGCAACAATTTGAATTGAAGTTAAGTTGGCGGCGTATCTGGTGAGTAAGTTGTTTGCTTTACCTGGGTGCCATCATGTTCGGTACTACACAGTCTCACAGAGTCTTGTGACACTGCAGCATTGCAACACCTGTAGCTAACGTTATCTTACATCTATAGGTCAAAATAACATTAGCTTAGTTAGCTTGGTAGGAACTAATGTTAAGCTTTATGCGGATAGCTCTACCAGGTTTCAATATAGAGCATACCTACCTAAGCATAGGTATACCTACCAAGGCTAACGCATGTAAAAACTCAACAGACTAACTATAATTACGTATAACATACTCAATAAGAACTTATATGCACATTGCTAAAATAACTGGTGTATGAATCAGCTACCTTAATGCACAGAGAGCTGATTAACTTGATTAACTTTGCATACATGTCAGCGAGATTAATGTATGGATACATGCTAGTTATTAGTTTACTGTGCGAATGTATATTAGAGTTTAACGTTTGCGTTGAGTTATTCATTGGATTATGATCGTTTAGGACAAGAGACTTTGGCTTGCACATTATTGGTGAAATCCCTAACTACCCTTGATCCCAGATTTTATTCTTCCTACAATTATGTAATCTTTTGTGTACAGGCACCTTAAATCAAAATCATTCTGTTATCATTACCTTGAAATGAGAGTTTTATATTTAGAAAAGTAGATCCTCCTCCAGGGCATCTGTCAATGAAAGACAGTCACGATACACACATATCCTTAGTTATGCTGCTATAGGCTTAGGTTGCTGGGGGAACACTCCATGATACACTGAGCTCTCTTCTCTCCCACCTCTGACTCCGACTCCTTCTCTGCTCCTGTAAATGTCCATATCCTTGCACTAACTTTACTTCTTCCCCGGAGTCGTTGTGCTTTACCATCCTGCAGGTTTTTCTAGGTTGTGGTGGGAGGTGCTGCTGTGGTCCTGCCTGATGCCTCCTGGCCACATTAGGAAAGGAGATCCTGTGACTTGGATCCTGTGATTTGGATCCTAGGCTGGATTTCCAAGTGCAAATCGGGATCCACAGATCACAATGGGTTCTGGATCAATAGACTACACCTGTGACTTGGATCACTACACTTCACATATCCCTGGATTTACAGATTCTACATACTCTTGGACTCAGCAACACTCAGATCTTGCTACATGGAGTACAATGACTCCTAGACCAACAGAGTACACCTGCGTCTGGATCACTAGACTTTCCATACATCCGGATTTATAGAATCCACAGACTCTGGGACTCATGGATGTTTTATACATTCTAAGTGAACTGTTATTATCATGTTTTTGTGTTCTGTAAAAGTGACATTTATTGCACGTCTGTCCGTCCTAGGAAGAAGGATCCCTCCTCTGTGGTTCTTCCTGAGCTTTCTTATTTTTCCTGTTTAGGGTTTTTTTTTAAGTTTTTCCTCACCTGGTTCGAGGGTCTAAGGGCAGAGGATGTCACATCTGTACAGTTTGTCAAAGCCCAGTGAGATAATGTGTAAATTGTGATTTTGGGCTATACAAATAAAATTTGATTTGATTTGATTTGATATGCAAGAATGCATGGGTGTAGAACCGATGTATTGTAGACACCTCTTCATCTTCTTTTGTTGGTGATTGGAAAACAAGGAATTTGTGCTGTAACGCCACCATCTGGTATGGAGCGTGGATCCAAACATCAAATGTTCAATATTCAAAATAAAATGAAATAAAATAAATCATATAGTTCATGTCGAATTAGTGCCTTTCATACCTTCGTACCTTGTTCTTTCTGAAATTTACCCAGAGACTTAAATGGGACCTGCATGGTTAAAGAACATCTGTGCAACAGGTACATTGAGCTGTTAGCGGTTAGCATGAGGCCATACTAACTGCCACAGTTTTCACATGTTATCACGATAGGGATGTACATCCCTCCCTCTGCTAATGCAGAGTTAACCCCAGATGTCCTCCACAGCACCCACATGCCCTTTTCCTGATCTCTGGGGACTTCAATCACATCTCTGCCTTATCTGTCCTACACACAGTATGTCACCTGCTCCACCAGAGGAAATAAAACCATGGACTTGTTCTATGCCAACACCAAAGAGGGATACACTCTCCCCACTCCCTCTCCTGGGGAGACCTGACCACAATCCTGTACATCTACAGCCTGTGTATAAACCTGTGGTATACAGGCAACCGATTAAGCTCTCAGGGACTGGTTCAACACCACTGTGTTGACAGAGCTCTGTGATCCACATGGGGAGGACATCAATGCCTTGATAGACTGCATCAAGGATGATATAAACTTCCGCTTTGAGAACACCTCCAGAACGGTACGGTGCTTCTCAAAGAACAAACCATGGATTAACCCTGATATTAAAGCAGTGCTGAGGGAGAAGAAGAGAGCTTTAAGATCAGGAAATAAAGAAGAGCTGTGTGTTGTGCAGAAGGAGCTGTGGCGGAAGATCAGGGAAGGAAAGGCCAGCAGCAGCAGAACATAAGGGGGTGTGGAAAAGCCTGAAAACCATCTCTGGCTGCAAAGCACCCCACACACAGCCTGAAGGGGACATTAAGTGGGCAAAAGCTCTAACCCCTTTCTCTGACATCTGGACTCTTCCCCACAACTGCAAAACTTCACAACACTGGCTAGTCCCCCCCAGGTGCAAAAAGAGTTGAGGAAGTTAAAGGCAAAGAAGGCAGCTGGACCGGACGGCATTGGCTCCAGGCTCCTGAAATCCTGCGCAGATGAATTGTGTGGTGTGATGGAGTATATCTTCAACTTGAGCTTCAAGCTGAGGGTGGTACCACAGCTGGGAAAGACCCCCTGCATGGTACCAGTTCTCAAAACAACGCACCCGAAAGTCCCTAGCAGCTTCAGACCAGTGGCCCTAACATCCCATCTGATGAAGAAACTGAGAAAAACTGGTCCTGGGACATCTCCGCTCCGTGGTGGGCCCCACTGCAGCTCGCCTACCAGCCTAACATTGGAGTGGAGGATGCTGTCATCTTCCTGCCACATCATGCTCTTTCTCACCTGGAGAAGCCCTGCAGCACTGTGAAAATCGTGTTTTTTGATTTTCCCCAGTGCTTTCAACAACTTTTGAGGTGCTTTTGAGTGAGAAGCTGGAGAGAAAATGAGTGGGTCCTCTGCTGGCATTGTGGATCCTGGACTACCTCACAAACCATCCGCAGTTTGTGAAAGCCTGAGACTGCATGTCTGAAACGGTTTTCTGCAGCACGGGTGCCCCCCAGGGGACTGTCATGTCCCCTTCCTGTTCACCCTCTACACTGCAGACTTCAGACACAACACCGCCAGCTGTGTTTTGCAGAACTTCTCTGCCGACTCTGCAATCGTTGGCAACCTCCTGATCAACACGGGGAAAACCAAGGAGATGGTTGTGGACGCCTGCCCTCCCTCCCCAGTGAAAATTCAGGGAACCGGCATTGAGATAGTGGACTCTATCATTTTTCACCTGAACAATAAACTGGACTGGATTCATAACTCAGACACACTGTACGGGAAGGGTAAGAGCAGATTGTACCTCCTGAGGGAACTGTATTCTTATTTGGATTTAAGGGGGCACTCATGAGGACCTTTTAGAACTCAGTGGTGGCATCAGCCATCTTCTACTCTGTGGTCTGCTGGAGCAATAGCATCAGAGAGAGAGAGAAGAAGAAGCTGGACAAAGTCATCAGGAAGTCCAGCTCTGTTCTGGGCTGTCCTTTGGACTCTGTCGGGGAGGTTGAGGACAGACAGGTGCTGCTAAAGCTGATATCCACCCTGAACAATCGGTCCCATCCCCTTCAGGACATCCTCTCTGCCCTGGGGAGCAGGCTCAGTGACAGACTCCTCCGTCCTCCATGAGAGAGACATTTTGTAAATTGTTCTTCCCTGCTGCAGTCAGATTGTACAATCAGCACTGTTAACCAGGCTGGTTATTCATCCATTCAATCCACTATTTCCATGCATGGAGTAAATAATTGACTTGGTAGAAGATCTTATATTTATTGTTTATTTTTTATCCCTTTATAATTTTTTTAAAAAATCTTTCTTATTTTGTTTATCATTTGCTGTGGGTGCACTTTATTCTGCTCTGTACTGTCCTGCTGTTGCAACAATGCAAATTTCCCCATTGTGGGACAATAAAGGCACTATTTTATCTAATCTTATCTTTATCTTATCCTTGTATTCCTGTGTACTCTCTTCTGTTCTCTCGCTATCCCATTTCTTCCTCCCCAAACTCTTCCTCTGAATACTTCTTCATTCCACCACCACCAAGTCTCCTTATCATCCATCCTCTGTCCAGATCACACACATAACACCTCACACTGCGTTCTTCCCTCTTTTGGAAGTAGGTATTCACCACAGCCATTTCCATTCTTTTTGCAGAATGCACTACCAAAACATTGACCTTTCTCTGAATCGTGTCAGCCAGCTTTCTACCTTTGGCTGTCCTTTATGCCAGCATTCAGAGTTCCTACTCTATATCTTCCACTCTTGACTTTCCTCTTCTCTCTCTCCTACTGTGTTTCCCTCCTCTTGTTTCTCGACTAACAGTAGCCCAGAGTCCGCTGGTACCCTGATTGTCAACAGCACTGGTGCCGGTCACAGTTAACCCGGGCCCCGATCCGGTATGAAATTCGTTTTTGTGATTCGCATGTTTGATATGGCTATATTTTTACACCGGATGCTGTTTTTTCCCCAGTGTGACAGTCACACTTGACCTGCCTTGGTTGTTTCACATAAACAGCACAGTGAAAAAGACCAGACAACCTCTCTTTCACCTGATACACCTTAGAGACTTTGAAATCCTCAAGGTGCTCAGGAACTTTTACACATCTGATTGGCTACAGATAATCCCAAAATGCATTTGTGAATTTTGAGACTGATCTAACTCCATAGACAACAGGATTAATCAGAAGATAATCAATGCAAAAGATTAAAATGGGTTACTAGGGATTGCAAAATTAAGGAAAATATCTCCCTTGACCTTCAAAATATATTTTATCTTCTTAGCTTAAGAAAAGACATGACCTCTCTAAGCTTTCTGAATGTGGAAGGATTCTTAGAGAAGTCCAATGCAACAGTATGGTACATCTTTCTTTAAGAAAGGTGAATGCATATCTATAGTGTTTGATTTTCATTGGTAAGGAGGAACACAACAGTGTAGACAGAAATGATGAAGTACATGAATCTACACCAGAGAGAAATGTGTAACTCAAGTTAGTAAAAAATCTTGTGTATGCCTGCAGTCCAATAATAAAATCAAAAGATGGGCGCTGCTATAGTCCCACTGATTTTGATTCTTTGAAGCCACAATATGTCAAGCATCTTAAAAAAATTGAGACAAAATAAAAGGACAGTTTGAAATAACTACAGAAATTTGGGTAAAATGTTCATTTCGACTGTATTAACCCTGCCAATTAGTGACAAATACTCCATATCTGAAAGTCTTTCATGCCTTTGATTAGAGGCACAAACCTGGCAAAAAAAGAGTAAGCAATGTACAGGTGGCTGTAATGGCTAGAAAATTATAACCAGTTTTGCTAAATTTAAAGAGCAGGTCTGTTTGTTGCAGATGTAATGCAGAGGAATTGATGGAATAACATTTACTTTATTGAAGATTTAATTTATAACCTGAAAAATTAAGTTGTCCAAAATAGATCTTGTGTCAGTAAGGAACAATAATAAATCATCCACATATAAAATAAGTCTTGTGAGCAAGAGAGAAATCCTTAATGTGATTTAGAGTGGTTCTATTGAAAAGCAAACAACAGGGGAGAAAGTGGTCAACCTTGACGTGGCCCACATGCTAAAAATATAATCAAAGTGGCTGTCATTAGTATGTACACAAGCATGGGGAGAGATGTATAAAAGCCGACTCCAGGAAATTAACTTCCCCATATCCAAATGTTTCTAATACTGTAAAATGATATTCTCACTCTACCGTTTTGAATACTTTCTCAGCAATAAGAAAGATTACTACCTCAGGGAGTCTACCCTGGCTCTGTGAGTATATCAAATCAAAAGTATTAAAGAATACATGCCACTGTGTAATAAAACCATTCTGTTCCTCTGATACTATTCTTGGGAGCAATTTCTCCAGTCTGGTGGCCAGAAATGTTGCCTGCACCTTAACATCTAAATTAAGAAGAGATGTAGGTCTATAAGAGCAAAAGAGAGTTGGATCCTTATCTTTCTTCAAATGCAAAATTATTGATGCCTGTGTCAAAGTGGGAGGCAAAGAACCAACTTCAAGCAATTCTTATAAATGGAAAATAAAAATGGAGCCAGTTAATCACAGATTTTATCAATAAATATTGACAGAAAAGTCATCTGGGCCAGGATGAGTTATTATTTGCATTGCATTAATTGGAAATGCTTTTTCTTCAATAGTGAAAGAGGAAAGTCCTTATCCGAGTGGAATTAACCTCTGGGGTCTCAAGATCATCCATAAATTTTGTCATACTAGAAAATGTTCAAATAAAAATCTGATTTGTAAGGGGACCATTAAAATGACTTGAAATTATTACTAACATACATAGGATCCGAGGTGAAATTATTAAAAGAATCCTAAAATTTTGGGAATTGAACGAGACACAGCATGTCAGGGTCCACTAGTATCAGGTATCTGTCTGTTAGGGTCATTTAGTGCTTCCCCTCTTATTTGGAAATTGCGTTGTGTCTATTCACCATTTCCTGTCAAGTGTTGTCCCTCAGGTGTGTGTGATTACTCCTTCTCCCTAATGTGTCCCACCAGTGTGTAATTGTCTACCTCTCCCTCATGTATTTAACCCCCAAGTTCCCTTCCTCCTGTGCCAGATTGTCTTGTCTTCTGAGTGAGCAGTCCAGCATATCTCCCCTTGTGAGTTTCCTTGTGTTCATTCTTCATTCCGTGTTCTGTTTACTTAGTTTGCATAATACTTGACTGTAACTTTGCCTAGTTTTGAATTTCCAGTTTTGACCTTGTTAAGTAAAACGACAATTGATTTAGAAAGCCCCCTGTGTGGCTCTGTATTGTTGGATCCTCTGTACCCCGAACCTGATACAACACACCATTTAAAATTGTGTGCTAATGAACATCCTATCTTATCGTCATGTTCATAGTATGAACTACTTGATTTTATCATTTACTCTGCATCCTGGGTGGAAATGATCTCACAAAAAACACTATCTGATAAAAGGAGAGGACTAAATCTCCAGAGAGGAGGATTTCTGTTATGAATATCTAAAGACAAGGGGCATGATCGGATGTAACAATGCTCAAGTACTTGGCAGAACTAAAAGGATAATATAAGAAACTGTCTTTATCAAAGCAATCAATTCTAGATTAAGAATTATATATTTGAAAAAGGGAAACCTTGAAAGGATTATGAAATCTCTGTGGGCCTATAAATCCATTTTGATTTCTAAGGCGCAAGCATGTGTACTCAATACGGATACGACGTTACAACTGAATTCCTCCCTTGTCTCCTGTTGTCTCCATAAAAATCTATTATGTATTGCATAATCAATAAATCTGTGAATGTAAACGAGCCATATCTTAATAGAGAGACTCTAAATGAGCCAAAAAGTCAGTAAAGGTGCACTCATGTTCTCTCAATGTGATGACATAATTACAAGTAGTAAGTGTCCTCAAGCCTGGTTGCATTTAGAGCTGTGTGAGTGCAGGCCAGTGTGGGACTGGGGAAGGGGAAATATCATCCTTCAGCACAGTATGGAACATACAACTGGGTGTGTTGTGTGAGTGTACCTAATTCACGTCCAAATATCAGCAGTTGGATGTTTAGAAATGGAAAATTATTGAGTAATGTGTGAGAAAATTGATATTGTCAAAATGTGGGACGTATATGTTGACCAATAACACTGGAACTTGATAAAGAGCTCCAGGAACAATAACATACCACTATTTCCATCAGATATAACTTTGGAAGGGGAAACGTTTACTCTATTTCCAATTTAAATTCTGGCCTTGGAATTAAAATGATAATGATCAGCCTGATTAACACATAAACACCGCAACCCCTGATAATCTTAGATTTTTAAATGTGTCTCCTGCAAGTAGTCAATGTCATCATCGAACCATTTTAGATGTATGAAAACTTTGAACCTTTGACCACAGTTGCCATACATCTGATGTTCCAAGTTGTAAATGTCACATCTGTACCTGTACCGACTGCACAGTGGTTTGAGATGTGACTTGACATTATTCTAATGTTAAAGAATAGACCAACAGATCTCAAGTTTCTGTATTTGCTTTATATACAGTTCCAGACTAGATATATTGTAGTTTATGTTGTGATCGCCCTTATGTCATGTGCTCAGCTCCTGTCCACACCCACTAGTCCGGACAGCTATTTATGTGATGCGTTCAGTCCCGCTTCCTTTTTTTTAAACCCACGTAATGGCATCAGATGCCAAGTGGTGTCCTCAGTCTGTTGGTTTGCCCTAAACTTTAGCACTCAGGCTAAACGCTGTGTTGCCACCTGTTTATGTTATGTATCTTTTCTTTTGGTTGCTGCTTTTGACTCAGTGAAGTGACTGTGTTAGGTGGCTTAGTTCTTTTGGATGTACTTTGATTGTTATCCAGAAATCCCATAGTGGACCTAGATGCACTGCCAAACCATTTTTGCTTTGACAAAAAGAGTTAAAAAAAACTCATGATGTATATTTTATATTCCATCCATCCATCCATTTTCTACTGCTTATGTTACCCCTGTTAGGCTCAAGCCCCCCGCGACCCCTATCTCAGCATCATCAGGCGAAGGTGAGGTACACCCTGGACAAGTCACTAGTTCATCGCAGGGCTGACTTATAGAGACAAACAACCATCCACACTCACATTCACACATACGGGCTATTTAGAGTGACCAATTAACCTAACCCCCAGTTTGCATGTTTTTGGACTGTGGGAGGAAGCCGGAGTACCCGGACAGAACCCACGCAGGCACAGGGTGAACATGTAAACTTTGCAGAGAAACGCCCTGACCCGGAATCAAACCCAGGACCTTCTTGCTGTGAGGCGACAGTGCTAACCACTGTACCACTGTGCCGCCCATATTTTATATTGAATTTCTTTATGGTTATATGATATTATATCCCTTATTTCCTGCATTAGAGGACACGTAAAACTGCTTAGGGGGCCATATCCTGGCACCCTGAACACGTTTCTTCTAAATTAAATCCTGTGGCAGCTGCCCTCCCAACTTGACTGCGTGCTGTAGCAGCAACAGAATGAGGCAAGGTAGCTTCAATAAACATTGTTGGTTACTCTTAACTTTTTTGGTTCCACATGCTGTTTCAGTGATTTTGCTTGAACAGAAAACTTATCATCTTTCAACAGCAAGATGGCTCAGATATTATGCAACTCTCTTTGAAATGCCTAACATCACTGTGAAAAGATGTACTGTGCTTGATCCAGCTACTTTGGTTCCAACTCCAGATGATGGAAAAGAACACAACTGTGTTGCTGCAATAACTGAAGTTTGTTCCTCCAGACCTGATTTGCAGGAAACATCTCTACCAAATCCTGACTTTGAGCTTTTTTGTGGATAGATCAGCATCGCACAACCCTGACAGTGGCAAAAATCAAGTTGGCAATTGATGTGGTAAGTGCACATGACACTGTGATTGCACAACCACCCTCAAATCATCTTTCAGCTAACAGCTCTAACTGAAGCTTGTAAATTGGCTAAAGGGAAAACTGTAAACAGTTACAGCAGTGACAGCAGATATGTCTTTTGTGTAGTACATGATTTTGGCCCTCTGTGGAAAGTTTTTGTCAGTTTTTGACTTCATCTGGCGAACCAATTACACAACATGAGAGAATCTCACAACTGCGGCTAAACATTCTCAAGCATGCATAACCCCTGCAGCAAACAACATTGATAGAGGACAAAAAAACTATTCAAGCCGTACATCCAACACCTGAGAGACCCCTTTGAACATTTACAAATGGATTTTATTGAATTGACTCCATGTGAAGGCAAAATGTATTGTTTAGTGTTGATATGTTCTCAAAGTGGGTTGAAGCTTTCCCCACTTCAAAACAAGATGCAAGTGCTGTGACAAAGGCCCTCATCAGAGAGATAATTCCAAGTTGGGGCATTTGAAACAAAATTAGCAGTGACAGTGACATACCATTTTTCAAAGCAGCACTACAAAAGATTGAATAGATAACTATCGATCTGAGAAAACATTGTGCCTATCATTTCTCTAGCGATGGTGCAGCTGAAAGAGAAAATTAAATGATAAAAAATATACTGGCTAATTGTTGTGAAGAAACTGGACTCGTGGACAAAGGGACTTCCTATTGTCCTTATACACATGAGAGCAAGAATCATACCCAAATATGGATTGAGCCCCTTTGAAATTCTCTTTGGCAGACCTCCGAACATTAGAATTGGCCCGACAAACAGACATCTGCCCACCACAGACCAATGTGATGATGAAATGCTTCATTATTGTGCAAACCTCACCTCTCTTCTATCTGACATTCACAAGCAGATAAAAGAGGCCCTTCCAAATTCTGGATAGGGATACAACACATTGTGTGTATCCATGCTGCTGGCGATCATCAGTGTTTTCCCACTCTATCGGCTTCTGTGTCCCCTTGGAGACAACCACACTCCTGCCTACAATGAAACTTCAACTCCTGAGCACAACCACGCAAGACTGATAAGCATATTAACATCACTGAACAAAAATGTATGGTTGCACCTTGCCAATTACACAGCAAGACAACATACCAATCACAGCTGTGTGGTCTGTATGCAGGCCAAACCCACTATGATACTGATGCCTAATCCTCATAACTAGGGTTAGTCATCAGAGCTATTGATAAGTTTGTCTCACACCAAATGACTGTTCTGACCTGTCAAAAATGTGTTGTTGCAAGATGCTCCTGAGATGTTCCTGATTTTTTTTCTCCATTTCTGATTGAATCCCACCACACCATGAAGATGGTCGTCTGTAATTTTTGTATCTTGTTATCCTCCCTGCTTGCTTATATCCATTGAAATGCCTGTGTTTCGCAACAACAACATTTGCTTTCAGACCATAAATTATGATGGTTTAGATTGAATTCTTTGTGAATTTTTTATTTGATTGTTAAATTTATGTTTTTATGGTCCTTTTGTGGCACCCTGAATAATTAATATGTTGAGAATAATTATTATTATTCAGTTGTTATTTATTCTTCTCATTAATGTAATTTCAAAGGCCTTGTGTCGTCCTAAAATACAAGAGAAATTCACCCGTTTCACCTGTAGTAGCTATAGGGTGATACCAGTTCTCGCCAGTAGGAGTCAGTGTAGGATTGTGAATGTGAGCAACTGGCGCGGTAATCCTGCCTTAAAAGGAGGTAAGGCCAGTCAAATGAGAGAAAGTCAAGATAGCAGCGCAGAGAGCCTACACTCATCATGACTAAGGTAAGAGAAGTATACAAGCACCATACATATCAATGTTAACTTTATACTTTAGTTGTTGGGCAACATGTTATGTTTACAGTGTGAGAAATGGTTAAGAATAAAGCAGCTAACTCACGCTAGCATCAGCGGCTAATACAGGTGCACCAAGCATGCTAGATGAGACTGAGTGCCTGGTGTAAGCACAGACGAGTAATGGCGCCACTGTTAGGAATTAGATTTTGGCCTATAATCACTGTAAAGCTTAGAATACATTGGTTATACATAGAATGCATTCCATTGTGTTCATATAGAGTTGTATTCCTCCTGAATTGAAGGTCTAAAGCATTAGTTCTGTGTCACGATGATTTAACACTTATGGTAAAGTTGAGCACTGTCGCGATGATTTAACACTTGTTTTGGTAAAGTTGAGCACTCTGAAGGTTAAGCTGCATGCTTACACATACACACATATACACACACACTCAAGATTGTCCAAAAGGGAGTGAATCCAGACACGCTCTCTGAGATAAAGAACAGAGAGAGAGTGTATTCCTTGGATTCCAGGACAGATAACATAGAACAGAACTGGAGGTTAGGTCAGAGGTCAAAGTGACTCAGATAGCCTAGCATCAGGGAGGTAGGGAGAAGTTTTCCCATGAAGATAGAAGACGGCTGACGGAGGAGATCATGTGACAAGAAGGTGAGACCAGCCTGTGCTCCAACAAGGGAGAGCCAAGTCTAAACCAAGGCCCCTCCCCACCTTTTACTAACCAATTGCAGCAAGATTATGTTAATAAACAAGAAATTATAAAACTATGTGTAATCCTTTATTCGGGGTCCCATTCCTGGATGAGCTGAGACCAGATAACTGCATACAGACTGGTGGGAGTTTACTAGGACTAGGATCCTCATATATGAGAATATGTCCGTGAAGGTTCTCAGTCATCCAGGTCATCTTAGTCTCGGACATATTGCCCTATTGCCCTACACTTTGGGAGGCACACCCTTCTATTGGTGCGGGAATACGAGAAGCTTTCAAGAAAGCTGGTGGACTACAGGAACCACCTCCACTTTAACCTGAGATGCAGACAGTCCAGACTGATTCCGATGAGCTTGCGCCTGTGATCCATGGTCAAAGGACACAGAGCCGGGCAGATCTTATTGAAAGCACAAAACCAACTTCTGAATGAAAGGATAAGACAAGTCCACTTCACAACCGATGCACTGAAGGACAAGATCCACCAAACTGAAGAGAAACTTGCAGCTCTTTTCCCCTCGTTCATCTTTGAAGAAGTATCCAACTTTGTCATCAAGGCACAACTAGCCCAACATAATACAAGCAAGAAACAGCAGACTCTCAAATTCCAATCCTTGCTGAACAAAGCCTACAAAACAGAGACCAGACCAACGCACCTAGGAGCTAAACACACTGAGGCCACATCAACAGGCGTCCAGGACAAATAGGTGAAGAACCTCACAGGTCCCTCACGAAGCTGGAAAGAGATGTGCTGGCAAAAGGCCTGAATTTTGCTATCTCTCCACGACAACTACCAATAGTGGATCTCATCACAGGTAGAGAGTCAGCGATTAAGACCAACAAGCTGACCTCCTCTGAAGCCGAACAGATCCACCCTTACCAATGCAAAAATACCTCCCTGCAATATCACCATCGAAGAAAGGAGGGTGATTTCCGCACTGAGCAAGGATCCAAGCATCACCATCCTTCCAGCTGACAAAGGGAGATGCACCGTCATCCTCAACACATCAGATTACCACACTAAGATAACCTCACTGCTCAGTGACCGTGAGACTTATGAGGTCTTAAAAAGGGACCCCACCAGCAGCTACAAGAAGGAAGGACCATGGTCTCCTTTGATGTCACTTCTCTTTTCACGTGCATACCCACCAGTAAGGCAGTAAAGACTGTTAGAAAACGGCTACAACAAGACAGCTCTCTACACAACAGAACTAACTTCAACCCTGACCAAATTTGCAACCTTCTGCACCTTTGCCTTTCCACGACATACTTCAAATACGATGATGTTTTTTACAGACAGAAACACGGCTGTGCCATGGGATCTCCATAGTCTCCTATCGTGGCGAACCTCTACATGGAGGAGGTGGAGGAGAGGGCTCTGAACTCCTTCACAGGAACAACTCCCAGCCACGGGTTCAGATATGTGGATGACACATGTGTCAAAATCAAAACTCAAGAATTGGAGGCTTTCACTCGACACATAAATGCGGTGGACAAGAACATCAAGTTCACCAGGGAGGATACGAAGGATAACAGTTTACATAGCAGGTAACCTCAGCATCGAGGTCTACAGGAAGCCCACACACACAGACCAGTACCTCTTGTTTGACTCCCACCACCCACTGGAGCACAAACGGGGGATAATCCGGACGCTACAGACCGGGCCCAGAAGGTTCCCTGAAGCACAGAGGGAAAACAAAAGGAAATGACACACATCAAGACAGCGCTCCAGACATGTGACTACCTGAAGTGGACTTTTGTCAAATCGTCCAAAAGGCGCCACGAAGAACCACCCACGGCAGAAAGTGAAAAACGAAAGAACGTGGTCATCCCATATGTGGCAGGTCTATTGGAAAAATTCAGAAGAATCTTCCAAAGACACATACGTCCTTCCTGCACTGAGGATCTGTGAAGAGGATGTGTGCTGGTTCTTTCAGAGGCAGAAGATCAGGAAGGCTCCAGGACCTGACGGTGTATCCCCTTCCTGCCTGAGAGCCTGTGCTGACCAGCTGGCCCCGATCTTCATGCAGATCTTCAACAGATCTCTGGAGCTGTGTGAGGTTCCCTCCTGCCTCAAATTCTCCACCATCATCCCAAGAAACCCACCATCACAGGGTTGAATGACTACAGGCCCGTCGCCCTGACGTCTGTAGTCATGAAATCCTTCGAGAGACTGGTGCTGAATCACCTGAAGGACATCACAGGACCCCTGCTGGGCCCCCTGCAGTTTGCCTCCCGGGCAAACAGGTCGGTGGATTCGGTGGATGGTCAGAACCACCTGGAGCTGAATCCGCTCAAGACTGTGGAGATGACAGTGGATTTCAGGAGGAACCTGCCCACCCTACCCCCCACAATCCTAGAAGAGTGTCTAGTGTCAGGAAGAAGGCCCAGCAGAGGTTGTACTTTCTGCGTCAGCTGAGGAAGTTCAACCTGCCTCAGGAGCTGCTGGTCATCTTCTACACTGACATCATCCAGTCTGTTCTCTGCATTTCCATCACTGTCTGGTTTGGATTGGCCACCAAACAGGACAGGAACAGACTGCAAGGACTATAAGGTCTGCAGAGAAGATCACTGGGGCTGACCTGCCCTCGATCCAAGACCTTTACAGGTCCAGAGTCAGGAATCAGGCAGGTACCATCGCTGCAGACCTCTCACACCCCGGACACAAGCTGTTCAGACTGCTTCCCTCTGGTAGGCGCTACAGAGCTCTGTTCACCAAAACCACCAGATTCAAAAACAGTTTCTTCCCCCAGGCTGTCTCCCAGATCCCCCCATAAACCAACTGTCAACCTCATGAACATTTGCACACTTGCGCATTACTGCACTATTGTACAACATTTCACTTTCGAATGTCAATGTATATATATGTATATATATTTATATATATTTTCCATGTTTTTCCTTCACGTGTCCAAGACAGAAACATCAGAGTCAAATTCCTAGCATGTTTACACATACCTGGCAATGAAATCTGATTCTGATTCTGATGTCTTTGACTGCAGTGTTGGTACACCAGCTGTTATTTATAAAAAAGCAGAGGCCTCCTCCGCTTTTCTTACCCAGCATACTGAAGCTTCTATCTGTCCTGAAGGTAGCGTGGCCTGCGAGTGCTATTGCAGCATCTGGGGTGAGAGAGTCCAGCCAAGTCTCCAATATTACCGTCACACAGTAATCCATACAGCGTGAGTTCCACAGTCGTAACTCATCCATCTTGTTGATGAGGGATCAGGAGTTGGCGAGAAACAGACTTGGGATTGCCGGTTTTTACGGGTTAACATTTAGCTTAGACCTTAGCCCCGCTCTCTTTCCCCTCTTCTGCTTCGGTGAGGGGAATGGTGAAGGGGACGTCCGTTGGCTTACGGATCCCTTGCAGGTTAAAGTTCCAGCTACCATTGTTAGCGATGTTGCAGTTGTAATCCAAGAACATGAGCAGCTCAGTCCTGCTGTACTGCACAGGTGTGACTACCACTGAGGAAAGAAAGAAAAAGAAAAATACAAAATAACAAAAATAGGTGCTAGAACGTGAAGAGTGCTGGACCGCTGCGTCTACACGCGCCGCCATCTTGAGTAGTAGGCTGGATACGGTACTTTTATCAAAGTACTGTTTTATTATTATGTATTATTTTGCTCCAGTTCTGTAAACAAATGCATTGAGAAAAAATAACTTATCATATTGAACTTCCCTATCATATTAAAGTAGTTATCTTTACTGCAAAACAGTCTTCTGACAATGTCTGTCCTGGTTCTTTGGTTGCTACGACAATGTGTAGATCTCTCTGGAGACATTTTTCATAAGTCTAAAATAATCAATTTTTCAAAAAATTCAGACAATTTGGTGTTTTTACAAATATTTAATCTTGAAAAAGACCCACCAAAAATTACACCACACATAATACATAAACCAACGAGAAAACGATACATCATTATGGAGAATGACGACATCTCATTGTGATGGAAGCTATATATTCATTTAGATGTTACAGCATGAGAAGATCCTTCCTCAGACTTCATATTTTTTCTTTTTTTTAACAAATCAATCATTTTCATTAAAAGAAGAAAAGGCTAAATTACTTGATACATCTTGTGTGCCTATGGATTCTAGTGCTGGGGCACTTGAATGACGATTTCAGTTAGAATTCTTTTGACTGGGGTTTTTTTATTTGCGGCCTACTTTCCCACAGATGGTTCACTTTGGAGCTGGGAGCTTCTGCAGGGTGCACTGCTGAATCCTCTGTGTCTTGGATGGCTTAAATTTCAATGTAAAAAATGCAGAATTACCAAGAGCAGGACGTGTTGCCTCTTCAAGATCTGTAGGTAATTTGGTAAAAAATTAAATTCCGTGGATTTTTAAGGACAGATTGAATTATATCAAAATAACAGAGGTGTGGGATTGACCTGATCCTTTTCATGCTGAACCTCCGTTTTTGAGGTTTATATGAGTTATCCAAGGAGTTTATTACATGACTCAGGTTAAGGCAGCCTTCAACGTGCAAAGGGATGACGCAATGTGTGGGGAGATTCTACAGGGTGCACTGCTTTGGCTTTCACACCAATTTACAATATAGATTATGCTATTTAAATAATAATAATAATAATAAATATGAATTTTACACTTTCATTTTGCATTTCTCTGTGTGTTCACTCACTCACTAACAGACAGACAAGCAGACACACTAATAGAAAACACACAAAAAACTCAGCCCTGCTTTGACTGTACTGAGTGGATTATTTTTGAAGCTGAAGCCACAAACCTCAATGAACTCACTGACACTGTGACATCATATGTCAGCTTTTGTGAGGACGTGTGCGCAGACCAAGACCTTCTGCACATAGAACAACAACAAACCATGGTTCACATCGAATCTCAGGAAGTTACAACACGCCAAGGAGAAAGCATACAGAAGTGCGGATCGGGCCCTGTACAAGCAGGCCAGAAACAAGCTGACTGAGAAGATCACGGTAGCTAAGAGGAGCTACAGTTAGAGGCTAAAAAACAACCTCTTAGCCAACGAGCTGTTTGAAGTGCCATCCTGCCTCAAGCGATCCACCATCATCCCAGTCCCCAAGTAGCCCTTCATCACAGGATTAAATGACTACATGCCCATTGCCCTGATGTCGGTGGTTATGAGATCTTTTGAAAGGCTGGTGTTGAGCCACCAGAACTGTACACCAAGACCACACAAAACAGACAGTTTCTTCCCCAAGGCTGTCGCTCTGATGAAGTCCTGCCAGTCACAGAGCAGCAGGAAAACTTCTTTGCAATGACTCTACTTCATTTGCATACCTTTTCATTGTATCTACTGTTTGAAATACATACTCCTTATAATTGAACTTATCTCCTACATTGCACTGGTCAAAGACTTCTATCTGTAATCAATTTATTATTACCTTCAATTTTGTGTATTTTTTACATTGAAAGTGAAGTTTCGTATGCACAAGCTTGGCCAGTAATTTTGAATAAATTGAAGCTACTGCTAGCTAACTGATGCTAGGGGAGGTATCTAAAACTAAAGGTCAATGGGAAGTCAATGAAGAACAAATTAAGGCATACCACATGGTGTGTGGCCCCTGCTTCAGAACAACCTCACTGTATATGTTTTGTAAAGTTGTTACGTTCAGTTAATGTGGACCAATAGTAGCGGAGCCGGACACAGGCGAAAAGTTTAAAAGGTTTAATGAACCCTGGAAGTTCAGCAAGATAAGGTGAAAGATCTAGCCCTCCAAACACTCAGCGGAGGAGACAGGAGTCGGCTGACCACGGGGAGGCTGGTGAAGAGCGAAGAGATGGCAGCTTACACACTGGCGACAGAAACAAAGAAAAACAGTGAGGCACATACAAGCAGACTGGAATTATCTGGTGAAGTGGTGGAGTGATGACCAGGGTTTTATGGAGTGGTTGATTACCGACAATGAGAACCAGGTGTGCCTCCACTGTAGACCAGGGAAGGTGGAAAGTTGGCCAGCCACGCCTCCTGCCACACATGCTGAAAAACACCACAAGAGGGAGGGGGGGAGTGGAAGTAGGACACAACAAGAAAACCCACAACAAAAACTACAACAAACCCCAGACCCTGACAAAAGTATTAATGTAAAATCCTTGTGAACAGAGATTCAACTCAAATTGAGAATTCGGTTAGATACCAGGCACAAATTCTAAATTTCTTACAAGGACATTTTCTAGTTATTATTATTATTAGGGACCAAGCATGAACCAAGCTAGGATCCTCTCCAAGTTGAAAGAATTATTTAGGACACAAGCACTGAAGGACCTTTTGAAATTGCTTTAAGGGATTGAGCACAAAGTGTGCAAGGACCTTCTTGAAACTATAATTATTGGGGCCCAAGCACCAAAGGTGGTGCGATGACTATTGAAATTGCTCAGACTATTATTATTCATATTAATTATTTATGTTTTGTTTTTTTTAGGGCCCGAGCACTGAAGGCTTTGCAAAGACCTACTTATATGTAAAATGATTTTCTTTCTTTCATTTTCTTTCTGTCTTTCTTTTGCAAGAATCACATTTTTTGCAGGTTTACACGAAAACTAATGACACTTAATACACACTTAAGATGAAACACACTGTAGCCCCTCTCGCTAGTTTCACCAACATGTATGAAATTTGGTGCACCAACAGAACAGCCCTAGGTGCATAAAACCACTTGGTGCCACGATCTTAATCAAAGAGGAAGTCAGCCATTTTGATCAACTTGCACACATTGTACTTTTACAAACTCCACCCACAGATTTTTAATTTGGTCTGGACAATTGTAACATGTGAAGGATGAAAAGGTATCAGAATCCTGAGTTTTCTTTAAATGGCAGGGCCATGGTGGGATAGATTGTTATTACTCAACTCTACATGGTCCAAGTGTTCCATCCTGAAGACATCTATATGCAAATATGAAGTTACAGTTTAAGTTACAGTGCCATCTACTGGTAATAGGACATGATAGGCTATATACTTTAACAATCACCGCTGAGGAACCTTGTACATATAACTTAAACGTGGTTAGCTCAAAGACAAAACCATTTTTGTGCTGGAGCCTATCTCAGCATCTTCAGGCGAAGGCGGGGGACACCCTGGACAAGTCGCCAGTTCATCGCAGGGCTGACATATAGAGACAAATAACAGTACTAACCACTGCACTACTGTGACGGCTGCACACAAAGCAGTCCCTGTAAAATGACGTATTTTACAATTGATGATCATGGTCATGGCTAAATGCATTGTTCAGACCCCTTAAACTGCACTGCCTCCATATACTTTCAACAACATGTATCAAATAAAAACAGACAGAGCCACACAAAAGTCTCTTGGTTTTACACACATTGTCCTTTTGCAAACTGTTCCTTGGGGTTTTGTCCATACTACCTGAAACTTTGTCAGATTGAAGGCCAAACCTTGGACATGAAAAGTTCTTAAAAGCTTTTTAATTATTAATGAATTATAATCAGTGATAAATTTCCAAAGAAAAAGTGCAGCTAAAAAGATCGACAGTAACGGACCCTGACACAATTATTTTACCATGAACAATGAAATACAGCTGTTGTTGATTCCACCGTCTCCACTGAAGCCAGTTTGGTTTGATGAAAACAATATTACATGGCCACAACTTAATAATGGAAGGATCCAAGGTCATTAACTTTTGACCACTAGGAATGTAACAATGCACTGTGACTTCAATATATTGTGGTAAATCAACGTCATTCATCCATTCGATTGAGATATTAAAATAAATCAACACACATTTTAAACAACAGGTGAAAATGATGCTATATACTATGGCCTTTTTTTAGAAAAGCATGCAGCAGCCAGGAAGGAGTATGCAGAGAATGTTGTAGAGGTGAAAAGAGAGAGACTGGGTCATGAGTGGAAACTGAAAACTGAGTTTCCGGTTTATGATGATGAATGCTGTCAGTGGTTATATTCCTCAAGTTGGCTGTGAGATGGAGGAGAAAGAGAAATTCTGGAGGGAGTTGGATGAAGGGGTAGAAGATGACTCACTGAAGCAACTTCTTGAAAAAGCTAGGTTAAGAGGAAGAAATAGGACGAATAAGACAGTATTGACCTATGTGAATAGCACAACAAGCATGATGCAGCAATGACACCACAGTGAGAAGCTTTGGTGAGCATACAGTATGCGATAAACACTATTAAAAAGCCAAACCATACTGGCAAGCAGATTTACACCCCCATTTGCAAAAACAAGAGCAAGAACCATGGAGATCACAAAGCATATTTTTGCCAGCCTTACTTTGTTTATTCAAAGAGTTACGAGAGATTTTTATTATTTATCAGTTCATTGATTTGGGATTTTTTTTTTAAATTTGTGTTTAATTTTTTTTATTTATTTCTATTTGACAGTTTCATGCAGAAATGTGCACCATGCTTTTGCTTTGTTTGAATCTATCCCAGAAGTATAAAGATAAAGTATAAAAGATTTTTTAATTTGTAGTTTTGTCTGAGACAGCAGGGGACAGGTGAATGTCTTACTTTCTGCCTGAAAATGTCTGTAAGACATAAGACATATTAACTTTCTCATTTACAAATAAATTAAATGCACATTGTTTTTCAATTTCTTCTAATTGTATGACCTTACATAAATTTATTAAAGGGAAGTTTAAAAAAAAAATAAGAAAAATCAAAACAACCAATGCCCAGTGGGACCTCGGACCCCCGTGGCCTTCGTCGCATCAGCAAGAGATTGTTCAGAAAAACTCTAGCAATTTTCAAATCTCAACGTTAAAATAACTGCAAGGGCTGCTTCGTTGTAATTTTATAGGGGGCGCTGTAGACTCATTTTGAGAAGCCAATGGGAATGACCATAGTGAGACCTGTTAGGCTGGACTCTTCATCACTTTGGGAAATTTTGCACTGATTTAACTCTGTATAGTGGAGTTATAGCAATTCTTGTTGTAATTTTTCAATATTCGCATTTGATGCCCCACCATAGAAAGTCAATCGAAAACTCTAGCTATTAAAAGCAGTAAATCATCAACATCTTATACTGTTTCTAACAACCATTTTACCATAATCTGGTGAAACACCTATAAAGAGTACATCAAAGTTTAAAATCTGTGATTTTCTGTTTCTGTTTCTGTTTCTGCACCTTGGCGATGTAACGTAAACTGAATATTGGCTTGGTGATGTCTTCAGGGCTGGGACTCTTATCACATGAAGTCTCAGGCTGATCGGACCATGTCAAGTAGAGTTCTAACATTTAGATTTTTCTCATCTAAAGATTGAAATTTGCTGTTCCACCACCGCCCCACCCATCTGTGAAACCTCAGGATTTTGATAACTTTTCATTGATGACCTATAAGGATCTAGTCTGATCTAGTCGAAATTCAGAATTAAGCAAAATATCTAGGAGTACAACAGTAGAACGTGGGTAAATTGCAGCTTAAGGGGCACGGCCAAGCAATTTTGCCACACCCATGGTTATCTACTCTAAAATACCTTAAATAAAAAGGACAGATAATTGCAAAATTTTTAATTAATTGCAGAGTTTTCGTGCATGTTAGAACCCTAACCCACATAAGAAAAAGAGAAAGACATGTCAGTAGGCCCTCGTATTGTCTTCATTCCTTGGTCCCTAAGTACAGTATTTTGTCCTTTTTTTGTCTGAGAATTAACACAGGGGCGCCTTTTCATTAATAATTTGTCTTAGATCTCATTTTGCCAAGACAACAACAGTCACGTGACCTGGTTTTACTGGAAGAAAACAATATCGGATTTTAATATAAAAATACAAAGAAATGTATTTTTTTTGTCATTTTTTATATATATCATTCAATAGGTGACGGTATGATAAAGAATGTGATCCAAATGGACTAAAATCACAGTTTTTCATTTCAGGTGGAATTTTAAAAACGGCATAGGTTTTAGCAGATTGATAAAACATCTGATGACAACTTGAACAAACAATGTCAAAAGAAACAGAATTCAACAATTAATTTAATTTTTTTTATTTTTCACCTCCGCTAGGGATATGGGTGAGTCTTCTCCCAAGTCTTCAGGCTACAAGAGAACCTCAAAGTATTCCTTCCACCACCTGCCAATATCCCTAATATGGGTCAACAGTTCTCCTCCCTGGTCCCAGCTTAGTTCAAGCCTTTCCCCCCCTGTTAAATGGTTTGCCAGAACTAACCTGTGGCCAGCTGAAAGTCCTCCTCCATGATCTACCTGAACTCTCCCCACACCTAAGTTTTCGCCTCAGCAACCACCAAGACTGCTTGAGTCTGAGGTCCTGCTACCTGTCTGCTGATTCATGAGACCCTTTGGCCAGCCAGGCCTGAAAGGCCTCCTTCTTTAGTCTCATAACTTACTTCACCCCCCATGTCCTTGCGTTGTGCGTCTGCCACCACAACAGCTACCAGTTACCTTCTGACCACAGCTCTTAGCAGCCACCTTCAGTATGGATGCCAGCATGGTCCTTTCAGATTCCATGCCCATCGCATCCCCTGGGAGGACATTTCTGGTCTCTCCTGCATTCTCCCCCACCACCTTATCTAATCCAACAGCAGGTAGTGATCAAATGAGAGCTCACCACCTCTCTTCACCCAATAGTCCAAGACATAAGGACGCAGATCTGTTGATACATCTACAAAGTCGATCACTGACCTTTGGCTTAAGGTAGTCTGATACATATAAGCTGTAAGTACACCCTTCCAGGTTTTGAGTCCCAAGGTGGCACCCTTTCCAAGATGTCACCCAGACACTCCACTTGCCTATTGCCAGTTGCGTCATCAGCAATCAGAACACCCAGACTTCTGCTGTTGCCTGAAACTTGGCTCAGCTCCCGACCCTGATGCCTTTTCCTGCAGGTGACAGATTAACTTTTCCCATTTTATTGTAAAGTACACACAGTAGTACAAAAGATAAATGTCTGCCTGAAATTTATTTATCCATATTCAGGTATACCCCAAATTGGTTGTCTTTTGTTGAGTTTTTTCATAGTTTGCACACCAAATAAGGACACAAAGATCATTTAATAGATGGTAGATTAAAAAAAAGAAAAAAAGAAAAAAAGAAAACAAATGAACAATTAACATTCAGAAATAACAAAATTGAAATAAACAAAAATCAAGATTAAAACAACTCATTGAATATCAGTGATCATTCTTTGGACACTCAGCTGTAGATAGGTCAAGATGACCTGGATGACTGAGAACCTTCACGGACATCAGCTGTAGATGCACAACATACAGTACATGGAGTAATATGAAGAGAAAATACATTTCAGATAGAATCCATTTAACTCAATAATTCAGAAATCACTAGGTTATATTGCTTAGAGGTAATAATCCACCAAATTTCATTACAAAATTAGCAAATTTTTTTGCCAGTAACATTTCTACGAATATGCTCAAATAGCATGGTAAATGTATATATAAGTATGTATGTATGTACAGTATGTATGTATGTATGTATGTGTGTATGTATGTATTATGTGTGTCAATGAATTATTTTTGTATTTCTATCTTCAGGCAGCAATATCATATTTTCAGCTATACTATGTAGGTTGAGTATGTAGCAACAATTTTTCAGTTGACTATGGTAACAAAATGTAAGTGGAAACACAGGACATAGGACTGTCTGGACCCTCTGTCTTCTGGTTTACATTTGAGATTTCTGGGTTACTACGTGAGGCTGGTATCCACTGGAGCTTCTCTCAAAAAGTGGAACTTCCTGAAGCTCAGGACCTAAGATGGACTGTTGATCACCAGTCTCCACTATCAAGTTGTATGACAGGTTAGTATATACACTCCTGAATGGAGAAGATGGTAAACCTGCTTGAGATGGAAGGGTTGTAGAGGGGAGAGTGAGGTGTGGTGGGGTGAACATTTTAAGGGGCTGATTGTAATAACCCTTTGGAGTTTGTGAAAAAACAAAAAGCATGTTCTCCTGACTGACAGAATCCTTGTGTACTGCTACTGAGTTACAATGCAGCACAGAAACATCCACGATATCTGCTTCACTGTGGTGACACTGAGCCATGCAAAGAAGATGAGAACTCTGGAAAACAGACAAAACAATGACTTTTATTTAAAAGACATTTGGGCCATTGTTGGGCCTTAAAGTTGGAGACTTATAAGAGACATGCTAAGGCAAAAGATTTACAGAGCTTGCAGCTCATAATGACAGTGCTAATTATAACTATGTTTACCATCTTCAGTGACCTTGGTAGCATGTTTAAATGTGACAATAAGCACAAAACACAAGGCATGGCTAGTTCAGAGTAGTACAAATGAATATAATGGATCTGAAGGTTTTCTGTGATAAATTAAGTATTTAACAAATTTAACAAATTAAAGTCACACTCAAGCGAACATTAATTTGTCCGCCACAGTTCATGATAATCTAATAAATAGTTCTGTCAAAACTATAAATTATAAGTTCATGGTTGCGCTAAAGGAAAAGTTAGTGGATTATCAAAGTCATTTGGATTCATCATCTGGAGATCATGTTAAAGCAACTTGAAGGATAAAGAACAGTTTTGATGGTCTGATGATATGATGAAGTAATTCTATGAGGAACATGAACAACTACAAGCTGCATGGCATAACTATTTAGATATTTCAGTCAAGGCCAAAGTGTATCCAGAAAACCAGCATTGCCATCCACAGATCCACATCACTAAAATGTAGCAATGTGACATTCAAATCAAAGTATCTGAAGCAGAGATGCTCTGACAGTGCTGAACTAATGGATGTGACCATTTCACAAGAACTCATGTTTGCTCTGCTGCGCCACTTTACATTTTTAACTATGATATTCTTTTTAGATTTTGCTGATATTTCCTGGTTGTACACACACACAGCTGTTCAGATAACGGTGCTGAGTGTAATCTGACCTTTTTCTCTTTATCTGAGCATCATTTGTATTTTAAATTCTCTCTCTTTGCGCTGCCAATTAGCCAAGTATCCAGGCCCACTTTAAGCAGTGAATTGGTTGCAATGGGCAGATATTTTCATATTTTCAATTATTTCCAGTTTACATGTAGTGTGCCCAAACTGTGACTTTAGGCTTTAGTATCAGTAAAAGTTCCAGAAATACCACAGTTTCTATTATATAACTCAGTGATACTTGCCCAAATATTTCAAAACTCCCCTTGCTTTCTATGAAGAATTTAATGTCTCAAGCTCGGTTGTAGAGTGACAGTATTGTGATGTCATCATACTAAACATTATGTGACTGACAAGTAAACTCATAAAATTTGTGGACAGCCCCTTAAAGTCATGGTCGTGAGAACCTACCGGTGATGTTAACCACTTATCCGTCAAAACTGGCTTTGGGATTGGAGGATAGATTTTCTGTTTGATGCTGTGGAGTATAACACAGAGTAAAAATAAATTTAAATAAATTCAAATCTGAATAAAAGATTTAGCGAAAACCATGGTACCAGCAGAGTATTATCCGACAAAAAGAAATCAACAAATTGAAGGAGAATTTTGTTGGCTTGCTCACCAAATCCTGTGTCTGTAGCAAATGATAATGATGATGGAAAGGAGACTAAAAACAATGACCACGGGAATGAAAACAGGTTTGTCCAAGTTATCAGCTGGTGAGTTAAAACAAACAGCCCAGATGAGGAACAAGAGTAGATCAAATGCAGTAACAAGTACATTTAATTTTCTTTGTGTTCTTTTAAAACTGAAAATGGATTTCCACAAATGTAAAAATAGTGGCCTGAAAGGAAAAGAAATAACATACACAGTGAATTCAAGGTGGCACTAATGGATGTTGTGCCACATTCTCCAATTGCTGTCCGTGCTTTCATTGTGAATGTGTAGGAAGTTAAATTAAGTTTTCTTACAGTCAGGTTGGTGGCCTCAGGATTGTCTGAAAAGAAGAGACAGAGTGCTGAGAGCATTTGCAATAATCATGCATAAAAAGCTTAAAGGTCACAATTGAGAGTCTAATTAGTAAAAACTAGACTTTATAATTTCCCTCAATGGATAATGTAATCAGGTATAAGCTATATAGCTGTATGGACAATTGGCATGCTTATTAATATACAGCATTTGTTAACAACTACTAACTTAAATATCTAATATTCCAGTTTATTGTATTCTTATTTATTAAGCTATCTGTTAATAAAGCAAACTCCAGTCATGGCTGCTAACATGAGTTAGACTTGTTGATAAAAACTATTATGTACTCTTATCTTATTACAACTACATTAGAGTATGTTATAAACCAATGATTACATGTTCATAATTTGCTTATAAATGCGGAATTATGAGACCAAGTTGAGTGTTGCTGAAACAAAGTTTTTGTCAAGGTTTGTGATTGAGTGCATGGTCATCCAAATTGTGTTCTAAAATCTGTCAATGTGTTTCCAGATTTACATAGTGTAATAATGTAGTTTGTTCACTGTAAACTATAATCCACTTTTGAACCTGGTCTACTACTGGTCTGCTACCAGAAAATAACCAGGTTTTAGCTCTTGGTTTATGTCGGTTGAATTTAATTGTGCTGCCATTACAAACAAACCCTTGCCTTAAAACAAGCAGCCAGGGATTGAAAAGTCTACTTGAAACAAGGCCGCCAGATTAGTAAACATATTATTTGTAAGTGTCCCCTGGAACCACACAAGTGTTTTGTAATTTGACACCCTAATGAGTATGAAAACATTAATACAACTGACATACATGATATACAACTTTATGTCACTGCAGCTAGGTGATCACTGGAGGTCAGAGAGTCAGTGAGTTACCTATGTGTGCTAGCAGCTTCAGTAGGTTAGAGATAAAAGTCAAGTCAAAAATCAAAAGAGAGGGAGTGTACAGTGTAACCTTAATTTCAATAAGTGGCCCATCATCAGAAAATATCTGTGTCACAATACCTGTACTGACGTTGATGATGATGTTGTTGTTGATGCTCAAACAATATAGAACATAACCTTGGATAAAAGCAGGTTGTTCCCTTGGATTAATAGGGTCCCAGGACACCTCAACGTCTGAACCCTGCTGGTTCCACCTC
This sequence comes from Mola mola, assembly GCA_001698575.1. NCBI lineage: Eukaryota > Metazoa > Chordata > Actinopteri > Tetraodontiformes > Molidae > Mola > Mola mola. The sequence continues at coordinate 2,014,156 of KV751396.1, forward strand.
ATTGATTTAAACGTGCCATCTTCTATTTCTGGTAAAAGCATGGCATGGGTGAAACACTGCTGGACAAAGTGCAACACAATAAAGTTGAAGAATTCAATCTTACCTTTTTCGCTGGCATAACCTTCTCTTCTTTCTAATATCACAGGAGCTCCCTGAGTGCAGGCATATATGGATATTAAGTATCTCACTCCCTTGATGAAATTTTCTGTAGTAGAGAGTATACAGATTACATGAAGTCATAAACTGTGTATGTGTGTGTGTATCTATATATATACATTTAGAAAAAAAATCCTCCGCTCTCCCTCTGCGGGTGTTCTTGTGGCTTCGTCAAGCTCGAGTCCTCTACCAGAGGCCTGGGAGCCTGAGGGTCCTGTGCAGTATTATAGCTGTTCCTAGAATTGCGCTATTCTGGCCAGAAATCTCAGATGTTGTTCCTGTCCTGGTTCAGTGGTGAACATCCTGTTTATTCTCTGGGCCTCCAAATCTCTAGTGAACCTCTTCAGGCAATTAGTCAGGGCTGTGAGTTTGGCAGTCTCCAGTGCCTCAGTTATGGACAGCTTGCTGTACTTCCTAGTAGGTTACTGCCCCTTATGGCTCACATTAAATTTTCAGCCAAACATCTGCTGTAATACTGTTGCTGCATGTATCAGCCTATTGGTCTCAGTGGTGGTCACATTAGGGATAGTTTATAGTGCTGTATTAACATCCTCCAGCAGATTCTGCCACAAAGCCTTGGTAACCATTACTGAGGGGTTCCAGGTATCCATGTTAGCCGTTATCATCATTCTCAGGTCAGCTGCCCTTGTGTTAATGTGATCTGGGCTTCTTGTCATTTAGGTTTGGAACCCAAGAATTGGAAATCCTTTATCTTTGAGCCCTTGGTATTTTTCAAGATTCTCATGTTCCCTCCTCCAGATTTTGCTATCACTTGGGATTGTTACATCAGTCACTTAGGCCTTTTCCATTTGTCAACCACAACAATGTCTGATGTATATAATATTCATGATATTATAGCTAACATGTAATTAAGGTCGCATTTACACCTAATAGCTCCTTATGAGGTGGACAAGGTACACTTCGACAACTTGAACACCTCTGATAATAGAGCTTTTGACAATGGGGTTGCATTTGTCCCTGATGCCACTGATGAAATCATTTGGTCTACTTCCATCCCAGAAGTCTGAGTTGCACTTGGCAACATTGCAAGTTATTGTCAAAGTGTCATAGAGATTCACTATGGAAGATGGGAAACTGACCCTCTCCCCTTCAGTTGCAGATACTATCCATTATTTTTTGGCATTTAATTTTGAGTAAAAGTTGAAAACTAATGAAGTGGCAGGTGGGTTAATGTTCACTGTGAATACTCTTCATTTTGATAGTTTGGTCTGGCTGGGCTTGGCTCGGAGGCGACGCATTGGTCCGTCCTCCAGTGGGTCCAACACTCACAGGAGGGGCCAAAGGGGTCCAGTGCTTTGTGGATTGGGTGGCAGTCAAAGGCAGAGGGGCCTAGGCCACAATGACTGTGGCAGTGGGCTATGACAGTGTGACCTGGAAGGTTGTGACTGGGAGTAACAGCCTGCCCGATCTGAACCTGAGCATTGTTCAGTTACTAGCCAAAGTTTATCCATAACTAAAACCATGTTTAGCCATAAGGGTGTCCATAAGTGCACTTGGGACCAGGATATCCTCGATTGGCTTTGTAGTCAAATTAGCTGATCTGCAGTCGCATGTGCTGGACCTTTGGGTGAAAAGAGGAGCAGAGTTGTCAACTTATCAAAACCTGTTGGATCAGGTGTTGGGGGAGGATGCCAGAGAGACCCAGCAGGCTCAATTGTATAGTAAGGGGCTGTTTGAAACATCTGACTGAGGACCTTGTAAGAATGATCTACAACTTCCACCTCCACCTTTGGCCACGTCCTTGTGGTGTTGGGGGACAAAGAATTCGAATGGGCCATATACCGTGCCGCCATTGCCAAGGTGGTTGTTCGGAGCTGCGGTTTCAAGGTTGCTAGTGCAAGTCAGCCAGCCACCCTGGAGGGTTTACTCCAGGATGCTTGAGAGGAGATCGAGCTAAAAGTTAAACCTCCAAGAGGGTTTTCTACCTGACTGTGGAATGCTGGACCAGCTCTATACCCTCACGACGGCACTTGCCCAACCAGTCTACATGTATTTTGTGGATCTGGAGAATCTTATGGAATCTTATGGAGTTTAGAGAAAATACCTGGCCTAAAAGTCAATAAGGTTTTGTGAAAATTTTAGTGAATACTATAAAAAGAACTACAGTATATTACAGGAAACCTTTCAGTATTTTGTTGTATACGAATTACAGCAATTTACTGTTGCTGTTTTTCTAGAAAAACAACAATTAATTGTAATTTAGTTCACAATATATTTTTGTATACTTTTTCAGAAGCTACCTGGCAATTTAAATTGCAAGCAGATAACTATTTAAAACTTAATAATACAACATATTTTTGCTGAATTTTTTGTTTTATCATTAATAGCATTTCAAATTATGCCAATTATTTATCAGTGTTTGAATAAGACTTTGTTACCTGTTGATAAAAAAAATCACCAACATTACCTTACATTTGCTTCACTTGTTAATAAAACCAGAGTGAGAGCTGCAACAAAACAACATTTATGGAACCCAAATAAAGCTTTTTTATTTTATTTTTTTGTGAAAAATTTGGCAGTTTGAAGGAGCTTAAGAATTTATGGATGTAATTAAGGACATGGTGATTTAAACTTACTTGGTACTGGTATATTTTGGGCACGTGTGCGTGTGTGGGTATCTATATAATTATGTGTGGGTGCTTGCTTGATTGGTATATGAAACGTAAACATAACAAAAGAGAGCGGAAACAACATTAAACAAATAAAACATCGAAGCATTAACATGTATAGATGCGTAAAGCAGTATGTAGTGTGAGTGTGTATATATACAGTATATATAGATTGATAGATAGATGTGTGTGTGTATAAAAGACTTACTTGGAAATATGGTGACGTTAGTTTCATTTGTAGGTACTTTCAGCCATTCTACATTGTAGTCCCCCAAGATAGGACACCAGTCCACTACATAGCCACAGCTGGCTAAAGGACTGGCAGACCAGGACAGGTTGAAGCCACCCCGGCTGCCAATGATTCGGGAAGTGTTCACTCTTTCTTCTCTGCTTGAAGACTCTGTGAAAGATGTGACATAAGGATAAACTAATGTACTAAGTTGTGGGAAGAATAAATAATTTGTACCTTAGAAATAAGCATCACATAATTCCATGTCTTTGAGACTATGGTTAATTGCTGCAAACATAGCAGGAGAATCATAACATCTAAGCTCCAGGTCTGTCTGAAGAAAAGACATTCTTATCTTTATAGCAGGATTTTCTTGTTTGCATTGTTTCATTGTTGCATGATAATCCATTTGTTTGTTATCCAGCACAGTTATTTTGGGAGATTTACTGAGTTCAGAGGGTTCTCCAAATGTTTGTGTTCATGTATGCATCTAATAGAATACATTTCTTTAAATTACAAAAATAGGATACAGTATGAAAAGGAGCCAGTGGTACTGTTAAGATTAGCTTCTGTAACGTTCCAGTAGGTAGCAGTGTCACTACATGAATGGTTTATTTGTAGGGGGTTGTTACAGAAAAGTCTTGCATAAAGAAGATGGACTGCGAGATTCTCTATGTAAAATGGAAGCAGACCAAGCTGTGTAGTGATTGTAAACCTAAAAAGTGTTATTTTTGCACTTTGCAGGTAAGCTGGTGATTATATGTGCCCTTGAGAAGACAACTAGTGAGACTGTTCTCCTGTTGTATTGTTTATTTAGTTTCTGCTAGTGTAGTGCATCCATTGGTTCTCTGTGCTAACCAATTAATAGCCAATGTCATAGTACAAGCATCGAACAATGTAGCAATGAGAATGATTTCTCATGGAGGACTCCCGTCGATCATGTTGCTATTTTATTTTATTTTAAGAAATGTGGTGTTATGACAAACAAATACTTTAGATTTGAATTAGATTTGTGCCATAAAGACCAAACAAAACTTTTTAAATATCAAACCAAAATGAGAATTGAAACTCTGAAACAAACAAGTCATCTCAAAAGCGAAACTTGTCTTTTGAAAACAAATTATTTGTGGCGTCTGACAAACTAGTGTTTTTTGTTTTTCTGAAAATGTATCCTTTTGTGTACTGTTCTCTCTTTTGCTCGTGCTGCTAGTTTTGCAGTCTTGCTCCAGCCACTCTTGTTTGCAATTCCTTAAGTATCGTTTGTTGTTTTGGCACAAACATCTTGTGTGGCTGGGCTTTTCAGGAGTGCTTTCCAGTTGGTTAACAAGTTTTTGAGTGACTGCTCATTGACCCAGGCAGACCTTCAGCCAATGGCTTTAGCAGGCGAACTTCTGGTCTTGGCAGAGTGATAAACTAAACTCCCTTCATACTCTGCTTAAAAACGTGAAGTTGACGCTCAGATTAAAAAAGTGTAAGTATTGGTCATGTGTGCCATCCTATTTCATACTGTAGTAGACGTTTTAATTTTGTGTTTTTATAGGTAAAAGTGGAATCTTTTGTTGATAAGTATTTGGTTAGTGTACTGTGGACGTGCGTTTGCATGGCCAAGCATGGCCAAATGTATGTGACTACTGGGGTGATAGCTTTAGTCACTTAACTAAAGCCGACAGGTATTTTAGGTTGCAGTGGGTCTTGACAATTTTTGACGCTTGAATTATTCCCTAATTTTAATGAGGGCAGTTTTGTAGCATCATACCTGAGCTGTGGCTGGGGATGATGATGGCTGATGGGGGTGAGCTGCCATTTATATTTCTAGCTGTAACTGTAACAATATACTCTGTAGTGGCATCCAGTCTCATAGCAAGACTGTGCAAGGACTTGCCAACTTTTGTCCTATTTTCTTGTTCTTTCTCTGTTGTCTTCACCCAGGTCACTTCATAATCTTCACTGCGTTCATGGCTTTGGTTGGCCAGTCGCGTCTGAAGAGAGGTAATATCAGAATTTAACTTACTTGGCAGGTATGAATATCATGGGCTCAGTAACATGACTTTTATAGAGGCCCTTAAAAAAGTGTATGTTTCATAACTAATATCCTTCATGTAATTGCATTAATTCTCATTTGGAGCTGTCTAAATTATTAACAAAGGAACTAAAAAGTGATCTGTAGGAGGTAGATTGTATAGTAAAACATTAATTGCACATTATGAAAGTCAGCATATTAAAAATTAGTTCCCATTCATCTGACTTACTTTCCAAATGATTATAACTTTGTCATTCTTCACCTGCATCCAAACATCAGGAGCATCTGGAACTAGGGCAACAAATATAAACAGAATCTATTAAATTTGCAAATTACATTTATATAGCACCTTTCAAGTCTTCTGACAACAATTTGCTTTACAATGTTTGTCATGTTCACCCTTTCATACAAAAGTTGGCAGAAACTATTATCTAAATTGCTAACTTGTTAAGCATGGTAACCATTCACAAATGAGTGTTTGTTTGCTTTATTTCAATACTTGCCATCACTCTTTGTCTGGAAGGTGAGACTTGTGCTCCAGTCACTCCATTTCCAGAAATTTTGGGCTGTCCCACATTGTACTGTCACATTATATGTGCAGTTTGGCATCAAATTAAATAAAACTGCAAATCGAAGGCCAACTCCAAAGTTTTTATTCTGGGAACACAATATGGTCAGAATGAAGTTAGTGTGCATCACAAAAGGATTTATTCGAGAAACTTGTTAGTGTCTCTGTTTATATTCCTTTTTTGTCAACTCACTATTGTATGTGTCTCTCCATGGCTAACTTTAACTTGGCATGATATATTGAGATTATTGTACTGCTGCACCGTCCATCTCCAGTTCAGGGTGACATTTCTAGCATGAACAATTGAAGTCTTTAGCCCCTTTGGAACGATCATATGAACTAAAACAATAAAGAAAAACAACAATGAGCTGAATTTAATTCATGAAAAGAAGTAATCAATGGGCCACTAATGCCCTAAAAGGAAGATATACCTCTTTTAGTCAGGTCCGCACTGTCTGAGAGCTCAACCTTTCCAAGAGCATTTTGGGCTGTTAGTGTCCAGTTTCGTTTACCAGCTTCCAATTGCACCTCCATCTTACATCTCCCCAAAGACCCACTTACACATCGTTGGCTGAAACACAAATGCCAAAAATACACATTTTAGTGTATTTTTGTGTATAACAAAGATGTTTGTGTATAACAAAGATGGCACATTTTGGTGCCAGATACCCCTCTACAAGCTATAGAAATGATTTGAAATACTTCAGGTCTTCTGTTAACATGTTTGCCCATTCAAGGATATGTGGGATGGGCACATTACTGAGGCCACTAAATATAAACATCATTTTAATTTTTTTTGTGCTTGGTCACTTGGATCTTGACATCTTAAAGGGTGAATTGCTGATGCAGAGAGAGGTCTTAAAGATAATTTTCTGTTGATACTATTCAGAACTAATGTGGTTGCTTGGTAAGTAAGGGATGAAAGAATCCACCCTCATCTTTAATCACGTGCAATTTTCCCAAAAGAATGAATGACTTCAGAACTGCCACTGGTCTCAGTCATGGCACTAAATACCCAGCTGACACAGACACAGGAAATAACCTGTTTGTATGGTGTCTTGCTTCCTTAAATGTCTTTGTTTTTATATAAGTATATACTTAATTCATTACCTCTTGAAA
>KV751396.1:2021070-2047161 GCA_001698575.1 Mola mola
CATCTAAATATTTTATCACCAATGTTGTTTCAAAGAATGTTTCATGAATACTGTTCAAAGCATACAACCAAAGAGTTCAGAAACTGAGACTTCAATGATGGTTCATTCATGATTTATTTCCTGTGTCCGTTGAGTTTCGTTACTACCCTGCCCCTTTGGGACACTAGTCATTCATCCTGAGTTTCAGTAAAATTGACTGAGCATGAACAAATATTATGACTAATTCCTTTGCATGACAGTTAATAAACTAAGTGAAATAACTTTTCTTCTGAACATTCTAAAATGGCATTTTTTCAGACAAGAAATCCTCTCAATGCCTCAGTGCACTCGAGAGATCTTTAGTGAGCATACTGAGGTAGCAGGTAAAATGAGTGGCAAAATAGAGGGCAAACAGACTCAAGTGACAGACATTTTACCATTTCATACCATTGGCCTAGCTTGTAATGCTGTGGGGCAACTTCAAAGGACATTTTTTGACCAAGCGTGCTAACTTCGCTACAAAATGTATTCAAGGGAAAGATGAGGAAAAGCCATGTTTTTACAGAAGCAGTCATCAAATAACTACAAACCAAAGCTAGCTGCCTGGAATCTTACAAATATGAGTAAGCCACAGCACAATTTCTTACATTGAATTGCCTTATTTGTATGGTCAAAAGGTAATAAAAATGTTGTCAGTAAGCACAGTTTATTTGTAAATGTGTACGCTTTTATTTAGGTTTTACACAGCATCTCAATTTCTGCAGTAGAAATGATAAACCAGATGATTACTTTTTTATTGACTCCATTCGCTTTTAATATCCAAATCAATTCAGCATCAAACTGCTTACAAAGTCTGCCTGTGACTACTTTGTACTTTTTATACAGTACCTTCCAAGTAGGTGATAAACTGTTGGACTTTTGTGTGACAGGTGTGTATTTCCTACTGTCCAGTGGCATTCAAGTGACTGCAGATTTTGGGTTTCACACTGAAGATCACTGTCACGAGGTGGATCTGAGTCATGACAAAAATAAAAAAGGAGCAAAAAGAAGCATTTATCAACAAGACATATTTACACCTCCATAATCAAAAAATTCTGCACAATATTAAGTCATACTTACAGCCAATATAAATGCTAGCCCCAGTATCAGGTTTGCTTGTTTCACATATTACATCAATGCCACTGCTGCTTGATGCTTGGTTCAGGTGGACACTCAAAGTAAATGTCTGATTGCTGATCTTATTAATGTGCATATTAGAATCATTGTATCCAGTCAGATACATTTTGTAGAAAATTTCTCCGGCTGGCAGAATACAGCAGAAGACAACTCTGCTGCCAACCTTATATATCTTGTCCTGAGGGAAAATCTCTGGGTCTTTCAAATTTTGTTTACCTGTAAAGGCATCATAAGAACACGTAACAGACATGTGAGGGACTGCTGTGGCTGTTAGCTGTGTAACCTTTTAGGGTTAAAAGATATAAAGTAAACTTAAAATTAACCATGAAATGTCTGTTCTTTCCATGGGCTTGTGCGGTTGCTGTGTCTGGACCTGAGCCTGACTGAATGGGGAGCACACTCCAGTGCCAAGTGGGATGTCCAGTTCCAGGAGTGAATAGATCCTATCTGGTCAGGCATCACAACAAATTGCTCCTAAAATATATTAATTTGGTTATTCCAGAAGCTATGGTTAAAGTGACAGTTCACCCAATAATCTAAAATAGATGTTTTTAGTCTTACTTACAGTGTTATTAATTCATCCAGATTCTTTGATGTGAGTTGTTCTTTGCATTGTAGTCTTGGAGATATTGAATGCAAAAGACCATAGTCTGATTTCTCTCCAATATACTGTATGTATAAAAATAGATGTTGCTTTGTTTGTGGTACTCAAAATACCAAAACATACATTTGACTCAACAGCAAAAACTCCTTCCTGAAATCACGATCTGGTTATTCAAAATAACAAGCCTTGTTATGAGGCAGTTTAATGAAGAAATTATTTTGGGTAGGGACAGGTTTTGGAACAAAATATGGTTCCATCTATACAACGTCTTTTATAGGGATGTCCCTGCTTATTTCAGCAAAACAATGCCAAGCCAGAATCTGCAGAGTTACAACAGCATAGATAAATAACTCTGTGAACTAGACTGCTTGCAGTCCAGACCTGTCTCCTATTAAAAATGTATAACACATTATGAAGTGTAAAATACAAACACAGTAACCCTGGAGAGTAAGAATGGGAAAGAATTCCAATTTCAATTATGGGCGCCGGAACCATTGAACAAACCAATTTTTTAAGACCATTAATATCGGACCACCCCACTTTTACTGTCTCTAAAATCAGCACAATTGTCTGCCATTAGTCAAATCCATTTAACTTGGCTTGCTCTTTCAGAGTGCATATAATTTATACTCCACACCATGTTTTAGTACTTTTTAAAACTGTTGTGTGTTGCATTTGGTGCAGCTGGTGGCTAAGCTGGAAAGACTCATCATATTCATGTAGCCTATCAAGGTCTGACTCAGGCACAAAGCATGTTATCAGTAAATATCCAGCTCACCACATCCATAAATCTCCTCCTTGGTCTTCCTCTTTGCCCTCTGCTTGGTAGCTCCATCTTGAGCATCCTTCTACCAATATATCCACTGTCCCTCTTCTGGACAAACAATTTTATTCTGGCTTCTCTAACTTTGTCTCCAAAACGTCCAACCTGTGCTGTCCCTCTGATGTTCTCCTTCCTAATCCTGACAATCCTAGTCACTCCTTAAGAGAATTTCAACATCTTTAACTCTGCCTCCTGTCTTTTGGTCAGTGCCACTGTCTCCAAATCAAAAAACACTGCTGGTCTCACAACCCTCTTGTAAACCTTTTCTTTTACTTACTGTAACTCACTCCCGACACTTTTCTCCACCCACTCCACCCTGCCTTCATTCGGTTCTTCACCTCCTTACCACTTTACCACTTTACCACATTGCTCTGAACAGTTGAACCCAAGTACTTAAACTCATGTACCTTTTCCGCCTCTAATCCATGTAACCTCACTGTTCCACTTGCCTCCCTTTCACACACATGTATTCTGTCTTTGCATACTCTTTCAGGTTCACACCTACTCCATTTCTCTTCCTATCAACATGATAGAACATTTTGAACCCTGCTCCAAAGCTTCTAGCCTTGCTGCCCTTCCACCTGGTCTCTTGCACACACAAAACAGCCAGCCAGCTCTCTTCCTTTGTCCGTCATCATGCCAACATTTAGAATTGCAACTCTCAATGTTACATCCTCTTGTTTTTCAACCAATCGTTGCCCAATTTCTGCTGGTACTGATCCGGTATGAAATTTGTTTTCATGATTCACATGTTTGATTTGCCTCATTTTTTTAAACCGGATGGCTTTCCTGATACAACCCTGACCATTTATCCGGGCTTGTGATCAGCACTAGAAATTACCTGGTTTGTGATCCCTAGGGGCTGATTTCAGTTTATCACAACCAATTACGCATTATTTTGGAAGTTAGGTGTAGCTTATGTTTATTTCAGTGGGCTTAAATTACATTTTTTCATGCCTAAAGATAAATGCAGCTGTGACCCAGAAGTCCAGCAGTCACAACACTGTAGAAACAGCATCTTCACAACAAGGGGAAATGAGACAGGACTTGGGACAAGAGGGATCAACATCAGTGAGCTTACTGCTAGCCCGAGGAATCCGATTCACAGTAGGCCTTACATAACTGACTCAGCGCAAAAGAGCACTCAGTCCATCTCTGGCCCTCCTGAAAACTTAGTTTTGAATTCCATTTAAAATTATTTTCATAAGAGAGAGAAAAAAGAGCATGCTGTCAGTGAAGCCATATGAACTTTGTTGGCCCGTTATATAATATTTTCTGGTGTTTTACTATTACGACACACATTTTCACGCGTGTGTGTGTGTAGGTGCCGTGTGTACATGGTGTTGAATCTAAGCAGAACAAACGGATTGATAAACAGCCTGTCATTGTCATTAGAATTCTGCACCTAATAGTTGGCTAATGTCAGCTAACACTGCATAAATTATAAGATATTAGAAAATCGAAAATGTGTGAAGCCTGATCATACAAGCTAGTTCCCTTTTAATTACTTACAGTTTGCTAGCAAACTCAAATAATGTCAGTCTTCTTCGTCTTTCCGCTTAACCTAACTTTTCTATGAGTCGCCACAGTGAATCATCCTCCTCAATCTTTCCCTGTCCTCATCACCTTCTTCTATCACACCAACTATCAGTACTGATTCTAAAATGATAATGACTTATATTGATTACAATGATGATAATGAAACATATCGAGATGGAAAATGGATTTAGCTGCTACAGAAAATCGCTCTTCAGTAAATAAACATACCGACCTCATCATAATTCTGGAACTGCTATGCAAATACATTCATTTTCATTAGCTGAAATGTAAAACACCCCCACGTGGGAGTGAAAGTGGGCTGATATTGCGATAAAGTCATTTAAAAAAGGCATTTGTGAATCCCTCTATGGGCATTTATGAATTCTGAGACTGATCTAACTCCATGGAACTTTGGGTATGGTAGTGTTAAGCAGACAGAAGGGAAATGTCAGGAAAGTAAGGAGAGAGGGAGAGAGATGGAAAGAAAGATGTGTGACTCCAGACCAAAAATACAGGGAGGTCCAACCCACAGTTTGTTTTTTTTTTTGCTTCCGATGCCCATGTTTTTTATACCTCAATAATTAGTTCCCACATGCTTAGTGAGCATTAAAATTAAAGGTGATACAGCCCAACATTTTTGGAACATGTTGCATGAGTGCAGTGTGTATATTTACAAAGAAACAAAAGAGGTTATTATTTTGAACAGTAAATATCTTGTCTTTAATAATAATAGTTTTAAAAGGATTTGAAAATCAATGTATTTTGTTTTTATTCACATTTTAGAAAGCATCCTAATTTTTTGGAACTTGTGTACAAGAGTCTTGTGACAGGGTGGCATGCAAACATTTACATTGCCCTTGGCTGTGATATAAAATTAGCTAATTAGCTAGTCTGTCACCCACGTGTAGATGCACAATTCCTTACATGCACTGATATGAAAAGAATGTTTTCAAGCAGTTTGCAACTCTCATCAAAACAATCTAGATGGCTAAATTGAAGAGGCAAGATATGTATTTATGATTTGGATATCTCTTTGATGTTATCGAAGTCAGCTCCATTGTTGTGTGACTTCTTACGTAATGTGCTTGCTTGTCTGCTATGAGGACCATCAGCTCATAGATCAGCTTGCTGTGCACTTCAAAGCATGAAAGGTCATCCTCCCATGTTGACATAATCATCTGATCACAGGTGCTAAGTGACAGATTCTGAGGTCCACAATGCAAGACACCTGAGGAAAAAGGTCATAGTATATTTGTAAATATATTGTTTTTCTGTCCTTAGAGATGGCACAGATGTTATGGGACACCATGACACCAGCCTGATTGTTTTACTTGCACATATAAAAACAGAAAATTATAATTAGCAGTCATTTTGTTCTTCTGTTGAACTATTTACATGAAGGCTGTACCCTTTTCAGTGTAAATTTATTTTGACTTCCCTTGTTTAGCATTTATATGAACTTGGTATATGGACTTTCAGTCATATAGCACCTTTAAATAATCTACTCCACTCTTCAAACTGCTGTCACATTCACCCATTCACACTCATTCATACATATGTGCGTAATATCATCAAAGTTGGGAGTTAGCAATCTGTTCAAACACATTCAAACACCAATGGCGCAGCAACAAGTGCAATTTGGCTTTGAGTGCCTTGCCTGAGTACACTCCGACAAGCTGATTGTTGGGGTAATCAAACCACCTCTAATCCTCCAATCAGAACTATGACTCTACCTATTGAGAGTTATATGAATTGTTGTAACACAGTAAACTCCAATGTGCTAATAAGCAGTTACAGAGCTAACTATTAATGTATTAGTCATCATTCCAAACTCTTTTGACACAGCAGTAGTGTCAATAATGACTGAGTCACAGTGAGATGAATCTTCATGGTTGATATGAATATTTAAAAGGAAACATTTATCAAATTATGGAACATTTTTATTAAATTGGTTTGACATGAAAACTAAATTATTCAATAATTTCGTCATTGCAAGCAGTTTTACCACCCCCAAAATAACATAAAGGAATCTGAATCAGCAAGCCTTATCTCCTCAGTCAGGTCATTACAAAAAAATGGGGCCCTAAAAGCCAAGTTACAGTAAGATTAAAGCCTTATTTTGGTGCGAAGGGCGTTACCTAAAGATTTATGCTATGAGAAGCTTTAAAGTGCCATATGGGCTTTAGAGTATGAAAATCTTAACAGTTGGTTATTGTATGATTTGAACATAAAAGAAAGTCATATTAGTTATAGAATTTATGCATACATAATTTACAGTCAATACAATGTACTTTCTTCCCCAACATTAAAACGTTTTTTCAGTAAACTTTCATATTAAAATTCATGAATATTTTCAATAAACACTATTATTTTCTTTAAATGCAATGTATGCCTTTCAGACAGCGTAGTACATAATGTTTTTTACAGCTGTTAAGAATTTTGATACTAAATAAAAGGAAAACACTTACCATTTTCTTGGCCATTTTCATCTTGGATACTCTCGCAGAACAGTGAGGCCAGCATTAACCATGTTATCATCATATTGGCAATTTTTCAGTTAAGGTCCTGCCAATTCTCCAAAATCTGATACTTGCAAATTAATATCAGTTTGTTATTGTCATTATAATGACAATAACAAACTGTATTTATGTACATGTACATGCCAGATGTACATGTACATGCCAGATGCATTTTTCGAGGCTGAATTGAAATACTTACATGAGGTCCAGCTGGTTATGGAATCTGCAGACTCGCAGGGCTCTAAATCCAAAAGAAAAAACTAAAAGTGTCAAATTACTTCCTGAAGCAACACTCCCATGAAAAGTAACCGATGATACATGTTTTCGATGTCCATTTGCTTCTTGAGCTCACAATGATTGTGAAATCCATTTAGAACTTGTGTGACCTTAGTGCAGGAAAAGGAGAGGCTGCTTTCTGGTAATTGTGAGTCATGGCGACCAGATCAGACATATCTAGCTGAAACTTTTCAAACATGGGAATTCTACTCTATAATGAAAATTCCTCACAGGCTACAGACAATAACAAAAATGTTAACTAAGCTTCAGGTATGAGATAAAAACCTGTATGACCTAGAATTTTCTGCTGTTAACATTGACAAAGCTAAATATCTTAGAAATGCATTGTCCAAGGATATAACTACTCTGGACAACATTACACTAGCCTCCAAGATCACCATAAGGAATCTGGGATTTACTTTTGATCCAAATTTTTTTCCTTTAACTCCGACATAAAACAAATCTCATGGATGGCCTTCTTTCCCTTCATAACATTGCAAAAACATGTCACATCTTGTTTCAGAAACACAGAGAAACGATAATCCAGGCATTTGGTAATTTTTATGTTATTATCATTGTTAACAGAAACAAATAGAAGAGATCATATTTCTCCCATACATGATTTTTGGCACTGGCTACATGTGAAATCTAGAATAGGATTTAAAATCATTCCCTTCACTGACAAATACTTCAAGGGCCAGGCAGCATCATATCTTAAAGAGCTCACAGCACCCTATTACTCTTCTAAATCTTTATGCTCCCATGATGCAGGGTTAGGGTGTTTAAAAATAGAACACCAGCCAGGGCCTTTAGTTGTCAAGCTCCTAACCTGTGAAACCATGTTCCAGTTTCACTTTGGAGGTCAGACACCCCTTCTACATTCAAGAATGGGCTTTACTGCTTTAATTTATGATAAGGCTCCACCTTATGCTGCTATAGGTTTAGAGTGCTCGGGGACTTCCCATGATGCAGTGAGCTCCTCAAACTTTTTCCTCATACTACATTCATGTCACCCCAATAATACATGATACTAAACTGACATGTTCCTTGGAGTCTTCACGGTTTGTTGTCTTGCACGTTTCCATGATTGTGGCTGGACATGGTGCAGTGGATCTGCTTGAATTCTACCTCTAGAATTATTTTGACAGCTACTGCTACTGGAAACATATATTATAAAACTATACAATTACATATACCAGTATAATATTAAATATAATATAGGTCCTACGATTAATATTAGTAACCCAACCATAGCTGTTGGTTTTTTTTTTTTGTTATTACCAAAAGTAGTAACTAATTAGTTACTACTACTATTATTGCTATCTGCTGTTACATGCAACTATCTAATACTATTTAGCATGATTATGACTGGTGTCTTTTGGATACAAATATCAAAAAAATCCCGCAGCAGCTTTGTGAGCTTAAATTGGGCCTCAGCCCCAACATTTAGGCATTAGATGGTCAAGGGCTTGTTGTTCATTCACTTTGCATGTCTTTATATCCCCTCCTGGTTTAGTCTAGACCTGCTCCACATGTCAAGTGTCATGAGATGACCTTTGTCATGAATTGGTGCTATATAAACAAAATTGATTTGACTTGCCGCTAAAGAAATGTGAATAGTTTACCTGTACTGTTCAATCCTAGTATTTTTGGGTAAAATACCACACACTTAATTGGTTTCATTGGAATAACTGAATACATGACCAAATGATATTCTTTGCTATTCTAAACATTTCCCTGGAAGCTGAGAACATTTTGTTGTTTACAAAATTAGCAATGGCCAGTGTGTCATGTGAGTCATATATGAAAATCTTGGGAAAAGGTATGAGGATAGCATTCCCAGTAGCTGCATTCAGAGTTGTCAGTGAGGAGTATATAAAATGCACTGAAAGACTGTGTGATCAGACATTGGTCATAGTTGGCCTGAGGTTTTACACACAGAGCTTTGTTCAAGGTGAGTCAAACATAAAGATAAGTGAAAGACCAAAATGAGGATGTGGGACGATCTCTGCTCTTCATACTGAAAAACACACTGGTAGTCAACTACTACCATATGTTGGATCATTCACATAGTGCACCAATAGCAGTAGCTCCATCAGGACTGGTTTTGGTACCAGAGGGCAGTCCAGACAAGTCCAGTATTGACCAGTCTAGAGGTGGACTAGAAGTAGGAAATTTGCCAGTTCCTCTTTGGTGGCACAAAATTACTTTGAGCAAAGCTTACCCAGGCCCACTTAGCTGAATTAACCTGATTGCTTGGACATCTCTTCATTCTCTTCAGTGTATGTTTTTATATGTGTTTGTGCGCACAAACAAAAAAACATAATATAAAAGTAACTACAATGATAAAACAAGTATAGTAATTCTAAAAAAGTAAGGAACGAATCTGTTCTCAAACATGCTAATATATGGCAGTTGTTGAGAAACTTGAAAACCTGGTCTCAACTTTACGCATAAAGTTCAGTTTGACAATTAATGACGAATACTGTTTTTAAGACAATCCCAGAAGTGTTTTGTGTGTGTGCGTTTATGTTTACATTGGGTTAACAAACAATTTAAGCCTGACTGGTCCATAATGGATCACATAAATGACCCATTTTTGAGTTGCTTTGAATATGCAGACCAACCCTGACACTCTTTAATTGTGTAGTGAGTGAGCAAAAATCAAGGAAGATTGAGAGAGAGGAAACATGATAAATACCTCCAAAAATTGATATTCATTGCATTCAGAAAAGTAGCAAATAGCCAACATGTAGAGCAAAGTATGCAGCACTGGTTTTATTGTGATGTTACCAATATAACTTTATAGATGCCAGTTAGTTTCTTCCCACTAGTGCTATATGCGCAAGGGGTTCTTAAGTCCTAAGTCAGAGAGACACACAGCGTATGTCACATGACATAATATTGAATGAGTTAACCAGTCTGTTATTGCAGGGTTTACACTTAACCCCTCTCATTCTCCTCATTGCACCTGCAATAGCTACCACCTCCATCATTGGCCACAGGTGCTGATTAAGGTTCTCATGCAGCATACATTTAAGTATGTTTACAGATGTGTCTGGATCATCCCAGTGCCAATTAAAATGAAACCAATTGGCCAACAGGGAAAAAAATAACAAAAGCAAAACAAACATCAACCGAACAAAAAACACAGCTGTACCGGTTCAAGACAAACCTGGCCACCAGTAAAGTTGTCTGTCCTGCACCCAATGGGTTCAAGTGATTAAGTGATGGAACTGTTGTCAAGGGCCCCCATTACAAAAGAGCTAATGGCACGGTTGATTTTCTCCTGACTTGTGTAATAGTGTCAAAATGTTCAGAAGAAATGTGGCCCACATTCATTTAATAATTTGTTAATAATACTTCAAAAGCTCAAATGTTTCTTACTGTTACGCTGCAGGTTGCAAGTCATATGAATGTAAGGAATGTGAAATATTGTTCACTTCACCCCTCCCTGATTCACAAAAGAAAATTATAGTGACAATCTAAAGGAAAATCAGAGCATATTTAAAGATAAAACAACATATCTTAAAGCATAGGGCAATGTTTCATAAAAGCTAACATTAAAATTCAACTACTTCCTAGATAACATTACTGTTAGTTACTCAATACAGACAGCAAATGTAAATTCAGAATTATCAGGGCAGATCTTGAAAACCTATTTATCCCTGGAAGCAAAGCTTACTAGATGTAGTGTAAGTTTGCAATCCACTATTAATTATCTTGCTATATATTTCTGTTCAATGTTCATAGACATAAAATCAGAACATTAGAAAATAGGTTGATGATGAATGAGGCTGATGAAAAACCTCCTGTGTTCCATTAGAGTAAAGGGACAATATTTTTTATATAGATATAACACCTCATAATTGACCTTGTATGATGTTCAAAATTTTCAGTCATTTCAAAATTGAAACCTGGCTAAGCAACATCATTGTATCCAGGGGCCAGTTGCATTAACTAACTAGGCTTATGGCACACTCACTCACCCTAGACCATCCATACTGTGCCCAGGCATGCTTTAGTCACAAAGTTCGGATTGTTTGACTAGTGTGAGCGCTCCATACCCTGCTTAAACATGCATGCTTCTATGGCCCTGGCAAAGTTGGAAGAGGTGTACATCGGCATGACACAGTTACTCATGCATGAGCGCAAGCATGTGTATGCAATGCGGACATGACAACATATCTGTATTGTCATGTCCGCATATCAAACCATTAAATCATTGTTGTAGTTTTAGTGAGCAGAAGGACGCAAACACAAGACACAAACTTTGGTGCAGAGGGTTTTATTGTGAGAAGGTGAGAAGTTGAGGTTTCTCTGAGGGAGCATGTCCGGAGCCAGTGGCAGCTTGCTGTGCAGGTGTTCCTAGAAGCCGAGCAGATTGATGTGAGTAAAAGCAACTGGTAAAAACACATAGAGTCCCAAAAGTGACACAGAGCGTAATTCTCAGAAAGCGGGCCAGAGAAACAAGCACCATGTAAATGACTGGACGATCTGCTGCTGAATAACTGAAGAGACAGTTTAAATGCAGGGACTGATGACTGACGATCCTCAGTTGTGTCACCTGCTGCAGCTGCCACTCAAAGAACCTGCTCCTAAGAGAGAGAGAGAAAAACACAGGAAGGAGGGGCCCAGGACAGAGCACTAGGATTTCCTAACTCATGACAATCATACTTATTTAGGAAAAGTCATAACATTTTCAGGCTTTAAGAATGTTTTTTTGTTTTTTTAAATCGGTTATATATTTTTTAAAAATTCATTCTAGTTTATAAAGTTTAATTTGACAACCTTATTCAAACAAAAACATTTTTAGCCTTGCTGTTACACACACACAATGAAGATTGCATTCTAAAATGCATTTAAAAAATTAATTTATATTTAAAATTTGTATTAAAATGTTTAGATGCTAAGTCAAAATACAACTTTCTTTATTTGGATATATGTTTTAACATCATCAAGAACTCATAAACCATTCAATCAAGGACATAGATGAATTTAAGTATATGTATCTGCAAACACTAAATAAAATAACTGTGTAACTATAGTAACTGTGTTAACATTAGTGTGTAATCACCCTAAATCAAAAGCCATAGTATATGTAACCTTTCGTTTTCCTTTTGTTTCGTTTTCTGCCGTTTATTCAGGTCCGGGTCGCGGGGCAACAGTTTGGGCAGGGAGATCAAGACATTCCTCTCCCTGGCCACTTCCACCAACTCCTCCGGGAGGACACCAAGATGTCCCCAAGCCAGCTGAGAGATATAATCTCTCCAGCATGTCCTTGGTCTGCCCCGGAGTCTCCTCCTGGATGGGGATGCCCGAAACACCTCCCATGGGAGACGTCCAGGAGGCATCTTGACCAGATGCCCGAACCACTTCAACTGGCTCCTCTCAACGCAGAGGAGCATTGGCTCTACTCTGAGCTCCTCCCAGATGTCCGAGCTCCTCACCCTATCTCTAAGGCTGAGCCCACCCACCCTGTGAAGGAAACTCATTTCAACCACTTGTATTCACGATCTCATTCTTTCGGTCACTACCCAGAGCTCATGACCATAGGTGAGAGTTGGGACATAGATTGACTGGTAAATTGAAAATTGAAAGCTTTGCCTTCAGGCTCAGCTCTCTCTTCACCACAACAGACTGCTTTAGCGTCCACATCACTGCTTACGCCGCCCCAATCCTTCTGTCAATCTCCCCCTCCATTTTCCCCTCACTTGCAAACAAGACCCCGAGATACTTGAACTCCTCCGCTTGGGGAAGTGACTCTACCCCGACCCGGAGTGGGCAATCCAGGACCACATCATCTGCAAATAGCAGAAATGGAATCCGGAGGCCACCGAACTTGACTCCCTCCGCCGCTTGGCTGCGTCTAGAAATTCTGTCCATAAAAATTATGAACAGAACTGGTGACAAAGGACAGCCTTGGCAGAGACCAACCCTGCGTGGGAACGGGTCTGACTTACTGCCGGCAATGCGAACCAAGCTCTGGCTCTGACAATACAGAAATCGAATGGCCCGTAACAAAAGGCCTTCTACCCCATACTCCCAGAGCACCCTCACAGGACACCTTGAGGGACACGGTCATAGACCTTCTCCAGATCCACAAAACACATGTGGACTGGTTGGGCAAACTCCCATGCCCCCTCCAGTACCCTCGCAAGGGAATAGAGCTGGTCCAATGTTCCACTGCCAGGAGGAAAACCACATTGCTCCTCTTGAATCCGAGGTTCAACTAACAGCTGTACTCTCCTCTCCAGCACCCTGGAGTAGACCTACTCAGGGAGGCTGAGGAGTGTGATCCCCTGGTAGTTGGAACACACCCTCTGGTCCCCCTTCTTGAAAAGGGGAACCACCACACCTGTCTGCCACTCCAAAGGCAGAGTCCACGATGTCCATGCAATGTTGCAGAGGCGTGTCAACCAGGACAGCCATACCTCATCCAGAGCCTTGAGGAGTTTGGGACGAATCTCATCCACCCCCAGGGCGCTGCCGCTGCGGAGTTGTTTGACATCCCCAGCAACCTCGACCCCAGTGATGAGACTGCCCACCCCCAAAGTCCTCCGGCTTTGCCTCCTCCTTGGAATACGTGTTGGTGGGATTTAGGAGATCATCGAAGTATTCCTTCCACCACCGAACTATAGACTCAGCTGAGGTCAGCAACTCCCCTCCCACATTGAAGACCTTGTGGACGGGGTTGCCGAACAGTTTGCCAGAATTTCTTCGGTGCCAACTGGAAGACTTGTTCCATAGCCTCACCAAACTCATCCCACACCCGGGTTTGAGCCGCAGATCGCTTGGCTTGCCGGTAGCTGTCTGCTGCCTCGGGAGTCCCACAAGCCAGCCATGCCTTGTAAGTCTTCTTCTTCAGCTTGACGGTCCCTTTCACCTCTGGTGTCCAAAAACGGGTTCTGAGGTTATCACCAGGACTAGCACCAGCTACCTTCCTACCACAGGTTCGAGCAGCCGCCTTGACAATGGTAGCGCGGAATATGGTCCCACTCAGATTCCATGCTCCCCAGTACCTCCAGGATGTGGTTGAAGCTCTGCCGGAGGTGCGAGTTGAAGACCATTGTCATAGGTTCCTCAGCCAGATGTTCCCAGCAGACCCTCACTATTCACTTGGGCCTGCCTGGTCTCTCCAGCTTCCTCCCCTGCCACCTGATCCAACTCACCACTAGGTGGTGATCAGTTGACAGCTCTACTCCTCTCTTTACCCGAGTGTCCAGCACATAGATCGTGTCGCAGATCAGATGATACAACTACAAAGTCAATCATTGACTGTCAACCTAGGGTGTCCTGGTGCCAAGTGCACTTATGGACACTCTTATGACTGAACATTGTGTTAGTTATGGACAAACTGTGACTAGCACAGAAATCCAATAACTGAACACCACTCGGGTTCAGATTGAGCAGGCTGTTCCTCCCAATCACATCACCCACATGAGCGTTGAAGTCTCCTAGTAGGACGATGGAGTCCCCAGTAGGGGCACTCTCCAGCACCTGTTCCAAGGACTCCAAAAAGGGTGGGTACTCCGAACTGCTATTTGGCGTATAGGCGCAAACCACAGTCAGGACCCATTCCCCAAATAGAAGGTGCAGGGAAGCAACCTTTTCGTTCACCGGGGTAAACTCCAACACATTGGCTGAGAACCAGGGAGCTATTAATAAGGCCACACATGCTCTCCGCCTCTCACCTGGGACAACTCCAGCATAGAAAAAAGTCCAACCCCTCTCAAGAAGACCAGTTCCAGAACCTGAACTGTGCGTTGAAGTTAGGCCGACTGTATCTAGCCGGTATGTCTCAACCTCTTGCACAAGCTCAAGTTACTTCCCCACCAGAGAGGTAACATTCCATGTTCCAATTGCAAGCTATAGCAACCGAGGATCGGACCGCCAAGGCCCCTGCCTTTGACTGCCACCCAATCCACATAGCACCGGACCTCTATGGCTCCTCCTGTGGGTGATGAGCCCACGTGAGGACGCACCCATGTCTCCTTATTGGGCTGAGCCCAACCAGACCCCATGGACAAAGGCCCGGCCATCAGACGCTCGCCTACGGACCCCTTCCCCAGGCCTGGCTCCAGGGTGGGGTCCCAGTACCCCTCTGGGCAGGGTGCACAAGTCCTTGTTAGTCACCATCATAGAAGTCTTTTTGAACCGCGCTTTGTCTGGCCCCTCACCTAGGACTAATTTGCCTTGGGTGACCCTACCAGGGGCTAACAGCCCCCGACAACATAGCTCCTAGGATCATTAGGGCATGCAAACCCCTTCACCACAGTAAGCCATATTACTACTGGAGGGGAGAACAAACAAAAATCCTTTGTATACCACAATGACATTGAAATAAAACCAATGAAAAGACTCACTCCAGTAAAAAGCAACACAGAAGGAGAACAAGGAGTGTTTTGTCATCACTCTGCTGGAAACCTGTCCTGTTTGTTTACCTACATTACTCTAAATGGAGGATCATACACCAAAATTCTCCTATGTGCTTGGAGAGGGAGGGAGCAGCAAGGAAGCACTCCAATGCATGCATTCTACTACCTGACAACTAGATGCCGCTCATGTTGGGGCTCAATGGTCCTTTAAATTAGTCAGTCATAGAAAGGCTTTATGCAACAGGATTAAGTGTTTATGGTAAATCTGATTTATGACTAAATTTAAATCATAAACTGGGTCTAATTTTAGGCAACTGATCCTAATCCGGAGACACATTATAAGTATAATTTAACAACAGATATAACTGGAACCAACGAGTACTTATTATCCATGATTTTATTTCATGAAAAAAAAAACTTTAATAGCACTACATTAAAAGAAAAGTTAGCTAGCAATGAGAAATGTTTGTTGGTAGCAGCAGATTAAATTTGTCTAATGAAATTCAAATTGAACTTGTTATGAAAATATCCTTGTCCTCATCCATATATCAGGGTCTGGGTTGGGGGGATGGCAGACTTAGCAGGAAAGCCCAGACACTCCTCTCCCTGGCCATTTCCACTAACTCCTCCCAAGGCGCTCCAGTCCAGCCAAAAAAACAGAAATTCTTTCACGTGTTCTGGATTTGGCCCAGTGCCTTGTCCCAGATAGGCATGCCTGAAACACCCCCCTAGGGAGACATCCAGGAAGCATCCTTTCCAGATGCATGACCCACCTCAACTGGCTCCTCTAAACATGGAGGAGCAGTGGCTCTACTTTGAGGTCCTCCTGGACTTCTGAGCTCCTCACCCTATCTGTAAGGCTGAGCCCAGCCACCCTGTGGAAGAAACTAATTTTGGATGTTTGTATTCACAATCTTGTTCTTTGGGTCACTACCCAGAGCTTGTGACCATAGGTGAGGGCTGCAACACAGACTGACCGGTAAATCAAGAACTTTGCCTTCTGGCTAAACTCTCTCTTCCCTACAATGGACTAGTATAGGGTCAAAATCACTGCCGACACCATCCCAATCCGTCTGTCAATCTATTGCTTCAATTTCCCCTCACTTGTAAAGACTCCTAAGATGCCTGACTTTCACTTTTTGAAGCAACTCCTCCCAAAACTGGAGTGGACATACCACTCCTTTTCTGCCTGAGAACCATGACTTCAGACTCATTTAAACTGTTGCATTTAAATTTTTATTTCTTTTTTTTCAACAAACTTTTTGTAAATTACAGCAGACAGGCAACCAAACAAAACGTTTTATACTGTAATTCCAATGCATTGCCACTCCAGCCCAGTAAAAGATGTTCTGCGGCGTACTAGTGGGCCCTGGCCTACTGGTGTAAAAAACGATCTTGAGGTACAGACGTAAAAACCAGTTTGTGGCTATACTTAACAATTAACACAATTAACAGAAATTACCATTGGCTCTAGTCCCATCAACTGATTTGCTGTTGGTGAATTAAAAGAATACCCATCAACAAGATCATGGCTGTTGATACCTCAGTGTGAAAAGGAGATGCATGAATAATTTCTAATTTACCAACCCACGAACAGTTCAGTTATTATAAAGCACAGCTTTTCAACATCATGATTGAAAATGCAAATGATGATCAAAAAGTGAAGAGAAAACAGAGCCTACCAACTGGAGCCTGTTAGTCTTGTTCAAGATGCAAGGTGTAGTCACGCACAAGCAACAAGTAGTCACTAACACCATTCCTGTTCTATAACCTTGACCTATAAAAAGGCCAGTAAGGTGTGGCAGACTTTACAGTTTGGCTCTCGGGGTTTGGTCTAGCAGTGTCCTCATGTCCAAAAGTGCATCCTCCACGGCCTGGGTCAGACGTGCTGCATTGGTTTCTTTACAGGTGTTAAAAGATGACACCGCAAAGTTGATGTGATCATTCATAGGATTGTAGCACACGCCGTATCCATTGGACACAACAGGGCCAAAACACATGAAGCAGTCAGTCTTCGATGGTACCTTATGAGGAAACGAGAATGTTGTGGTTAGTTAGCAAAACGCTTTAGATACAGTATATGCTTTATACCAGAATAGATTATCACCAGTCTCAGAAGACACAGGGGTGGAGTGGATAAAATGTTTTAATGAACATGTCTGGGCTTCAGTCAGCAAGAACCTGTGAAGCTATGCATGTGTGCCGAAACACTTTGACTGCTTTTTCAACCCGGGTGGATCTGGGCACAAGCTTTTCCTAAAAGAGGGATCAATACTAGCTGTTCAAAACTATTGATGAGAGAAATTTAAGTACAGCAGATATAATTATGCTGTATGTTTAAGACATTTACAGACAAATGCTAAATATTATGTGGAATGTTTTCGGTGTTAATTACTATAGCATCCACATTACTTTTGCCATGCATGTTACAAAATTACTTCATCCACCACTCCTGAATAACAGATGTCAGAGTGATATAAGAGAATGGAATTCACAAGCAGGCTTTTTTTTTTCTGGAAACACCAAGGCCATTTGAGCCCCGCCCTCTAACCCACTGGTCTATGAAAGTCACAGCTGTTTTGTCGTTCTTAGGTAGTCAGTTAGCGACATTAGCATGTTGTGCTAGAAAATTCTTTAAGCCCATCTGTAGTTTGAGACAAGGATATGCTTTGCAATGTGTACATCAGGATGCCACCGGAATGAGTAGAGAGCTGACCTTAGGGCAAACAGGCAAAGCGTAAAAGTTAATACAGTAAAAATATAACATATGTTCACGGTAATGACATTTGCCAGTTGGACGTTACAAGAATTAATACTGATTTGATGTGTGCTTTTGCCAAAATACTGTTGAACACTTTAGTTGTTTCTGGTCCCCTACCAAATCTGACCATGTTTAGCTGCATGTCGTCATTCAACCGCTGTCTGTCTAGGTGGTGTTCAGCAAATGATTTGGGCTTAATATAATAAGCAGACTTTCTGGGGAAGACCTGGTCTGATTAGGAGGGATGGCATCCATCCTACTTTAGATGGAGCTCCTCCCATCTCTAGAAATATTGCCAGATATATGATTCATCCAAATTGAAAACTCAAGAGTTGAGGCCAGGAAGAAGAGTTGTAGTTTTACACACTACTCTGCGCTTCTTTTACAGTCATCCACCTACAAACTTAATGAGGCAGCGTCTTGTCCCCCATCCACCTAAATCCAGTAAATCAAATTTTAAAAGTTCACACAGGAATTTAATAAAAATTAAAATTAAAATTACCAACAAAATGGTTCACAAAATTAAGAGAATGTGGAATCTTGAACATCAGATCTCTACCATTTGAAGGTGTACTAATAAATGATCTTATATCAGATTACCATATTTATTTATTCTGCTTTACCTGGCTATATCAAGGTGAATAAGTAAGCCTGAATGAATCTACTCCTCCTATTAGTATTAATACTCACATTTCTAGAGTCACTGCCAGAGGAGGTGAGTCACTGCCATTTTCAGTTCTGGCTAATTAATAAATCATCATAATCTAAATTAAAACTCATTTGAAAATTTTTACTTTTCTGATCCAACCGTGAAAACTCTACAGCCAATTCTGTTCTTATAGTGGATTGAGCACCTGGACCCTATACTGAACTTTTATCTGAATTTTAAGAATTTTTGTCTGGCTTACACCTTAAACAGATAATGAATTTTGTAGGTAACACTAATATCTATGTGGATGTTTAAAACTAAGTCTTACTACTGCACTTTTGATGCTGTTAAGACACAAATGGCTTTTGTCAGTGTGTAGGCAAATCTGCTTTAATCACAACCCTGATCTTGTTATGATTGTTCACAAATCTTCTGGCAAAATCCTCTTTTATTAAATCATTATCTTATAACATTTGAATTTCTTCTCATCAACTACATGCCACAAGTACAACCTAAATATAAAACTTGAAGTGTATCTAGGTTGCTAGGTCATGTATGCTGAAGCGTCAGGAGCACAGAACAAGGCTAAAACTGTCTTTGGAAAATGTCAAGTGATGAGTCCTACAACTTGAGTTCAAACTAATTTTATGTTTGAAATGTTCAATCAGTTACATCTGAACCAGTTTGCTTGCCTGCGTCCATTGCTGCCATACCTATGTGTTTGCTGGGATAATTGGTCTCTTATTCTTCTTCTTCCTTTATTTTACCAGGTAAAATCAATTGAGAACAGTTTCTCATTTACAATAATGACCTGGCAAGAGGCTCCAGCAGAAGTAAAAACAAAACAGTACACATGAATCCAGGACACAACCATACAACCAATAAGGAAGAGACAATAAAGTCAAAAACAACATAACTACAAAAATATATAGCGACCAAACGGGGAATCAACATGTACAACAGTCAATTAGGGACTGTTGCAGTTTCTGTTTAAACACGTGGAGTGATGGAAGAGCTGAAAGTTTAAGAGAGTGTTGAAGGGAGTTCCAGTCACTTGCTGCAGAAAAACTAAAGGACTGTTGGAATAGACGGAGTAATAAAGTCACTGGACCTCAGGTGATAGTTATTATGGGGAAAGTGCAAGAGGTTAGAGAGGTATTGAAGTGTTTTCCCTGGTAGAGTCATGTAGACAAGTAGAAGCCAGTGATGACGTCGCATGATGTGGAGGGAGGGCCAGACTGTCAGTTTATACAGATCACAATGGTGAGTGGAAAATCTGGCAACCAAGGGAGGCGTCCAAAACGGTCACATGGGAGTGCCCTATAACCATTTACCTGCTCTGGTCAAACAAAATCAGACAAATTAATTGAAACTTAAAGAAGAGAAAATACTGGCTGCTGAGTTACGTTCAGAGGAACTAGTATTTCAATATTCCTTCATGTCTGATGATATATTAAGATAATTTTATGATTTAATACAGTAAATATCTTACATATTGCTCCTTTAAATAATTGTTCCCTCTGCAATTAATTTAGTACTGTACTTTTATATAACAGAAATCATATGCTAATTTTAGTCCCCCCTTATCTTGATCACCTCACTGATAGTGCTGTTGGCTCATGGTTTCACTTCATTCAAAAAAAAAAAACAAAACAGGAAACTAGTTCCATAGTACAATCTTAATACCGATAAGATAAGCAGACAACACACAAAACTGTAAAGAAATGGTTTTCTTCTAAAGTAGAATGATCACGTTTGACCTGTCAGCATAGCTTTAACACATACAGGATTGTAATGCGTGTGAGTTTGGACCCAAGTAAGACACAAATCAAAACCAGTACAGTTCAGGGCTTTGTTGGTACAGAGTCCAGA
Organism: Mola mola; assembly: GCA_001698575.1. Classification (NCBI taxonomy): domain Eukaryota; kingdom Metazoa; phylum Chordata; class Actinopteri; order Tetraodontiformes; family Molidae; genus Mola; species Mola mola. The sequence goes on from KV751396.1 coordinate 2,041,647, forward strand.
CAAACAATGATATGGTGGCAAGCACATATCAAGTGTTGAACTAGACAGGATCCTCCAAAGAGGGAGTCCAGGCAGGAAACAGGCAGTGAGCAGAAGCAAAGTACAGAGGCAGAAGGCAGGTTGGGTTACTGGGGCAGAGAACAATACACACAGAGAACAGGTCCATGACAGGCAGTGTCTAAGCAGAGCAATCAGTCCGGGGAAAAAGGCTGGAAAGATTTGCATGCTACGAAAGACAAACTGGCAGGGAGTGAGTGTGGAGTAGCTGGTTAAAAGGAGGCTGGGTGATTAGTTGCAGCTGGGAGGAACAGGTGAGTCCGATGAGCTTAATGAGGACAGGTAGTTAAGCAGGTATGATGGGGGTGGTTGAGGTGAAAACCAGGAGCGGATTATGACACAGGATAGCCCTTTGTACTGCAAGAAAAAAATATTATTCAGCGGTTATATAAGAAATTAATAGGAAAATTATAGAAGAAAATAAGAACAAACCCAGAATAATGTACTATAACAATGAAGCTGTCAGAGAGTCAAAATTCTATTGAGCCATGCATCCCTAAAGGTCTCGTCAGTAATGAATTAATGCACTTCTTATAATAGTTATAATAAATAACATATTTTTACTTTTACTTACTTAAATAACTTATAATAACAAAAATCCACCTAAGGTTTTCCTGGCACCAGTTCCCGCAATTCAGTTTATGACTAAACTCAAAACAAGGGAGTGCAATGCACAGTCTGCTTCCCAGAGTCCAAACAACAGAAATAAGCGGATAAAAAGTTTGGAGTTGATTTCATGAGTTGAATTGGCATTTGGCAGCTTTTTGAATGGAGGTATATATATGAAGTCCAAGGAGATATCAATGCAAGTGAAAGAGGCCATCATTAGGCTAAAAAAAACTCAAAATAAATCTATCAGAGAAATGGCAAAAACTAAATTCTTAAAAATAGAGAATGCACTGGTGAGCTCAAAAACATCAAAAAGCTGGAAGGCCATGGGAGACAACTGAAGTGGTTGATCACAGAATCCTTTTTTCTGGGTCCAGTAGTTTAAATGACTGTAATAAGGACCGTTCTGTATTTCCTGTTCGATTTTGAAATTTTGGTTGTGTCTCCATGTTCTGTTAATTTTTTTTTCCCTCATGTGTGTGTGATTGCTTCCCCTCCCTACTGTGTTTCAGCTGTGTCCAATTGTCTCCCCCTCGTTTTGTATTTAAGCTGCATATTCCTTTCCTCCTGTGCCAGATTGTCTTTTCTGTTTACAGAGAGCGGTCCAGCATTATTTCCTTTGTAATTTTCCTCGTGTATGATTCTGTTAGTTTTTCTGTTGCTGAGTTTGCCTGTCTCCTGAATTGTACCTCTGATTGTTAGTTACCTGGCATGTCCAAGAGACAACTAACTAAAGTAATGCTCCAATCGCATTCTGATTCCAAGTCTTCCAAGCACTAGTAGATTCCGGAGCAGACACCAAATTGATGTGCTACCAAATTGCCCAGAGACTTCAGTTGTCTCAGGAAGAGATTCCTCAACCTCTTTCAGCATTGGCCTTGGATGGAAGATTAATGTGTAAGGTTACTCACCAAACGTCCCCAGTAATGCTACTTTTTGACGACAGTTATCAGGAAGAAATACATTTTCTTTTTAACGAATCTGTCCACCACGCACTCGTTCAAGGCTTCCCATAGCTGCTAAAACATAACCCCCATATAGATTGGTCCAAGAAGAGTTTTAGAGTTGGGAGAGAACTGTGTTAAACACAGTTTTTTGAACAAAAATTCTCCTCAGGAGGGTGTTTCCGAGAAAGCAGACAATCCAGACCTCTCTGGCGTTCCGCAATGTTATTTGGACTTGAAACAGGTTTTCAGTAAGTCCCAAGCTTCTGCGCTTCCTCCTCACAGACTGTATGACTGCGCCATAGATCTACTCCCTGGAGTGCCTATTCCTAAAGGAAGACTGTATTCCCTGTCTGTTTCTGAGCAGAAGGTCACGAAGGAATACATCACCACATCCCTGAAGTCAGGTATAATTCGACCATGCTCTTCTCCAGCAGGGGCTGGTTTTTTCTTCGTAGGAAAGAAGGATAATACTCTCTGCCCCTGCATCAATTAAACCAAACTAAATGATGTAACTATTAAAAATCGTTATCCTCTTTCTTTGATTTCCACGGCATTTGACTGCTTACAGGGGTCAAAGTTCTCTTACCAAGCAAGATCTAAGGAATGCCTACCACCTAGTCAGAATAAGGGAAGGGGATGAGTGGAGAACAGCTTTTAACACGCCTCTGGGACATTATGAGTATCTAGTGGTGCCTTTTGGTTTTACAAACTCACCAGCTGTGTTTCAGAATCTTGTTAATGATGTTCTGAGAGATCTCCTTAATCATAAGGTGCATGTATACTTAGATGAGATTTGGATTTCTTCCTCTGATTAAAATTCTCAAGTGTCAACTGTATGGGAAGTTAGTCTCCCAAAGTAGAATGGGAGGCATGTGAAATGTGAATGTGGTTCGGGGGTTTTTGTAAATTGCTCCTCATCCGGTCTGAAGGTCTAAGGGAATTTGTAATTTTGAAGTATAAAAAATTAAATTTGATCTGATTTATGCAATCACTGCTGTACTGTACATAGGGTTCAAGGCCACATTTAAATTGGTGTAAGTTGAACTGTAAACTACATGCAATCATCTTGACAGGAAAAATTAGAAAACAAAAAAAAGCACACAGCAACACACTCTGAACCTGATGTCTCATTGTTTTTCTGAATTGCTAAAGTTTAATGCTTACTAACAAAGGTCTTATAGTTATTAAAGTGTGGTGATAGGCTAAACAAAACTTGTAATGATTCATGAGAAATGAATAACATTTTTTAAACTGTTAGGATTTTTTTTTTCTATCTACTCCATGTTTATAGATGTCAGGGTCTGCTAGTGTCGTGTCTGTCTGGTAGGGTCATTCGGTGTTTCCTGTTTTACTTTGAAGTTCTGTTTGTGTCTTACTCCCCATGTCCTGTCAAGTGTTGTCCCTCAGGTGTGTCTGATTATTCCCTCTCCCTAATGTGTCCCACCTGTGTCCAATCATCTAACTTTCCCTCGTGTATTTAACCCCCATGTTCCCTTCCTCCTGGGCCAGATTGTCTTACATTCCCCGTGAGCAGTCCAGCGTTTATTCTTCGTGAGTTCCTTGTGTCTTGATCTCGTTTCGTTTCCCGATTACCGAGTTTACCTTATCCTTAATCTGTACTGTCGCATCATTTGAATTCCTGGTTTTGACTATTGTAAATAAAACGACTATCGGTTTAGAACGCTCCCTGTTGGCTCTGCATTTTTGGATCCCCCAGACCTGGTACCTGATAATAGAATGCTTTGCAAATTCGATCCGTCAAATGAATCCCCTAGTCATCCAAGTAATATCTATATTTGTACCAAGTTTTACTGCCCTCTCTAACCTCTGCAAACAGCAGGCATAAAATATTACTGCTCTTGTTGTTTAGGCAGCAAACATTAACAGGTGGTAGAGATGTACGATTCTTCTCCCCGATAACTGAAATCATGATTCTCCCAGACAATTCTTAATTTTTCAACAAAAAAAATATTGTATAAAAGACTCTTGTAGCAAGACTGTGGCTAAACACTACAGGCCCACTGACAAATAGGTTTTGATATTGGCCAATCAAAGATTGGCTTTTATGTTTGCACATTTCATTTAAGTCTGTAAAAGTGTATTATTAATCTGTATAATATTCTGCATCTGTTGCATCTTTGTTACAAATATTTGATAACCTCATTTAAGGGATCACTCTGAAAAATCTGTGTGTATCGGCCAATATCCGATATCTGAACTTTTTTTTACTCCAAGATATAGGTATCATGTTGGCTCCAAAAATGTCATATCCGTGGGGCTCAACTAAACACAGCAGAGACTCTCAGAGATTTTAATGACATGTTTAAGTACAAAAATTTAGTTGCTGCCAGTGTGGCTGAGAGCATTGCCAAATTTTCTCACGAAATGGGAATGTGTCCATGTTTATCCTGGTCAGACTATAGACATACACCACACAGACAACAAAACAATAACCTTACATTTGAATAAAGCACAGGGAATAGACAGATTTAATAAAGGAGCAGACTGATCTCCGGTGTGTGAATTACAGCCTTCCCTGCAGGGAGGGACTGTGAGGCAGAACTCTCATTCTGCCTCACAGCTTTAAGAGCCATTGGTACTCAAATTTGACATAAAATGCACAAACTTAGCACAACACTCAACAGCCTGACTCTTTCCAGCTGTTAACTTGCCACCCGACGGTCTTTTCACACAACTGTGTGGTAGCTTGTCATCTTCAGTCATTTGTATGAGGCAAGGCGCAGCAGAGGGGACATTGTTCAACTGCAGCAGTAGGAAAAGAAGTAGCCACCAATGTTAATGCAAGCAGTCTTTGCTCTACTATTCTGTGTTCACTGTTCTGGCCTTTCAGTGGCAGTTGCTTGTTCTTTTTTGTTTTTTCTTTTCTCCATGTGTTATACCAAGTATCTGCTTGTCATTGATGCCTTGGACGACAGTAGCCACTAGGGTTGGGTATTGTTTGAATTTTGGTAATTCCTTCTTTTCTTCAGATTCTTTGATTCTTCTTTGGGGTCAAAAATGTAAAAAAAAACAAAAAAAAAAAACTTATTTTAGAAACTTCTCCACTAGTTGACTCATATCTAAACATACTCACATTTACAACTGCTTTAATATATTCTAAGGAATCTAGGTTAGCAAATCGGTCTTTGAGTTTCTCCTCTCTGCTTGTCCTGCCTATTCTGCGTTGGGTGGAGCATTGTATATGAAGAGGAGAAATGAAGAAGATGATCTGAGTTGTACTCATGAAGTTTATATCAATGGTGTGCTTTACACTGTGTGACTGATATAGCATTTCAGATAATTGTGAAGCAATTAAGTCAACATGTGAATGCGGCATGGCTTGAATACACAAAAAAATAGGAGACTTGGCTTAATTAAAAAATGAAATCACATGAAAGTGTTAATCGAGATTATGATTTTTTTTTATGAAGTATGTACCCCATATTATCACAAATGCTGGATTTTGAACTGTTTGCTGAGAACTAGATGGTCCCTCTTTTTAACCTATAAAATAAAATAAATCTCTCTGTTTAGAATAGCCCCTAGATTTAATGATGCTGTTAAAATTGTGTAATTTTGTTGCATTATTTATTCAGCTGGAAGTTCTCATATCTTCGGGGAACATTCTCCAATTTGCACAAAATTTCACGTTATTGTTATTTTCTTTCATTTTAATTGACGTTTTGTCATCACAAGAAGCAGGCTTCACAGTTTGTTTATATGTTGTAGTAAATTAACAATTTAAAAATAAAAAACCTTGGAAAAGCAATATGAGCGAGGATACTCTGAATTTTTGCAACCACCTTTCTAATTCCCAACAGAAAGGGGGGTAAATGATAGACAAGTAACTTATGGTGGATCAATTCTGCAATGTTGTAAAGTTTAAACAATAAAGGAAAGGT
>KV751396.1:2047181-2060264 GCA_001698575.1 Mola mola
TCCGGTTCGAGGGTCTAAGGGCAGAGGATGTCACATCTGTACAGTTTGTCAAAGCCCAGTGAGTAATGTGTAAATTGTGATTTCGGCTATACAAATAAAATTTAATTTGATTTGATTTGATTTGATTTAAAAAAAAGAAAAAAAAAAAATCACACATATGCTAAAAGTCCTGCCCTGAACACATCTACGTTACATGCCATTTTGTGTCAATATGCCATCTCTGGTCAGTATGAAGTAAGGTCTTCAGTTCATATACTAAAGCAGTTTCCATGGCAACATACACTGCCTGTCCCCCCCAAAAAATAAAGAAGTCACATCCTGGATTCAACTAAGCAAAGAGGAGCCTTTGGATAATTACTGCAGTGAATAATATGTACCATGTGGCAACAAGTTATTTAATCCTACATATTGCAGTGAGTAACTTATTTCTTAAACAACCATATTGGAAGACATACAGCATACAATAATATTTGGAAAATGACTCAGTTTTTATAATTTTCTCTCTATATCCTGCCACAATGAATTTTAAATTAAACAATCAAGATTTGATTGAAGTGTAGACTTTCAACTTTAATTTCACTGTGAAATTTCAGGATACACGGTAAATATGCCTTAAGTTCCAAATATACAATGAAAGTCCCATCCTGAACACATACTGGGAACTCCCTACCAGAAATTTAGAACTGAAGAAGCCTCTTGGATGAGAGGCGAAACATCTTCAAGAAACTACAAGAAGTCCAGCTGCCTTCAGAAGAAACACCAAGACTACCATGACCTGGATGACTGATAATCTTCACAGACACATCTCCATACCATTACCCGTCTTGTTTGTTGTGCCACCTATGTCAACAGAAAGTCAACTTTACACAGCAATTATTTGATTTACATGAAACTCTGATGTCCACTACATTTAGAAGTACAACTAGAGGATCTGAGTCAATTTGTGGGCGTTCTCTGGCATCACATAATGGACACAGGAGCTGATACTTGGTGTTTTGCTCTCAATTTAAGTCAATGCTTTAATTTAATGAAAAAAGTGTAATATCCATTGCTTGTGCTTTATTTTGTAGTAGACCCATGGTGTGCTTTTATTTTGAAATGACGTAGCCATGAATTGTGGGATGAAGAAGCTTAATTTCAATTAGACTCCATTAGAGTAACAAACAGAGAAACGCATGGTGCAAACTTTTCTTGACACCTTCAAAAGCAATGGCTGTAAGTTGTAATATTATTGACTGCTTATGTACAGTTTTGGTTGGTTTATGTGAAGTTGGATGTTTCAATAATTCATTTTGGTGAACTTCAATGACCCTAATGTTAACTTTGCATCTTAATATATGACCACCATATATTGTGTAGATAATTCATAGTAACATTTATTAGCCAACATTTTCAAATTCATACAGTAATTTTGCTAAGATAGCTAAAAGATAAGTACATCTTTTTGTTTTCTGTTTATTAAGATTTTATTCATAAGTGATTTTCACCTGTCATGCTGAAGATTATTATGACTAAAACAAGCAAGGCGCTTGCTATCCTGGCTCGTGCAAACCGAGTTTGGCTGTCTGTTAAACTTCGTTAACACGCTATAAGTATATAACACAATTGTCATAACAGAACACTTGGTCCTTTAGGCTGTGAGAAACCTGTACACATTCTGTGATATGTTGACGGATTATGGTCTGATCAGAAGTTTGTGGCTAGTTAACACTCCAAGCACGCAAGATGACAAGAATGAGCGAATACATACGTACACCTACAGCTGCAAAGGACCTGAGCATACCTACGTTAATTGGGATATGGTGCAGGGGTGTCAGGGCCCAACGCAGTTTGCAGCCTCAATTATATTTATTTTATGTTAGAATACAAGTTGTGTTTGTCTAAACTCTAAGTCAAAACTTAAATGTACAGATTCAAATTTGTATTTTCTTTTTTGGAATAAGTATACCATATGGCCAAGATTTGGCCCCATACAAGCGTAGCCCATACCTGACTTGTAGACAACTGGTAGTGTAAGGCTTTGCCATAGGCTCTATCTGTAAAGATTGCAGGCAGGGGGAGTTTCTCCTCAATAGACATCATCTTAAGGCCCAGTAGATGTCTGTCTATGGCTTGGCCACTGATTGCCTGTGGAGACAGAGATAATTGTTGGGTTTGTGATGTTAGTTGCTGGATTTTTTATGCTAAAATGTTATTGCAAATAAAAAGCAGTAAGCACCAATAACAGTTTTTCCTAAAACAGTTATTCAATGTAGTTTTTCCAATGTTAGGCAACGAAGAGGAAATAATACATTTGTTTCGTTTTTTTTGGTTTAATACCGCTTACCCAAGTCGAGGTCATGGGGGCAGCAGTCTATGCAGGGAGACCCAGATGCTTCTGGGGGGGACACCAAGGTATTCCCAATCCAGCGAAGAGATATAATTTCTCAGTGTGTGCTGGGTCTGCCCTGGGGTCTTCTCCCATATGGGCATGCCCAAAATACCTCCCTTGGGAGATGTCTGGGACGGATCCTGACCAGATGCCCGAACCACCTCAGCTGGCTCCACTTGACGCAAGGGAGCAGCGGTTCTATCCTAACCTCCTCCCAAATGTCCGAGCTCCTCACCCTACCCTACTTTAAGGTCTGAGCCCAGACACCCTGCCAAAGAACCTCATTTCACTCATTTGTATTCGCGATCTGGTTCTTTCAGTCACTACCCAGAGCTCATGACCATCGGTGAGGTTTGGAACGTAGACAGATTGGTAAATTGCGAGCTTTGCTTCTGGCCCAGCTCTCCCTTCAATACAACGGATAGGTTTAGAGACCGCATCACTACCGATGCTTCCCCAATGTTCCGCTAACTTGTGAAAAAGACCCAGAGATGCTTGAACTCCTCCACTTGGGGGAGCAACTCGACCCCGACCCAGAGTATGCTATCAACCTTTTTCCAGCTAAGAACCATGGCCTCAGATTTAGAGGTGCTGATCCTCATCTCCGTCACTTCACACTCGGCAGCTAACCGTCTAGGCGCGAGCTGGATGTCACTGTTTAATGAAGCTAACAGGACCACGTCATCTGTAAAAGGCAAAAATGAAATCCTGAGGCCCCCGGACTTAACTCCCTCTGTCACTTGGCTGCACCTAGAAATTCTGCCCATGAACAGAACCAGTGACAAAGGGGAGCCCTGGCAGAGTCAAAATCTGGGAACAAGTCTGACTTACTGTCGGCAATGGGAACCAAGGCTTGGCTCTGACAATACAGAGATCAATTCATCTTCCTTATACTCCCAGAGCACACCAACAAGAAACCTTGAGGGACATGGTCATAAGCCTTCTCCAGATCCACAAAACATACAGACTGGTTGGGCAAACTCCCATGCCCCTTCCACTGACCTTGGAAGGGTATAGAGCTGGTCTAGTGTTCCAAGGCCAGGACGAAAATTGCATTGTTCCTCTTGTATCTTAAGGTTCGACTAATGGCTGGACTCTCCTCTCAAGCACGCTGGAATAGACCAGCCCAGGGAGGCTGAGGAGGGTGATCCCTCTGTAATTGGAACACACCCTCTGGTCCACCTTCTTAAAAAGTCTGCCACTCCATAGGCACTGTTGCCGATGTCCCCACAATGTTGCAGAGGTGTGTCAGCCAGGACAGCCTTACAACATCCAGAGCCTTAAGGAACTTGGGGCAAATCTCATCCACCCCTGGGGCACCACAGTTGCGGAGTTGTTTAATAGACTCAACAACCTCAACCCCAGAGATGAGAGAGCCCACCTGTGAGACCTCCAGCTCTGCTTCCTGTACAGAATGCCTGTTTGTGAAATTAGGGAGGTTTTTTAAATATTCCTTCCACCACCCAACCATACACCCAGCTGAGGTCAGCAGCTCCCCATCCATGCTGTAGACAGTGTAAATGGGTTGCTGCTTTCCTCTCCTGAGTGGCTGGATGGTTTGTCAGAATTTCTTTGGTGCCAAATGAAAATCATGCTCCATGGCCTCACCCAGCTCCTCCCACACCCTGTTTTTTTCCTCTGTGACTGCCTGGGCCGTGCAACACTTGGACTGCCATTAACTGTCAGCTGTCCTCAGGAGTCCCACAAGCTAGCCATAACCTGTAGGGACTCCTTCCTCAGCTTGACAGCCCCCTTAAACTCTGATGTCCACCAACAGGTTCTGGGGTTACTGCCACAACTAGCACCAGTGACCTTGCTAACATGCTAGCTCCATGCTGGCAAACCGTCACCATGTTTGTGGATATGCACTGTGGCAGTGTATGGAGACAAAAATTGTGTCCATGTCAAAATACTTATGGACCTGACTATATATAGGATACATGAACATGTTAGAAAAATACATTTACACATTCATGGATCTACCTGACCCTTAATTCCTAACACCATGCTGAGGTAACTCAACTACAAAATTGTTTCAAACACATGAAAGACCAGCTGGATCATAATTTCCATGACTTGCATGAGGATAAGATAGATGCTATTAACCCTTGCATCATTTTCATAAACCTTAAGCACCTTTCTGACTTCTAGCTAGGAATGTGGGTATTATTTTTTTTTGCCAGCATTCTTTTAGTTTTCTTTTGCAACAACAAATAACAAATTGCAAATAGCAATATTTGCAAAAACAAATAAATAATACAAAGCACCCCCCCCAAAAAAAGAAAAAGGAATAAAAGAAAAGAGAAAAAAACAAAAAATACAAACAAATAAACTCCAATACATTCCAGTATTTGTTTGGGGATCAAGCTACCGAATCATATTCCATGTTAGGTCCATTTTATGCAATATGAGAAAAACAAGGGGTTGGTCACTTCAGAGGGCTACTATTTACAATGCATTTCCAACACATGTGTCAGGTCTGTTCCTGTTATGTATTTAATAAAGTCATCCCAGATTTGAGGGAATTTATCTTGCTGATGTTTTATTGTATAAGTAGTTTTCTCTAAATGGAGAATTGTAGACAACTGTTTACTTTGGTCCCATAATATTTCTCCATGAGAGGGCTATGGGCTATTACTTTTTTGCCATTAATATATTTAAATCGATAAATGTATGTTGGTTATTTTTAATCTTCCAATTCTTGGAGTATAAGCCTACTATAAATAGCTGGGACTAACTGACTAGGGACTAGGGACTAAGAGTACTTGAATCTGTAGAATGTCTTGAATGCATTGTTTCAATTCTTGCCAGAATTTCTTTGCACTGCCACTAACAATGAAAAAATGTACCCTTTTCCTTCTCACATTTGATACAGAAATCCAGTATGTTTTTATGATATCGAGTTTTTCTGGAATCATGTATTCGTAGTTCCTGATTGTGCTTTAATATATGCCTCCTTCCACTCCTCCATAGAGATATCTTCAACTAGGTCCTCTCTCCATGCCTCCAACCATTTCTCAGATGTCTCTGTCATGTTGGATTTTGATGGGATACATGATTTTGATGATGATTTTGTTGTATTCTAATGAAGCTTCTCGGTTGGAGGTACTTAGAGAAGTTGTTGCGGGGTATATTAAATTTCTCAACTATATCTTCAAATGTCATCAGTACCTTTTGTAAGCTATAAAGATCTCCTATTTTCCGTAGTCCTTTTGTAGCCCAATATTTAAATCCCCCATCTGCTTTTCCTGGAGAGAAAGACTAATTTCTCCATATAGAGAGGTCATTTCTCCCAAAATATTTTTTGACTACAATCATGTTTCTTACCATAGGATTTTTTGTATCTTTTTGAGTTTTTTTGCATTTGCTGAGTAAAGTTAAGTAGGGAGGGACAAATTAAGCTAGAGTTCTTCCATCTCTTTCCAGAGAGGGGCATCTCCTTCTGTGAAATAGAACATTAATGCTCTCAACTGTGCTGCCCAATAGTACCAAAGTGGATTAGGACATTTAAGCCCCCCTTTGTCATAGGGCAAGTATAATAGTAACAGTCTTGTCCGGGGACATCTATTATTCCACAGGAATCTAACTAACACTTTTTTTTAGCTGAGTGAACAAGTTATTTGGAGAGGGGAGTGGAAGGTTTTGAAACAAGTATAATAGTTTAGGCATTATTTTCATCTCAAGAACGTTTATTTTCCCTATAAGTGACATTGGTATGGGTGTCCACCTATCCAGTAGTTTTGAGATTTCTTGCATTAGTGGTTCGCAATTGTTGGCTGTGATAGGTTTGAGTTGTGGGACAATTTGAATCCCTAGGTATGTAAAGCAATCAACAATTTTAAATTGAGTGATTATTTCAGGAGGGTTTTTGCTTTTTAATTGATTTAGGAACAATATTGATGATTTAGATTTGTTTAGCTTATAGTCTGAGATTCCCCAAATACATTAACGAGTTTTAATAATTCAGGTATACATTTTTGCATATTTTTTAAAAATATTATTACGTCAACCGCAAACAAGGCTGGACGATGTTCTGGCTGTTCAATTGATATGCCTATTATGTTTTTATGTGTTCTTATTGCTATCGTTAGAGGTTCTTTTGCCATAATAAACAGTGAGGGAGATAAGGGGTCTCCTTGTCTACATCCTCTTTATATCTTAATGGTTTTAGAGATATTGCGGGTTTGTCAACATTTCAGCATATGGATCTGTATAGTAGTTTTATCCATTTATATAAGTTTTCTCCGAAACCAAAACGTGAAAGGGTCTCAAATAAATAGGGCCACTCAACCCTGTCAAAGGCTTTTTCAGCATCCAAATACAATAGTGCTGTATCTGATGTCCCTTTTTCTTCATATAGTATAGTCAAGAGTCTCCTACCATTATGGAAGCCTTGCCTACTTTGGACAAACCCGTTCTGTATTATACTCAGAATTTTAAGTCTACATTTAAAAGGCTAATTGGTTTAAGGTTTTCACATTTATTGTGTGGTTTGCCTGGTTTTGGTAGCAAAGTGATTAGTGCTCCTCTTGGGGATGTTGGAAGGATTCCATTATAAAAGATTCTCTAAACATTTCTAACAGTGGTAGCATCAGTCTATGTTTGAAATTTTTATAGACTTCAATGGGTATCCCATCAGGGCCTGGCGTTTTCCCTCCTTTGATACTGTCAATGGCTGTAGATAATTCCCCTAAGGTTATATCTTTCTCTAATTCTCATTTGATTGTTTCAGATATCTTAGGGATATGAACTATGTCCAAAAAATAGTTAATTTCAAGAGTATTTGAATCTATTTCTGAGCTATAAAGCTTTTCATAAATTTTTTTTGAAGGCTTCATTTATTTCAATTGGATCCACAATGTTTTCATTATTATCATTTTGTAGTGAAATAATAAGTTGTTCTGTTATTGTTTAATGCGCCATGCCAGCACTTTGCCTGGTTTTTCACCTTGGTCACAGAATGTCTGTTTAAGTCATAATAGACTTGCCACTACTTTTGTTGCAGACATTTCATTATACTGTGTTCTTAGTTGAAGTAGTTCTTGGTGAGTATCCTGAGAACCTGACTGGTAGTTTTCTTCTTCTAATTTCTTTATCTTTATTTCTAATGATTTTACTTTCTTATAGCTTTCTTTGGCTTTTGAGCTGGTAATCTTAATTATTTTTCCTCTAATATAGGCTTTAAATGCATCCCATCTGAAACTTCTTGAGGTTTCTATTGTGTTTTCTTCAAAATAGTACTTGATTTGTTCATCTAGGAGGGTAACAAAGCCAGCATCAGTCATCCATTTTGTTTTGAAAATCAATTTAGGGACATCGCTCATCAATTTAGAATCGTAATACATTAAGGAATTTGGAGTACGATCTGATAGTTGTATTGGATCATAGGAGACATTTTTTATTTTATATTTTAGTAATGTTGAAACTAAAAAGAAATCTATACACGAATATGACTTGTGTGTACTGGAGTAACATATTTTTTTTTTTATCATTGGGGTTATCGCCCCTCCAGATATCAATTAGATTCATTTCTTTAATGAAATGGTGGACTACATCTCTGCTTCTTGGATGTGATTGGTCCACTCCTGAGCTCTTGTCCCACTGTGGATTTAAAGTGCAATTAAAATCGCCTGCCATGATACAGTATTTAAATGTCTTGTTAACTTTTTTTTTTTTAACCCTTAACTTACTTCCTTAAAAGGGGACATATCATGACAAATTCACATAGAAATTTGGGTATCTGGAGTTCATACCAGTCCACAAAATGTGAAATTTGACAATATACTCAGTCTTTTGTGCACTGCCTGCCCATTCAGCAAAAACCTGTGGAGCTATGTTCTCCCTGAATGTTGCTCCAACATGGATTAGTACAACATTGGACTAGCACCAAACTGTTCCTAAAAGGGGGATCAGTGCTATCTGTTCAAAACTGTAAACATGAGAAATCTAAGTATGTCAGATTTAAAAAATGTTGTGTGTTTGTGTGGACATTTATTGGTTAAATCTTACATGTAATGTCTCTGTTAGCTTCTGCAGCATCCACACTAACTTTGTTAAGCTTGCTGTCAGATTAAGTTATCCACTGCTCCTGAGTAAGATAAGCGCAAACCAAGGGAATGGCTTCAGAGTCTCTGACTTTTCTTTAATTGCAGGGGCAATTTGACTCCCTCTAAGCCACATGGATCTGTTGGGTCACAGGGCACAACAAATAGAGTAAATTTTGACTATCAATGATAATTAAAAATTATCAAAAATAGTTAATAATTATATTAAGTTTATGGGTGTAATTTGCATTGAATTCAATTAATTAAAGTCTCAAAATCTACTTAATTGTGAATTAAAATTTCTAATTATTATTCTAATTATTATAACCAAAATTACCTCATGAACAGCTAGTTGAACATTTTGAAGCTCTTGAAAGTGTAGAGGTGGACAAAATTCAAATTTTTACAAAACTAAACAAAAAGCATGTTTTTCCAAAACTATTTATTCAACAGTGAAAAAGAAACACAGAACAATTAATCTACAAACCAGTATATTCACTTATATAAAAGTATGTGCATGCATGCATCCGTGTATGTGCGTGAGAGAGAATCAAAATGGCAGCTAAGGTCAGGGGACGTTAAACAAAGGCAAAATGGTGTTACGTTCAGTTAATGTGGACCAATAGTAGCGGAGCCGGACACAAGCGAACAGTTTTAGTTTAATGAACCTTGGAAGTTCAGCAAGATAAGAGGTATAGAAAAAAAAGAAATCCAGCCCTCCAAACACTCGGCGGAGGAGATGGGAGTCGGCTGACCACGGGGAGGCTGGCGAAGAGCGAAGAGGTGGCAGCTTGCACACTAGCGACAGCAACAAAGAAACACAGCGAGGCACATACGAGTAGACCGGAATTATCTGGCGAAGTGGTGGAGTGATGACCAGGGTTTTATGGAGTGGTTGATTACCGGCAATGAGAACCAGGTGTGCCTCCACTGTAGACCAGGGAAGGTGGAAAATTGGCCAGCCACGCCACGCACGCTGAAAAACACCACAAGAAGGAGGGGGGAAGTGGAAGGAGGACACCACAAGAAAACCCAAAACAAAAACTACAACAAACCCCAGACCCTGACAAATGGTCGACATCTGTGGAAGGGTCAGCAGACATGTGTCTTGGTCAGAGGGGGCTCAGACCATTTGCCGGTTGAGACCCTGCATTTGTTAAAGCAGTGTTGTGTATGTGTGAGGAAGTGGTGTAAGGTTGGTAAGAACATGGTTATTTGCATGCAAGACCCTGAACTCAACTTAAAATTGTGGCTAATCCACCTACGTATCAATAACCTGACAATGCAAAATCAAATAATTTCAATAGTTATATAGAATCATTTCCGTGCTTAGCTGAGCTATGCTTTACTATGCCCAAGTCAATGTAACCAGTCCATGGAAACAAAGGGAATGCTCTTTTGTCTGGTGTCCATGGAGGGTTATCCAGGCTGGAAGGAATAGAATTCCAGCCGAGGTTTGAGTCCTTCCTGTGCATTCCTAGTAATGCAGGATTGAGGAAACTGGTGACTCCTGGTTCCTTACATAGTTACCATTTCTTAGCTAACTTTCTGAGACTCCTCTTACTTAGGTTAGCTTGGGTTAGCTACAGTGGTTCTGCTGTAGCTGCTGGCTAAAGTTGAGCTTACTTGACCCTCAGTAGGCCCTTGTGCCTGCTAGGCAGGTCTGGAGCTGCAGCTCTACAACTCAGCGTTGGGTTGACATTTCCCAGGAGAAAGAGCGAGCGATGGAAGGGTGATGGAAGTTTTCTCGATTCTGTCTCAGATGTGGATGAAAGTGCTGAGGATCTGTCTACCTAGTGTGACAGAAGAGAAAAGCAGGTGATAATGGCGAACTATATGTTGAGGATCAGTCAAGGACAGATCCGACCCCCACCAACCATTCGGAGTCAGGGAACTGTGACCATGTCGCAGGCAGGTAGCACTACCACTCTGACTCTCTGGCCCTGGAAGCCTCAACACCAGCTGACAAATCTTCTGTAGATCAGGTACTTGTAACAGCTGAGCAGTGTTTATAAGACATTTATAAAATGGTCAATGAAATATGACAAAAAAAATAATGACTGATAATGTATTTTGGTCAAGAAACAAATCAAAAACATACTGCTCTATTCCCATTCAATGTAAAGGTTCATTCATGTTCTATGTCTTCTGTTGTGAGAACATGTTGAAACACAAAGGATGAACCAGGGCAATCCACCATGCATGCTGGGGGGGTTCTGCAGCTGCTGTAATCTTCTAGTAACCTGTTAAGTTTGAAATGGTAAGTGAAATAAGTGACAAAAAAAGACAATGACTAAAGTATTGACAGTATTGATAATTCCTGTGGCATCTACCAGTGGCAGTCAGTCCCACAAATTTACCTCTGCCAAGAAAGATATTAAAAACATTATTTAAATTGTTTGTTACTGTTCGGAACTAAGGTAGCCAAACAAAACAATTGGCTACATTATTTTAATGTTAATAAGGTAACTGTCTTTAAAGTCTGTGATATATAAATGGGAAACATAGTACACATACACTGCTGGCTTTTTTCTACAACCTTTGAGCCTCATTTTACATTTCGTTAATTGCATTTAATCAAATTCTTTTAATAATGGATAACATTATATAAACACAATATATATATATACTGAAGTCTACCGAGGGAGCCACCACAGCCAGTATGTTAGCCAATGCATTCACATTCAAAAACGGGAGTAGAATTGAAGTTAACAACTAAAGTGTAACCTTAAAACCTAAAAGTGTTAACAACTTACAGAAACGTCCTGTTGCATCCTCAGTTCCAGAAGTTGTTCTGGAGTGTTTACTTCTTCAGGGTCTAACTCTTGTTTGGACATGGTAACTTTTCGTATTGTTTTGTATACTCTGGCAGCCATGTCTCCACAGGTTCATAGGTTGAGTTGCCATGGAGGCCTGCAGTCAATCTTGTGTCCGCACACCCCGTGGAAGCAGGCAAGTGGTTTTAAATAGATTACTTGCATTAAAACAAACACACACTTAATCCGGACGCTCTGAAACAGGGTTGTTTCTAAGGGCTTTGATATGCTGCTTCATCCTGACTGTATTTTGACCAAAGCAAAGCACTAACTTTTAATTAAGACCACTGAGGACTGTGTTAACATGTGGAAAACAAGCATAATATGTCCCCTTTAATTTTGGTTTATGTCTGGTGTTACAAAGCTTCTACATATATTTTAGATTGCTTTTTAATCTGTTATGGTTTTAATCTTAATTGAACCAACTTTTACCTTTTTAAGAGCTAAGTGTATCACCAGGGGTTTTACAGAGTTATTTATCTCAGAGTTTCTCTTTCTTTAAAAAAAAGACAGGTAATTATGAGTCCTACCAGATTTCAGAAGATAGGCACAGTTCAAACAAATCAGGATTGTCTTATCATTGGGCTTAGCTTGCCACAACTAATGAATTACACATCAACAGCTGCAGTGAAGAAAAATCAAATCTGGCCATGGAAATACTCACCATGTTAGTGTATGACCTGTGTGCTTTTAAAGCCTTCACCATCAGATCAATCTTCTCTATGTTCTGTGGAAAACAGAAAGAAGACAAAACTTCATACAGTCTAACAATGTGACTTTATGTTTGACACAATTAATGCGAATGTGAATGAATGAACGGTATGTTCAGACTAACCTTCACTGTTCTATCACAAAGTGTTGATGTTTATTGATAAAGCCAGGGGGTGATAATCGAGAGTAGGCTTAATAGGGTAAAGGTGCAATGTATAGAATTTAGGCTTATCTATTTGCAAGCTTGTAAAATAATCTTCACAACTATTAAAGTTAGTGTGCAATCATTTTAAATCAAAAAGTTTAGTGTGTATGTAACCTTGGAATAATCAATTTATAGTTACATGGGAGTGGGATCTCCATTCCACAGAGAGCACCATCTTGCACTTCTGCTGTGGTAGCCAAGAAACACTTTTGTATACTGTAGTGGCAGCTTAAATACAAGCAAAAACCCACTCCATTAAAAGGTGATGCAGAAGGACTGGGAGAAATTTGTTGTTAGCAGTCTGTTGAAGTTTGTTCTGAGTTTTTAACCTACATTACGCTAAATGGAGCATCACAATTATTCATCTGAACCAGTAAAAGCAATTGGCTGCATCCCACTGTCATCAAAGAAGAGAAACAAACTCTAGACAGGTGATGCAGTTGTAGACATTTTGACAGGTGGCCCTCCCAATTTTCCTATATAATTAGAGAGGGAGGGGTCCGCGAAGTAGCGTTCTGTTGATTGCTTTCTACTACCTCACTATTTCAGGCAGCTAATATTCACACACTCCACATTTATTTAGACAGTTATATTAAGGACAGCTCAGCTGCAAATTGTGATGTTTTACCCAGCGATGGGGATCAAAACCTGGTTCCACTAAGGACCCAGTTTAGAATTTTTTAAAACATGAAAATTAATAAGGTTTAAGCTTATCCAGTCTCCTAGGTCCTAAGACATAATGTTACACCTTAAGTTGCCTCACATCATTAAAATCTAACCATTGGTACAAATACCAAATAGTGCACCTAAAAAAATGAATTTCTTGATTTTTTTCTGTTTACTTTAATAAAGTAAACAATTAATATATTGTAGACCCATTACACGCATACACAAATGCTTAAGGTTTTTAATTTTGATAATTATGGACTAAAGTTC
>KV751396.1:2060566-2072270 GCA_001698575.1 Mola mola
TAAATAAAATATAAACATAATAATAAAACAAATTACATAAAACATAATAAAACATAATACATATAAAATATGAAATTTTCCCACAGTATTCCAATTTTTTGAGACGCACTGCATCAATGCATGCAACAGCATGAACTGACTTAATTCTGATGGTCAATTGCCTGCAAGGATGGCTGAACATGCTGTTTGGCTAAATTTTACCAAAGCAAAAGACAAGGGGAAGCAAGATACAATTTATGTTTCACTTAAACCAGCCGTGGTAAGCCACAGGTCCAAACTTTATATCAATTTCCATTAGCTAAGAATAGTTATTAAATGTTGAAACCCATGTTAGTTACTTAACTAAACAAGAGCCCCCTTCACACTGCCTTTCTAAGGCAACTTCTTTGCGCCTTTTCCCTGCCTTGCCATCTGCGTAAAAGGTACTGAGGCAGCTTGGGGGGTCAGTTTTGATGAGGTGAGACGGTGGAACGTTAGGATGATGCACAAAAGCACAACAACTAGATCACTCAACATCAGACCACCCCTCTGTTTGCACTGTACCATAAAAGCAATGACACACAACCACTCATCTGTATACAGGGCATATATACAGCAACCACACACACAAATGGGGTTACAAATGGGTCTGGGACTACCTGTTTATAAACAGTACTACTGGGCGGCTAACTCCAGGGCTATTACTTACTGGAGGTGTGGAGGTGCTAAAGCCGAGGAGAACCCTCTCTTCCCGCTCTTCTGTTTTCGGATTCTGCCCCAGCAGCCAAATTAATTCAGCGAAACTTCATTGTGAAAAACTCCTTGAGAATACTAAATCAGATAAAAGTGGCTTACTGGGTTCCCAATCTCTCCATACATGCACACATTGCGAAATCATTCCTTTTTGCCTGCACGGTTAGATGGGGTATATGCAGTCTGGAGAGAGAGGGGTATTAGAACTTTTTTAGATCTGTACATCAACAGCCAATTTGCACCATTTGCTCAGCTAAGCACTAAATTCAATCTTCCAAACTCACATTTTTTTTCGCTATCTGCAAGTCAGCCACTATGTTAAGGAAAACTGCCCACATATTGATTCCACCTCCACAACCCATCCTCTTACTGAGATCCTCCTGCTCCCTCCAGACTCCAAACGGTTAATAACAAAATTTGTGGGTTCTTTAACTAATTCAGTCTCCTCCGATTTTATTAGGGAAGTCCGGGCCAGGGACTTG
Source organism: Mola mola (assembly GCA_001698575.1). NCBI lineage: Eukaryota > Metazoa > Chordata > Actinopteri > Tetraodontiformes > Molidae > Mola > Mola mola. The sequence continues at coordinate 2,061,781 of KV751396.1, forward strand.
AACTTGGATATATCAACAGAATTATGGGAGGAGGCACTGTCCCGGGTCCATTGTTGCTCTATAAATTCATATTTCAAGTTAATTCAGTACAAGGTGTTGCACAAACGGCATTACTCAAAAACAAAACTGAATCGCATTTTCCCATCTGTGTCTGCTGGATGTGATAATTGTCATACTGCTGAGGTTTCACTAGCCCATCTTTTCTGGTTCTGCCCTAAATTGCACAATTTTGGTTGGCCTACTCCAGAGACATTCAAACTAATCCTGACCCGGCCATCCTTGGATGCTCTGCAGAAACTTCCCATCTACTACATGACACACTGGTTGCTTTGCACCTAGGGATGGTGGTGGCTAAAAAACTAATCCTCCTGTCCTGGAAGTCCACTACTCCATCCACCTTTGCTCACTGGTTAAGTGAGATGTTGTTGGCAATTCAAATGGAAAGACTGCGCCTGCATAAACCTGACAAACAGAACACATTCGAGAGAATCTGGGGACCCTTCCTAACGCAGTGTCATGTATCATGACTTTAACCTGTAAGGTCTTAGGAGTGGGTGTGATACCCGACTTCACACGGTACTTGCAAAGAGTCATTATTGTAACTATGTTTCTTCTGTAATCATTTCCTGTCCTGTAAAGATAAAAACTATAAATAAAGTATAAAAAAAAAAAGCCAAACAAGGCTTGTATCACCAGTGACCTAAAGCAGCTGCATAACAGGAAGAAGAGACCTTCAGGTCTGGTGATAAGGAAGAGCTGAATAGGATACAGCGGGACCTGAAGGTGAAACTGAGAGAGTGCAAAAAAGCTGGAGGACAAACTTCAGCTGAACAACATCAGGGATGTGTGGGTGGGTATGAAGCAAATCACGGGCCTCAACAGGAAAGACCGTCAGCAGGGGGGCAGCCTGGAATAAGCTGAATTTGTTTTTCAATAGGTATAGCACTGGATCCTCTGCTGGGCCCCCTACACACAGGACCGCATCCTGAAACCCAGTTTACACAACAACATACTGTTTCGTTTTCAGTCGCTGTTTTCAAATAGTTCACCGTGCCGATGGAAATCTTTTGAAAACGATCTCTGTGCACACAAGACCGCAGGAAACACCAGAAATACAGTAGTACACTTGCCAGGCCAGTAGTTGGCAGTGTGATTTTGTGATGAACTATACACGCGCATGTGTAGCGACACTTTTCTCGGTGTAATAAAAAAAACCAAAACGTGGGTATTACAAAAAGTGAAAACAGTTGAATGCGACCTTAGTGCGCATGCCTGTTTTCAAAATGTTGCGTTTTCCCTGTCTACATGGAAACGGAGATGAGGGCGTTATGAAATCTTTACACTCTGGAGCCTGTTTCCATATTGTTCCTTTTTCAAGCACCGCAAATGCAGGTCTTGTGGTAACAGACAGCCAAAATGCAAAGTTTTGTGTTTTCACCTAAAAAAAAGGTTGTTGTGTAAATGGGCCCTGAGCCTGAGGCAGGAAAAAGTCCCGGTGCTATGGAAAACATCTTGTTTAGTACCAGTACCAAAGAAAACCACAGCATCTGGCCCTAATGACTTCAGACTGGTTGCCTTGATGTCACATGTCATGAAGGTTTCTAGCCCACCTAGCACAACAGGTGAAACCTTCTCTTGACCCGCTTCAGTTTGCCATGTGGGTGTGGATGATGCTGTTATCTACATGCTGCAGCGTGCTCATTTTCACCTGGATGTTAGTGGCGGCAATGTTAGGATCATATTTTTTGATTTCTTGAGTAATACCATCCATCCCGTTTTTCTGAGTTAGAAGCTGTTCAGCGTCGGCGTCAGCTGATTCACTGTGTCCTGGATTGCACACTATCTGTCAGAGAGGCCGCAGTTTGTGCAACTGGGGACCTTGTTCTCTAATGTGGTAGTAACACAGGAGTGCCCCAGGGGACTGTCCTGTCTCCATTTCTGTACACTCTGTACACCTCAGACTTTCAGTACAACTCTGAGTCACCTGCAGAAGTTCTCTGATGACTCTGCAGTGGTGGGGTGTATTAAGTATTGAAGGAGTCGGAATACAGGGCACTGCTGGATAGGGTTGTGGAGTGGTGTTGCAGAAATAACCTGATCCTGAAGGTTAAGGAGATGGTGGTTGACCTCATTAGGACTGGAACCAATACCCAACCCATAACCATCATGGATGAGCAAGATAAGATTGTGGAGCGCTAAAAGTACCTGGGTGTGCACTTAAACGACAGACTGGACTGGAACACCAATGCTGTATACAAGAAGGGGATCAGCAGACAGTTTTTTTCTGAGGAAACTCAGATCCTTCAATGTGTGCAACAGGATGCTGGAGATGTTCTACCAGTCTCTGGTACCAAGTGCAATGATGGTGGTCTGCAGGGTCGCCAGCAGAATTAACAACTGATATGGAAGGCTGGAACCATCATTGGACAGAAACTAGAGACGTTTGAGTCAGTGAGGGACAGGACACCACTGAACAAACTACAGCAGAGCTCCTTCTCCAACAGACTCATTCAGCTCCGCTGTCACAAAGAACGTCACGGGAAATCATTCCTGCCGTTTACCATTGCACAACAACTCAACTCTGTATGGCAGAAGAGAGGACACTGATTGTCTGTCTATTCATCTAATACCCACATGTGGACATCTGTTTCTCCAAAAATTGCACATTTGTTAATCCAGCTTTCACATTTTCTTCTACAGTTTGCACATTTGTTTTTCTTTTTAACAGTTTGCACTCTGTTTTAATCCAGTCAGCACGTTTTATAACTCATTGTGTACATATTTTAAATACTCCTAAGTTCTGCTATCTTACATAGTTCTTACTTTATAATATACTCTTTATTTTAGGTCTTGTTTTTAGTATTGTATTTTTGTACTTATATTTATAGTACTCTCTTGTACTGTTTGTTGCTGACCATACTGCTTTATGCATGTCTGTCTGTCTGTATGTCTGTATGTATCCATCCATCCATCCATCCATCTATGCATCTATTTATAAAGTTTTAAACTTTTTTTGTCTCTAAATATGCAATTTACCACATGAAGCACTTAATAGGGACCAAAAAGATTAAACGTACAACACTCTAGGTTACATACACATACACATTTGCCATTTGATGCTTGTTAACACATTCCAAAAAGGGCAAAAAAACGACTGGGAATGTTATGGAATGTTCAAAAACTCATGGAACATTCAACAGGTGATAGTTCCATGAAGGGGTCTAAAAGGACCCCATGAGGTTCACCACTTTTTGAAAGACTGCATGGACAAACAGTCCAAGTTTATGAAAAACAATTCTCAACATGCAAATGCATGGGATTTAGAGATTTCACCATCTACATTCCACAATATCATGAAAAGACGCAGAAAATCTGGAGAAATCTCTGCACATAAAGAGCAAAGCTGAAACCCCTTAATGAAGGTCCATGACCTTCACCCCATCAACAACATCCAGAAGACCCAGCTCCAATGGCATAAGATTCTTCACTGTGTCAAAGACTGCGTGGACAAATAATGTTTATGAACAATATTTCTCAATGTGCAATTGCAAGGAATTTAGATATTTCAACCTCTACAGTCCAAAATATCATTAAAAAATTTGGGAGAATCTGGATTCTACACATAAAAGACAAAACTGAAAACCTTTAATGAATGTCCATGACCTCTGACCCCTCAAATGACACCACATTAAAAACTGGTATAATTCTGAGATGGATTGTTCAGCGTGGTCTCTGGAACACTTTGGAAAACCATTGACAGTTAACACACTACATTGCCCCACCTACAAGGAGAAGTTGAGACAGCCAAAGCTATATATCAACAACATCTAGGAACTCCACCCGTTTTTCTGGGCCTGAACTCATCGTAGACGAACTGACCTAAAGTTGAAAAGTGGGCTGTGGTCTGATGAGTCCACATTTCAAAAAGTTTTTTCATATAATGGTCATCGAATCTTCAGGGCTAAAGAGGAGAAGTATCGTCCAGATTGTTATCAACATAATGTTCAAAACTCAGTATCTGTAATGCTATGAGGGTGTATTAGTGCACAAGGCATTATGGGTAACTTGCACATCTGTCAAGGCGCAATTAAAGCTGAGAGGTACATACAAGTTTTGGAGCAACATATGCTTTTATACAGATGACATCTTTTCCAGGTATGTCCCTGCTTATTTCAGCAAGACAATGCCAAACCACATTCTGCATGAGTTACAACATTATGGCTTCACAGTAAAAGAGTGCAGATACTAGACTGGCCTGTGTGCAGTCCAGATCTACATTATGAACATTATGAAGTGCAAAACACGGAAACCCTGGACTGTTGATCAACTTGAGATTTACATCAAGCAAGAACGGGAAAGAATTACACTTTCCATACTTTAACAACCAGTGTCTTCAGGTCCCAGATCCTTACTCAGTGATATTAAAAGAAAAGTGGATGTTGCAGGTTTCAAATTCAGAATTTGTGTAAATTTCCTCAAAAACAATAAAGTTAATCAGATTGAACATTAAATATCTTGTCTTTGTGCTGAATTCAACTGAATATAGGTTGAAAAGAATTTTCAAATCACTGTATTTTGTTATGGTTCACATTTTACACAATTTCACAATTTTGTTTGTATTTAATGTGGCCCAAGTCCCACCAGATATCACTGATGAACAGGGCTTTATGACCTACTAGTATACTGCAGCCCATCACCAGAGGGTGATCAAGATGCTTCCGCTTCCTTTTGGAGAGCTCTTATTTTGTCCATCTTTATATACAGTCAATTGCAAAAATCCATTATTGTGTATTCATTGTTAGCAAAAACAAATGCTAGAAAAGCGAAACCATGACCACTTAATGTCCCCACTCTACCCAAACTCCCCACCTGTTTACTGGGATCATCAAAGGCTTTGGCAAATGCAGCTGAGGCACTTGAGGCTGATCGGATTGTATCTGTGCGGCCAAGTCGGAACATTCGCAGGGAAGCACTTTCATATGTGGCACAGCAGCGCTGGTACATCCTGCCAAGACCAGAAGACAAACAGAATGATAAAACCCAGCCGTGAGTAAATTCCAATACATAATATTGAGTCATCACTGCCTTTAAATAAATCTGTTTCCAAAACCCTTAATATTGTAAATTTATATAAAACAGAATGTTATTTGCAAAACACTTAAACCTGATATTTAAAACTATCAGAGAAAAAATAGTACAAAAAAACAATATTAAATGTTGGGACTGACAGATTTAATTTTGTTTGAAAATTACATGCTTATTTAGAATTTAATGCCAGCAACACACTGCAAAATTCAAGTTCAAGTTGGGACATGGTCATGTATGTATGAAGAGACCAATTGATGTAATTCTGAAAGTGGAATCTTTTCCCATGTTTGCTTGATGTAGGATTTCAGCGACTCCCCACATCACGGTGACCTTTGTTGTGCTTTCAGAATACACCCAAACTCTATGGCGCGCTTACTACTCTTACTACACAACCATACAGAATAAACCAAAATAAGCAAGGGCTTCCCCTCGGAAAAAAAAAATGTTTACTTGGCAGCAGATGTTGCTCCAAACCTGCATACATGTAACATTAATAGTGATTTCACAAATGATTACCCATGCCATGTGTACTTTCTTTAGCTTGGAGGATGTAGCCTCTTTGATTTCCCAAAAAGAAAATTCAATTTTGACTTGTCAGACTAGGGGACAGTGTTCCACCTCACCTTAGTCCATCTTTAATGAGCTTGGTCCCAGAGAAGGCAGCAGCATTTCTGAATCTGGTTTATACTGTATGCGGTTTGTGTTCTTAATGTAGTGCCACCTGAGGTACTTAAGATCCCAGCCATCCAATATTTGTTTTCATCCTTGTCCCTTACTGTATGCACAGAGATTTCTTCTAATTCTCTTAATCTTTTAATATTAGGCAATATGGACAATAGTGAAATCCCCAAATTCATTGCAATTTTATTTTGAGAAACATCATTCTTATATTGTTGCACTGTTTGCAAGCACCTTCTTGAAGAGGGGTGATGAACCCTTCCCTATCTTCACCTCAGAAAGACCCAGCTTCTCTGAGATACCTTTTCTGTACCCTATCCTGTTACTAAACTTGTTTTAACATTTAACAACTTTTCCAGTCTCGTTCTGCCACTGTCCAAACTCTTTGGACTTTTTTATTTTTTTCCAAATCCAAATGGCCCCAAAACAAAGCAACTTAAATCTGAAATTTCTAACTTTCAACTTTTGTTATGTTTTCCTCTTGCTATTATAAATTAAATACAGCATTTAAAAATGCAAAAATCATCACTTTTTTTCTCTACAAGTTTGTCAGCGCCCCACATATGCAGGGTTTTTTAAAAATTAATTTTGACAATAGTATTATCTTGAGCCTTCAGCCAATGTAATAAAAAATGATACAAAAAATATTTCAAGCATTTGGTTTGGAATGAGCAACAGTTGGCACTTGCAACACAGAAACAGAGGACACACAAGTAGTGTAATAAGAACAGATTTGGGAAATGTATGATGATAGCTTCACATAACATCCACAAAAGCAAATCATGAACTAGAATCACCATCTTGTGTTGAGTCAATAAGGGCATGAATCTGCACTACTATTATATAGATTTGTACATTGTATATACTACTACACTGACATTTGCACATTTGGTACTCATTTGGAATATTCTGCAGTGAAATGATACACTGTTGTTCTTCCTTGAAGAAATCATGTTCATATCTTCATCATTATCATATTTATCATATCATATTTCATATATTTTCTTAATTTCACATGCTTAAACATTCAACAGCAACAAGGAAGGCAAAGACGAATCTCATTGTACAGGATAACTTGTTTCTTTACTGTGTATATGACAAACAAATCTATTTTGTGGCCCTGCACACCAGCTGTAGTTTAGATCTGCAACATTGAATCAGTAAAATTTGAATATTAAAACATTTGCCAATGAATTACATTATCAAGCATACATGTCAAACAGAGCGGAGCTAAAAAGAAAACACATATTTGAAAAATGGAACATATGGAGAAAACAATTAGATCAAAAACATTAAAAGTATGAGAGCATTTTTGAATGAATGAAATGAGGAAGCGTTTACCCTAAACTGCATAAGTGTGATGTGGCAATGTCATAGGAACACTAGATATGATGTTGTTGTTATCACTGATGAAGAGAAATGAAACACAGCAGCAGGGTAAGTCTCATAAAGCCCACATCTGTTGTAGTGAAAAAACGTAATGTGTGGTTTTCTCACAATTCAGCTCAACAAGCATGAGAAGTGTGTCGTTAGCCAGCTGCCATTAATGCTAGATGGCTAACATTAACCTATAAACTAGAGTTAATATTAGCACATGAGGGCTAACATTAGTCCACTTGCAAAATCCTACTTATGCATTGCTGGCACCTCAACACCATCTCAGCGGCTGCTTCCCGCAGCAGGCAACATAGCTTCCAAGAGGAGAGCAGCCTTAGCCAAGAGCATGTAGACATGCCAATTGTTTTGCAATACAATGGAAGTTCCTGAAGAATGAGAGTGAGACAACACCCAACTTTACAGCTGGCATTAAAATGTGTTTTCTGTTATCATTCAACACAAGTGTAAGTGCCAATGCGTCTCTGATCCACATACTGTCAGGGTCCGCTAGTGTCAATTGTCAGTGTTAGGGTCAGTTAGTATTTCCCTTTCTTGTTTTGAAATCCCTATGTGTCTATTCCCCACTTCCTGTCTAGACTTGTCACTCAGGTGTGTTTTATTACTCCCTCTCCTTAATGTGTCCCACCTGTGTTCAATTGTTTACCTCTCCCTCGTGCATTTAACCCCCATGTTCCCTTCCTCCTGTGCCAGACTGTCTCGTCTTCTTAATGAGCGGTCCAGCGTATATTCCTTGTGAGTCTCCTTGTGTTTGATCATTGTTCAGTTTACTGAGTTTGCCTAATCCTTGTCTGTACCTTTGCCTAGTTTTGAATTCCGGGTTTGACCTTGTTTATTAATACGACTATTGATTTAGAAAGCCCCCGTGTGACTCTGTACTATTGGATCCCGGTTTCCCGAACCTGATACATACAACATAACAGCAGTGTAAAGTTGCTCTACCACTGCTTCAAAAAAGCAGGCAGGAGCTTAAAAATCAGTGTGACTTCACAGGATTTCCACTGAATTCTGCCTGCCTGCAGAGAACTACATGCACATGTTGAGAACACACACAGTAATTAATGTAAATAAGGGCTTAAGAACAATGGTTATGCAGTTCTCAGCAGGCTCAGTTGTTGTGTTATTGTTCTTGTCCATGGAATCAGTGTTTTTGTTTGTCAAGCCAAAAGTTTGAATAAGATGACAGAGATAAAAATAAGTCTTTTTTAAAAATATCAGATTAATTGGAAAAATAACTGACACATTAATCAATAAATCAAATAATAATTAGTTGCAGCACTACTGCAGTTTCCATCCATCTCTGGCAACATCTTCTCGCATATTATATACTATATGTAATGACTAATAGAGAAACTGGTCAAAAGATGCGACAATAACTTGACACTAAAATCAACAAATTCAATGAATTTTTGGTTTGCTACAATGCTTAAAATGTGGATAATTCACACAAGATGATTGTATACAATGAGCACAGTTTCAAGGTAGACCCCAGTATCTTAGCTTGCACTTCACCAGACAGAGATCTTGGGTGTTGTTCCTGTAGTGTGCTGGCGCCTCTCCCAGTTCACAGAGCACAGCACTGAGTGCTTCCTTCACCACTCTTGCCTTTAATTTTTTTTTTTATAGCATGTCTTTCATCTCTTGGTATTTTTCAAGTTTCTCATGTTCTTTCTGCTTGATGTTGCTGTCATTTGGGTCAATGACATGCTTGGCTTTTACTCATTGACTTTTCTTCTACTTTTCAATTCAATCCCGTATTTTAATCAATTGCCTTGTTTCAAAATAAGTAACAATCTCGTGGACTTTAAAAAAAGAGTAAATTGACTTTGTGGCTCTTTTACTTGCTAATGCTTCTTATTTCTCTTCTACATTAATATGTGTTACAACTGCCATTTTAAAAATCAAACTGCTTTAAACTATGCAGATGGCTCATTAACTATTAGCCACAGCCCTGTTATGGAACACTTTGTCAACAGGTGTGAAGAATTATTTCTTAAACTTGTCATAACAAAAACCGAAGGTATGAATGGAATGAAAAGTCAACGAAAGCCGCCGGAGCGTGAATGACTGCAAAATAACATTGATGTAATGCTGTAAAGTAAAAAAAAAATATAGTTAAACTATGAGCTATAGTTTTCCTAACACTATCTTATTTCTTCTTTTTAAACTGCTTCATCTCTTGATATTCGAAAATAGTTATCTGTTTTACAGGTAAGATATTTTGAGGTCTAATAATTAATATGATGCTTAATTCTTTTAGTTCTGAGATCATGCTGTAATCAAAGACCTTTGGACAGAAGAGAAGACCAACACACGCTACATCACTGTTACAGTCCTTTACATTCTGGATTGGAAGATGGTGAACTGGATCCGGGCCATGAGGGAGATGGTGGGTGTCAAATCCAATGACCACAGAAGGTCTGTGGAAGAAATTCTTTAGGTATATCTCTCTCTCTCTCTGTGTCACTCTTGGTATTATTATCCTGTGTTGATGTATGCGTTAAACATATGTGTAAACACTGTATGTATTGTCCTAATATATTTCTATGCATTTATTGTGAAGTTCACAATAAACTTCACAATGTGAAGCTCTCTGACTTCTAGATAAAGATTTTTAAAAGTAAAATTAAAGTATTGTTAATCATTATCCTGTTTTTATGATTATCTTATGTCTGGGCTTCTATTGGCTAAGCTTGTTTGTCTTTCTTTTCTTTTCTTAACCATACAGGAATTTGGCATCCTGAGCAATGACACTGTCTTTTGACAGATAATGGCTCAAATGTGATTGCAGCATTCAAGGATTATGTCCGACTCTACTGCGCCGGCTGTCTGCTTGATCGTGAAGCATGTCTTTGACTACCTTGATGAGGACAACCCAATACACAGCAGCATCATCAATCAATCTGCTCCTGGTGCCATATCTTTTGCATTACATCTGCAAAACACAAAGTGATCTAAAAAGGATGGGGAGAACATCAAATCAAATTTATTGCATTGCCTATAGACTAACTTTAAAAAAAAAAGAAAAAAAACTAATGGAATGGGATGGGAGTCATTCTGGATGGGAGTGGGATGGGAGAGGGAGTCATTCTACCAGGAGTGGGACAGGACAGGATTTATTTTTTTTTTACTCTGGTCTGGGATTGGGATGGGACAGGATTTTTTCTGTGGGAGTGGAATAGGACAGGAATGAATATCCACTCCCTGCCATCCTCACTATTTTTTTCACAGGAGCCACATTGGCAGAGCAAAGTCAAGGGGAGAGCCACTTTTACGATGACATACCAAGTCCCCCACACAAATGAGCATTTCTACATATAAACTGGTCA
>KV751396.1:2072677-2135158 GCA_001698575.1 Mola mola
CCGCGCCAAAATCCACGCTATCTCAAAAGATAGCTATAAGATTTTGCTGCTCACGAATTGAAGCAGTAAACTGTGCTGTTTTTCTCTTTCTGAGTTCGCTGCCAGGCGGGTAACTTTCATTGAATTTTGGATGTGCCGTTTTGAAATGGCGCTCCAAGTTGCTTCATTTGAAACAGGCGTGGGTTTATTTGCATAATAAGCACAGAGGGGTCATGCCATGAAGAACAAATAAGAATTCGTCCGTCCATTTCTCTTGAAATTTCCTCTGCTCATCTTGTATGCTTCGTACCTTTCGTTTTTTACTCTGAACACCTGCAGTTTGCCTGCTCGTCCCCTCTCCAGCGTCTTCATGTTGATTTTCCTTATCTGCTTCCTCAGACTCTTTATCTTCACTATTCGTTACATCTGTTTTTGTCTTTTTTTATTAGAAGTCGATCCATTTTGTGTCCTGTGCATGTCACGCTGGCTAGCTGAGCTATCATGACCTGCAAGCGTGCACTGCGGTCAAGTGAGCCGGTGTTGCAAACAATGCTATAAGCCTTGTTTGACAGTTTGACAGTTATCCCCTTTTTGGAAACAACATTAATTGAGCTGAAAGGAGAAATACAATGCGGATGTTTGCGTGTTTGTAGTGTAGTGTTCATTGTATATTTATGTAGCATATTTTTAAAAATGTATTGGCTGTGTTATATTGTTATAAGCTACCATGCAAGCCACCAATTAAAACTTATGAGCTGCGCAATGAGTAACGGTGCTCTAGTGCAAACATACGTATAAATACCTTGGGACTATTATTGAATTTAGGCTGAATTTTGAGGCAAACTGTATATTCTGTTGTGGAGTCTTCCAGCCTATGCTCAGCACAGATGTTTCTGTACACCATGTTAGCCACTCTATTACTGCGCTCCATGTATGCCGTACCTGCCTGCATCTTATACCTGCTGTTATGGTAGACCTAAGACTCCATCGATTTTGTGTTCATTACCCCCACACTATGAGATTGGGTTATAAGACCCCATGACCTTATCGCAAGTACAGCTTATCTGAACATGAAGATCATTACTAAACTGCATACCTGAAACCCCTTGGAATGGTTACCAAGTACCAGTGGCATAGTGTCCTCTTAAAGTCTGCCAGAGGGTGTGAATTGGACAATATTAACCATCTGTACTGCATATATCATTAATCTGATCTATACAACAGCAACAGCAATCCTTGAGATGCTTGGCTGCAGGTTGAATGAAAGCCATTAAGAGGGAGTTCACTCCATGGAGAAGAAGGTCGAATTCCAAGATCAAAGCAACATGGAGAGAAGCTAGCCAAATGTCAGAGCTACAGAAGGGCAAGTGCAAGAAAGACCTCCCTAAAAAGTAAAGCAAACCGTGTGAAGCACTATCTGAGGCACAGGAGACTGCCAAACAGAAGCTCACAGTCCTGGCTACCTGCCTGAAGAGGGACAATAGAGAAATAAGAGCCCATAGTATATACAGAGTGCTCACTACTGAACCATCCAAAGTCTAATCTCAGTGGCAGGGTATCACAGTAAGAACAACGCTACACAGGGGTGAGACTGAATAGTACTGGAAGACAAAAAAAGAAGACAAGAAAGAAAGACGCATCATATAACACCAACAGTCAGTAGTTGTTGGACATGAGGGCAGACAACTGAAATCTCACAGAAAAAGACCAAGTGACAGACCCAGACAGTCTTAAAAAAAAAGATTCTCAAGCATAAATTGCTGGATAGCACCAGGCCCTTGCATAATCCACAGCACCTGGCTGAAAAGTTAGCTGTGCTCCATGAATGCCTGGCAGCACAGATGAACCAGCTCCTGAAAAATGGGACCCACCCAGAGTGGTTAACCCAAGGTCAGACAATCTTAATCATATAGTGACCTCCCTAAAGGAAAAAATGAATGCAAACCCCAGCAAATAACCTGCCCATGCACGACATGGAAGCTCCTGTCAGGAATAAGTGCAGCGATGATGAGAAGGCATTGGTAGTGACACCAGGGGAGCCAAATACCAGCTCCTAGTTAACAGAGCAGTGCTAGGGACTACAAGACCAGGAAAACAAACCTGTGCACTGCCAGGACCAATTACAAGAAAGTCTACGAGTCACTAGAGTGCTTGGAGCTGTACAATATCAACAGGACACTTACAAAAAGAACTCAACGGGACTGAAAGATGGCTCTAGAGGCCAATTCAAAGCCAACTGCCCAAGTTAGCATTAAGTGCGACATATATGAACGAGTTACCCTACCCTCCTGCTGTTATGTATAGGGCTGAACCTCCTAAACCAGATCATCACTTTGGATACTGGATCAGAAATTGAACAAACATCAGCCACCTCCTCTACATGGATAACATCCAAATTATGAATGAATGAATAAGTGAGACATTGATTCACATCACCAGGATCTCAAGCAATGACATTGGAATGTCATTCAGGCTAGATGAGTTTAGCAGGATGATATCAAAGAAAAGCAAGTTGATCACAACTGATTGGTGCCACCCCAAGCCTAGCAACCTGAGGCTGTACACTAAGTGAGAAGAGGGAGGCCAAGGACTAGTGAATGTCAGTGCCACCAACCAAGATGAACAATAAATGTCCAGGAATGCATCAGGAGGATGGCTCCAACTGATAACCTGCTAGGTGAATACCTTAGGCAGCAGATCCCCAGTGAGGAGAAGGAAGAGGCAGAGGGACATGCCCCTACAAGACATGTACCACCGAGAGATGTGGCTGATATGGAAAAAAACATATCAGTGGCTGGAGAAAATTTGTCTGAAGGACAGCACAAAGCCACTAATCATGGCAGCACAAGAAAAGGCACTGAACACTGGCCCTGAAGGTTGAGAGAGGCTCGACTCTACCACACTAGTAAGACCCAAGGTGCGTAGTCTGCAATGATGCCCCTAAGACAATTTGGCACATAAGAGCAGGTGCAAGGTGCATGCAGGTACGGCATTCTTGGAACGCCATAACTAAGTGTCTGGCATAGTATAGAGGAACATCAATAACGAGTATGGGCTGGAAGGCCCAGGGTCGAAATGGGCAACACCTTCAAAGGTTACTGAGAATGACCAAACCAAGATCCTGTGGGACTTAAAGATCCAGACTGATAAGGTGGTGGTGGCTACTAAACAGGACATTGTGGTGGTTGACAAACAGGAGAAGAGGGCATTAATGATGTAGCAATCTTGAATGATAGCAAAATCAGGAAAAAGGAACATGTGAAGCTGGGAAAATACCAAGGGATGAAAGAAGAGCTAGAGAGATTGTGCAGGATAAAGGCACCAGTAGTGCAGGTAGAAATAGGAGCAGTTGGGATTTTGACCCCCAGGCTGGGAGAGTGGCTCCAGTAGATTCCAGGGACAACATCTGAGATATCAGTCCAGAAGAGAGCAATCCTAGGAACAGCTAAGGTACTGCGCAAAGGCTCCCAGGTAGAGAACCCAAGCTTGAAGAAGACACAAGACCACCCACAAAGGGCGAGTGGGGAATTTTTTAATAGACAGGCAGACATTATGTATAGTATGACATCTCAAATTATGTCATCAGCATCTCACCTGTAGTAAGCCAGCTGTAGTGCCATCTGTATGAAAGCATCAGGGCTCATGTTGTACATCTTTGGTACATTTTTCCCAAACTGGTCGAATACAACAACCCTCATATCCAGGTTTTTGGCCAGTCTGTGGTGGCAGGAAGGTCAGCATAGTTAGGCCAGGTCTATCTCTATGTCTGATGGTATGAAGTATTGATTAAGCACACCATAAAACTTAAATTAAAAGCCCAGAATTAGCTCCAATCACTTAATTGCCCCTGCATTTGATAGGGGAAAGGCATCTATGTGGGCCAGGCATTTAATTCAGGCACAATTTAATTGTGCTGGGAAATGGTAAAATGAGCAAGTACTGTCAATATTACTTAAAAATGTATATGCAGACCGATAAACAGATACTTCAGTGTTTCAGCATGCTTGCTTTTCATGGTTCTAAATGAAAGTTTGGGCTTTAATTTTATGATAGTAATCCACAGACAGAAGGGAAACAGCAAACAGAAATAGCTGTTACTATGTGCCTCCCCCTGCTGATTGCTTATTAAGACTATTCTGATCAGTTAATACAGAGTAAATATGTTTGTAATGGCATTTTAGCTTAAATAGCACATGGGCATTGTTGAGGTACTGTGGTTTTTGATGAATTCCATGACTTCTTCTCTTACTCTGACTTATTGAAAAGCAGCTTCTCTTGTTAACAAATTAAGCATCCCTTCCAAACATCAAAAACCTGAGATCTAAGCAGCTTCTAAGTTATTCAAGAGGATCTGGTGGGCTTTAAGAGTGTTATACATGTAAAGGACTTCAATAAAACTAGACCCTGTGTATAATTATGACCTGCGTTTATTTGCAAAAAACTGTGGCCACACCCAGTGAGTAATGGGGACAGGTGTCTAGTTAGGCTTCTAATTCAAGATTTACAGTACACATTTATACCGGTGTAGAAAATGTGACCTCACATGTTCATGTTCTTCTTGGCTTCCTCTATGTCTTTCTTGATCTCAGGATTGATGTTGAATTGTAGTTTCCGGGGCATGGGTAAAGTAACCATGGGAGACTGCATTATCTCTGTCTTCTTCCTATTACCATAAACAAGCAATAACAGACATGATACATTAAAACAGAACAAAAACAAATGAAGACATAGTTTTACTTAATAAAAACAAGATTTTCTGATTTTTATTTTGTAGGGGATGCTGTCAGTCTCTCTGGACACTGTTTTTTTTGCTGTTCTTTTAAATAAATTACAAGAGGAAAAAAAAAACTACAGACATTTACAGAAACAAAATAATCTTTGACCTACTTACGTGTATTCCACAACATGGTCAACCAAGGCCACTATGGGTGGGCCTTCAGCAGGGGCATGCTCATAGTTCACACCACATGTCCCATCCTCTCCAATAATAAACTGAAAGAAAAGTCAGAGCAAAACATACAGCAAGATGCTATATTACTGACTGAGGATTTTGTTAACAATTGGTAATTTGTTCAACTTCCAAAACTATATTAAAGTTTTTCTTTACATCAGAGGAGTGTTGCATGAAATCAGGATAGAAAAAGTAGGAAATCTAGGCCTGACTAAGTCAGATCCAGCTCATCCTGGCTTAATTGATTGCATGTTTATCAATCCACTATAAGAGGGAGCAAGAAAGTCAAGCCATAGGTAAGTAATTCTGACATGCATTCACCGTTTTCATAAACAGACCACAGAAGATCACTGATTCGTCACTGAAAAAAGACATGCCACATATTTCATCAAGTGAGCAGCAGCTCATCATGAATAGTTATGAGGAAGTGAGATAAATATTCTTTCTGCTGCAGTAATAAAGCAAAAGGAGAAAGTCTGACAGGCAACTGCAGACAGAATGAATGCATACCAAGTTCAAAAACAAGCATTTAATAACCAGTGAAGCATACATATCGTTATTACAATTGTTATATGTTTTTTTCTTTTTTTTGCCTTCTCCTTGTCCCCTCTCTTCTTTCTTTTTACAAATTAATAGTACTAAACTTTACCCAGAGTGAGCATTGGAAGTTTAAATGTTTGAAGTGTATCAGAAATATCAATTTCTAATGTAATCAATTCATGTTCATACAAAGCAAACAAGATAGGGCAGAAAAGAACTTGGCAACAAGTCAAGATAAAATATAGGCAGGCTTGTAAGTGCCTTTCTTGTTGATAATGTACAAATTACTATAAGCTAAATGCTCACAAATGTCACTGCCTATACTGATTTTAGCAGTAAAGAAAAAGACTCATGGGCTGCCACTGACCGTGTCCTATGTCCACACACTGCTGTCTTCTTACAAGCTACAGTATTCTGCTACTGCAGAAGGAACATAATCAAGCATTTGTACAGTGTAACATAGAACGTCTGATTTTTATTAGCCTTGCAGAGTCTGGAAATACTTTTAAAGTTAATAGAGGATGACCCAGTTAATATTAAATGTATTGCATATAGTTATTGATATAAGTAATAATAAAACAATCAGTTATAGGGGTTGCTAAAATACATGTTTTAAATGCATATTGTGAGCATGAGTGTATGACAATGTATTGACCAATATTTTTTCCATTGGTAAAACTGCCATCTGCTAAGGAGGAGGCAGAATTGTTATTAATATGTGTAGATATCATGCGTTCCAACGTGATTTTTTTTTGTCTGACCAGGGACTATTGTTTTCTGCATTGTTTCGGAAGGCCTTCTGTAAGCTTATGAGAGCCGCAATGAGTATGTCTTCTCAGCCGGCGTGGGTCAACTGAAAGCAGCTCCTCCTAGCCCCCCAGCAGCTCCCAAGCATGACAGGATAACAGGGAGGTTGGGTGACTGTTCGAAGGAAGCATAGTCCTAAGCAGAAGCCCACGGTTCACCACCAACCCGTTCACGTTTCCAACCGATTATCCCCACTCAGTGACGCACCCACTGAGAAACCAACTCTAGTAATTGGCAGCTCTATATTGCCAAACGTGAAATTTTCCACATCAGCGGCCATAGTCAAATGTATTCCTGGGGTAAGAGCGGGCGACGTGGAATCAAATTTAAAGCTGCTGGCAAAGAGTAAACGTAAATACAGCAAGATTATAATTCATTTCGGCGGTAATGACGTTCGGCTACGCCAGTCGGAAGTCACTAAAATGGATGTTTAGTCGGTGTGTGCTTTTGCTAAAACACTGTTGGACTCCGTAGTTTTCTCTGGTCCTCTGCCTAATCTGACCAGTGACGACATGTATAGCCGCATGTCGTCATTCAACACACTTCTCCGCGCTTCCATAGGAACTTAATAAAAATCAACACCAGTAATGAGGCTGTTTACGAAGTAAACAGGCTTACATGTGGACTCTTGAATATCAGATCCCTATCATCTAAAGTTGTATTAATAAATGAGCTTATATCAGATAATATTATTGATTTATTCTGGCTTACTGAAACTTGGCTGTGCCAAGATGAATATGTAAGTCTTAATGAATCCACTCTTCCTAGTCACATTAACACACACATTCCCAGAGAGACTGGCAGAGGTGGTGGAGTTGCAGTCATTTTCAATTCTGCCCTATTGATAAATCCTAAGCCAAAACAAAATTTTAGCTCATTTGTAAATCTCATTCTTAGTATTTCTGATTCGAACATGAAAAATCCAACTATGTTTGTTATAGTGTATCGAGCACCTGGACCCTATACTGAATTTTTATCTGAATTTCCAGGTTCTCTCTGCCCTGGTCCTTAAAACAAATAAAGTTATTATTGAAGGTGACTTTAATATCCATGTAGACGTTGAAAATGACAGCCTTGGTACTACATTTCTGTCACTATTAGATTCATTTGGCTTTCGCCAGTGTGTACAAGAATCAGAGCACACTTCTGATCACACTCTTGATCTTGTTCTTATATATGGCATTGAAACTGAGCACTTAAAAGTCTCTGCAAAAAATCTGCTTTAATTATCTTCTAACGTTTGAATTTCTGCTCATCAACTATAAACCAAGACTCACTAGTTACTATAGCATATGCATAGCTGAGGACACTGTTGAAAATTGTAAACAAATGATTCCCTCTGCAATAATTTCAGTGCCATCCCAATATAACAGAGGAGTCGTATCTTAATTTTAGCCCCTCCCAGCTTGATCACCTTGCTGATTTCACTACCGGCTCTCTACGTGCTTCACTCGATTTTATTGCCCCAGTTAAAAAGAAAGCAAAACCACTCAATAAGATAGCTCCATGGTATTATCTTAGTACTCGCAAGTTAAAACAGAAAACTCACAAACCTGAAAAGAAATGGTGTTCCACTAAACTGGAAGAGTCACGCCTGGCATGGCAGGATAGCCTTAAAGTATACAGGAGGGCCCTTTGCCGAGCAAGAAAAGATTACTATTCAGTGTTAATAGAAGAAAACAAGAACAAGCCCAGGATCCTTTTAAGCACTGTAGCCAGGCTGACTGAGAGCTATCATTTTATTGAACCATGCATTCCTAGAGCCCTCACCCGTAATGATTTTATTTAACTTCTTCAATAATAAAATTATGCTTATCAGAGAAAATATCCTACACTTCACAGATTCCAGTTCAGCAACAGGAATTATAGAGGCTGTTATTAGTCCTGATATGTGTTTAGAAATTTTCCATCCCATTGACCTTCATGAACTAACAACAACAATATCTTCATCTAAATCGTCAACCAGTATACTAGAGCCCATAACTACTAGGCTGCTCAAAGATGTTTTACCCTTAGTTAGCACTCCGCAATTGAATACAATCAATCTATCCCTTGTAACAGGTTGTGTGCCCCAGTCTTTTAAAGTAGCTGTAATTAAACCACTCCTAAAAAAAAACTACCATGGACCCAGAAGTTCTAACCAACTATAGACCAATATCCAACCTCCCCTTTCTTTCAAAGATTCTAGAGAAAGCATTAGCTAAACAATTATGTGGCTTTCTTGAGGATAATAGTCTATTTGAAGACTTTCAGTCAGGTTTTAGAAAGCATCACAGCACAGAAACAGCATTGGTGAGAGTTACAAATGACCTCCTCACTGCATCTGATGAGGGACTTATCTCAGTACTAGTCTTATTAGATCTTAGCGCAGCTTTTGACACTATTGATCATCACATCTTACTACAGAGGATGGAACACCAAATTGGCATTAAAGGATCTGTTTTAGGATGGTTTAAGTCCTACTTATCTGATAGATATAATTTTGTTCATGCTAATGATGAATCATCAAGATATGACAAGGCTAGTCACAGAATCCCACAAGGTTCTGTGCTTGGACCAATACTATTCACTCTATACATGCTTCCTTTGCGTAATATTATTAGAAAGCAATCCATACATTTTCATTGCTATGCAGATGACAAACAACTACTACTTATCAATGAAGCCAGATGAAACCCATCAGTTAGCTAAACTCCAGACATGTCTTAAGGACATTGAAAACTGAATGTCTCATAACTTTTTATTGTTAAACTCTGACAAAACCTCAAGTAATTGTGCTGGGCCCTAAACACATTAGGAGAATCATTATCCAACAACATAGTTAATCTGGATGGCATTGCCTTGGCCTCTAGCACCATTGTCAGAAACCTGGGTGTTATCTTTGACCAGGAGCTGTCTTTTAACTCGCATGTAAAACAGATTTCAAGGATGCCCTTCTTTCACCTCTGTGACATTTCTAAAATCCGGCACATCCTGTCTCAACAAGATGCAGAAAAACTAGTCCACGCATTTGTTACTTCCAGGCTGTATTACTGTAATTCTTTATTTTCAGGTTGCCCTAATAAGCTTTTAAAGAATTTTCAGTTAATCCAAAATGCAGCAGTGCGTGTACTGACTAGAACTAAGATCAAGGACCATATTTCCCCCATACTGGCTTCTCTGTACTGGTTCCCAGTTAAATTCCGAATAGAATTTAAAATCCTTGTCCTCACCTACAAAGCTATTCATGGTCAAGCACCATCTTATCTTAAAGAGCTCATTGTACCCTATTACCCATCCAGAGCCTTACGCTCCCAGGATGCAGGATTATTGATGATCCCAAGAATCTCCAAAAGTAGAATGGGAGGCAGAGCCTTCAGCTATCAAGCTTCTCTCCTGTGGAACCATCTTCCAGTGATGGTACGGGAGGCAGACACACTCTCTGATTTTAAGAATAGACTTAAAACCTTCCTTTTTGATAAAGCTTATAGTTAGGGCTGGCCTATCTAGCCCTTAGTTAATCTGCTATAGGCATAGGATTGCTGGGGGAACACTCCATGATGCACTGAGTTTTCTTCTGTGCCCCCTCTGACGCTGACTCCATCTCTGCTCCTCTAAATGTCCATATCCTTACACTAACTTTACGTCTTCCACGGAGTCTTTGTGCTTTATCATCCTGCAGGACTTTCTAGGTCACGGTGGGAGCTGCCCGATGCCTACTGCTTAAATTAGGACAGGAGATCCTGTGACTTGGATCCTAGGCTGGATTTCAAAGTGCAAATTTGGATCCACAGATTATAATGGCTTCTGGACCAATAGACTACACCTGCTTTGGGATCACTACACTTCACATATCCCTGGATTTATAGATTCCACATACCCTTGGACTCAGTGACTACATGAGCAACACTCAGATCTTGATACATGGACTATAATGACTCCTGGACCAACAGAATACACCTGCGTCTGGCTCACTAGACTTCCCATACATCTGGATTTATAGATTCCACAGACTCTGGGACCCATGGATGTTTTATATATTCTAAGTAAACTGTTATTATCATGTTGTTGTGTTCTGTGACATCTATTGCACGTCTGTCCGTCCTAAGAAGAAGGATCCCTCCTCTGTGGCTCTTCCTGAGGTTTCTTATTTTCCCTGTTTAGGGTTTTTTAAGTTTTTCCTCACCCGGTTCGAGGGTCTAAGGGCAGAGGGTGTCACATCTGTACAGTTTGTCAAAGCCCAGTGAGATAATATTTAAACTGTAATTTTGGGCTATACAAATAAAATTTGATTTGATTTAATATGATTTAGTTACCATCCTGAGTCTAGTGGAGAAACTGA
Organism: Mola mola; assembly: GCA_001698575.1. NCBI lineage: Eukaryota > Metazoa > Chordata > Actinopteri > Tetraodontiformes > Molidae > Mola > Mola mola. Next base: position 2,083,276 of record KV751396.1, read on the forward strand.
AAGACTAAATTAAGAAGTGGGTTTAAAGGTGTATGGCCTCACAGAAGCAGTCTTCCTGGTCTAGGTTGCTTTTCTGGATGGAGTATGCTGATAACTTCCTTCCCAGTGTGTCTGCCGGGATTTCCCCTTTCCACTGTGTCTATGCGTACAGGCTTCCATTGTTTCCGGCTTTGGAAAGGAGAACTGTTGCTTCTGCCATGATTCATCGATATAAAACTGTCAGGATCAGTTAGTCAGTCATGTAAATGGAAATTTCCTGTATTTATATAGCACTTTTCTAGTCATTGTTGAACACTCAAAGCACTTTTACATTCACCCATTCACACACACATTCATACAATGGTGGCAGTAACTACCTTGCAGGGTGCCACCTGCAATGGCGCAGCATTAGGAGCAATTTGGAGTTCAGTGTCTTGCTCAAGGACACTTCGATATGTTGACTGCAGGGTCTGGGATCAAACCAGGAACCTTCCTATCAATGGACGACCACTATACCATCTGAGCAACAGTCTGTTGTTGTGTTATTTTGGTAGTTTCTCATTGTCTCATTAGCCGTCATGTATATAAGCACTTTTACCGTAGTCACAGCATTAAAGCAATTTCATGTCTTCTGTTTCTTCTGTTTAGACCTGTTCATGTATTTGACCAGAGTTCTAGCCTGCTGATTGGAAAACCTGCCTGCCTGTGCCGATTGCCTTCTCGTGTACCGACCTTGTTCTGATACTGATAAAACAAGCCTTCTCCAGCCATTGGTATGTTGATTTCTGGACCAATAGACTACAACTGCTTCTGGATCAATATATTTCACACACCCTAGGACTCATTTTCATTAATTTGTTATTTTCATGATGTTGTGTTCTTTACATGTGACATCTATTGCGTATCTGTTCATCCTAGGAAGGATACCTCCTGTTTGGTTCTTCTTGAGATCTGTTATTTGTCCCTGTCCAGGGTTTTAGGGCTGCAACAATGAAAAGATAAAATTTGATTATTAAAATAGTTTCCAACAAATTACATTATCATTTTGTACTGTGTTGAGGAGTGCCAACAACACCTAAAGTACACAGGACAGATGCAGAGAGCTGAGCAGGGCATACATGGCAGAACTGAATGGAGCTAAAAAGAAAACACACCTTTTAAAAATGACAAAAATAGAAAAAACACATCATCACAACAAAAACATCAAAAGTATGGGAGCATTTCACATTGAATAAAACGAGGAACTGTGTTTGCTGCAAATTGTGTAAGTGCATGGCATGGGCATTGGAGAACTACAGTCACGATGCAGTATCTAAAAACACTTTGTTTGTATCATTAAAAAGGAGGAAGGGAACACAGCAGCATGGCAAGTCCCAAAAAACCCACTTGTCGTACTGAAGTGAGAAAACGCATATCTATGGTTTCCTCACAATTTAGTTCACACGAACAGTGTGTCGATAGCCAGTTGCCATTAACGCAAGTATGTTAGAGTAAGTTAGAGTTAATGTTGTAGTGTATAAGCACTAACGTTAGTCCGCGAAGTCCCACTTATCCATCTCTTGGCATCTCAACACCTTTTTGAGCCACTGTTGTCTGCAGCAACATAGCTTCCAAAAGCAGAACCAGCCTTAGCCATTAAAATCTGTTTTCTGTGATCAGAGTGCTATTGGATCACGCTCTACCACATGACCACACGTTCGGGTGTAGGCCAAAGCAATTCCAAAGGTAGTCAAAAACGCATTGTGACCACATTTGACACAAGTCTAAATGCAAATGAGTCTTTAAACCACATACAAAGTAACAGCAGTGTGACACCGCTCTCTCCATATCTCAAGACACTGCTGTACAACAGACTAAAGGAGTGCCACGCTTGTGTGCTGCAAAGTTGCTATGGATGGTCTAGACCAGAGGGCCTTGGACTGCAGTAAAACACGAGGCTGAAATGATTTGCATATGGCTGTGAACTATGTTCATTACACAGGTGGACTACCCTGTTGAGAATACTATCCTGTATACAGTTATTTGTTTGTTATTTATTCTAAATAAAATATGCCTTGTAAAAGGATATTTTGTACTACTTTTTACATTTGTTAGAAACTGACTGATTCAAGATTGACACATATCGGCCAATATGTCGGTATCTGAATTTTTTTCTCCCCAATATCAGTATCGGAACCCAAAACCTCCTATCAGTCAGGCTCTAATATACAGTATATACTGTATGCTCCTTAATCAACATCTTGATTCGTCTCACTCGCCAAGTGGAGGGATAACTTTAGCAAATTAGCGAGCACTAATAATAATTTTAACAAACCTCTTCCTTCTTCCTCTTTAGGTTTTACCTAGCTTTTCTAGGAGTCGCCACAGCGAATCATCCCCCTCCATATTTCCCTGTCCTCTGCATCTTCTTCTGTCACACCAACTATCTGCATATCCTCTCTCACCACATCCATGAATCTTCTCTTTGGTCTTCATGTTTGCCTCATGCCTGGTAGCTCCATCTTGAGCATCCTTCTACCAATATTTTCATTGTCCCTCCCCTGCACACGTCCAAACCATCTCAATCTTGCCTCCCTAACCTTATCTCCAAAACATCTGACCTGTGCTGTCCCTCTGATGTGATCATTCCTAATCTTGTGCATCCTCGTCATTCCCTAAGAGAATCTCAACATCTTTAACTCTACCACCTCCTGTTCTGTCTCCTGTCTTTTGGTCAGTGCCACCGTCTCCAAAGCAAACAACATTGCTGGTCTCACTACCCTTTAGTAAACCTATCCTTTCACTTTAGCTGCTGTTTTGTGACAGATCAATCCTGACACTTTACTCCACCCTGCCTGCACTTGCTTCTTCACCTCTTTACCACGGTCCCTATTGCTCTCAACAGTTGAATCTAAGTATTTAAACTCATGGACCTTTTTCAGCTCTACTCGCGGTAACCTCACTGTTCCACTTGCCTCCCATTCATTGACACACATGTATTCTGTCTTGCTACGACTGACTCATTCCTCTCCTTTCCAGTGCATACTTCCACTTTTCCAAGTTTTCTTCTGCCTGCTCTCTGCTCTCACTACAGATCACAATGTCATCTGCAAACATCATTGTCCACGGAAATTCCTGCCTGACCTAACCTGTCAGTCTATCCATAACCATAGAAAACAAGAAGGGGCTCAGGGCCGATCCTTGGTGCAGTCCCCCCTCCACCTTGAAGCCATCTGTCACTCCTACAGCACACCTCACCACTGTCATACTACTCTCATATATATCCTGCAACAGTCTAACATACTTCTATGCCACTCCAGACTCCCTCATTCAGGACCACAGTTCCTCCCTCGGCACCCTGTCGTAGGCTTTCTCTAGATCCACAAAGACACAATGCAGCTCTTTCTGACCTTCCCTTTACTTCTCCATCAGCCTTCTCAAAGCAAACATGGTGTTTATAGTGCTCTTTCTTGGCATGAAAACAAACTGCTGTTCACAAATCGTCAATTCTTCTCTTCAACTCACTTCCACTACTCTGTCCCACATTTTTATTGTGTGGCTCATCAGCTTTATCACTCTGTAATTGCTACAACTCTGCACATCACCCTTGTTCTTTAATATCGGCACCAGTACTATTCCTCCATTCCTCAGGCATATTCTCACTGTCCAAGATCATATTGAACTGCTTCATCAAAAACTCCACTGCCCTCTCTCCTAGAGACTTCCATACCTCTTCTGTTATGTCATCAGGACCAACTGCCTTTCCATTTATTCATCCTCTTTGAGCTTTTCTGACTTCATTTTTACTAATCTTTCTAACTTCCTGTTTCAGTTTCCACCTCCTTTCCACCCTTCTTTCCCTTTCATTTTCTTCATTCAATAGCTCCTCAAAGTACTCCTTCCATCTTCTCAACATTCTCTTCATTTGTTAGTACTTTTCCATTCCTGTCATTAATCACCTGAACCTGCTGCACATCCTTCCCAGCTCAATCCCTCTGCCTCCCCAGATGATACAGATCCTTTTCTCCTTCCTAAGTGTCCAACTTGTCATACAGCTCATCATACACTTTCTATCTAGCCTTTGCCACCTCCCTCTTCACCTTACGTTGCATCGCCTTGTATTCCTGTCTACTCTCTTCCATTCTCTCATTAGACCATTTCTTCCTTGTCAACCTCTTTCTCTGACTACTCTCCTGTAGTTCGTTGTTCCACCACCAAGTCTCCTTATCATCCGTCCTCTGTCCAGATGACATACCAAACATGTCCCTACCTGTCTCCCTGATCATTGTTGCTGTAGTTACCTAGTCATCTGGCAGTTCTTCCCATTCTTCCCCACATGCCCATTGAAGTCTGCTCCAATCACCGCTCTCTCCTCCCTGGGAATACTTTCTACCACTTCATCTAACTCACTTCAGAATTTCTCTTTCTCTTCCATCTTACAGCCAACATACACAAAAACAGCTACTGTTCTCCACTTCATCATGACAGCCAGCTCTCTAAATTTGCCTATCATTGTACCAACAGTTAGTTACTACTCTTAATCCTACACTCTTGACTTTCCTCTTCTCTCTGTCTCCCAACGTGTATCCCTCCTCTTGTTTTTCAACTAACAGTAGCCCAAATTCCGCAGGTACCCTGTTTGTCTACAGCACCGGTGACGGTTGGTGTTAACCCAGGCCCGACCGATCCGGTATGAAATTCATTTTTGTGATTCGCATGTTTGATTTGGCTCAGTTTTTACGCTGGATGCCCTTCCTGACGCAACCCTCATCATTTATCCGGTCTTGGGACTGGCACTAGAAATATACTGGTTTTGTGACCCATAGCGGTGATGATTTTAACAAACTGAGAAACCAATTTTGAGACAAGTAATCTTTTTGTATGCAAATAGGAAATTTTACATCCTTTATTTAAAATTTTGGAACAAGAAAGTGAAAACAAACGTTAATGAGTGTACATAATGTGCAAATATGGGTTCACAATGTATACTACAAATAGTAAAATGACTGTATAGAATCAAATATCTTAACAAGTTGAAGGGCTTAGGAAAAAGAAAAAAATTTTACTCAATAAAGGTGTAAGAACCATAACCGTGATGTCAGTAAGGTGCATGTTTGCATTCAGTTCCCGTGGCTGTCAGATATTGCATAGGAAATGTAATCTGTGATGACCTTAGTCTTTGAGACGTTAAGACAGTACTGGCCCCGGCGTTGATTACTGTTCTGTAGCAAAGCTAGTGGCTGTTTGTGGTTAGCGGTTCTGCAGTGAAGCTGGCTGGAGAGTAGAGATGAGTATCGAAACCTGGTTCCAAAGTTTCAATTCTATCGGTTTCCTTAAGAAATTTAAATTTCTGTTACACCAATCGATTCCTAAATAAACGTTGCACAAAGTCTGGCTTCATTTTATTAAAAGGATATAAAGTGGGACTTGTGACATTGCAACACCTGTCAGAAATTTATTTTGTGCAAGGGAGAGTACACTTGTGCAAACTTGGCAAAACACCTTAGCCATGTGTACGGTATTACAATCAAAGGGTGCATCATGTTTGAGGTGTTGCACTGGCTTTTCTCCTCCTCCGTCGTCCCCCTAGGCTTAACTAACAGCCAGTACATCTTTTTTCACAATTGTTGAGCTTTCGTTAACGACACAAGACTAAAATGTTAGCGGTCAACGAATGGACGTTCAAAATAATATTCTCTCCGTCTGGTCCATCTGTCAGAGTACGTAGGTGTGGGTAGACTGAGCATCCGTGTTAACTTTTTCTTGCTATGTGTCTGTGTGGGAACACAGGAAATGTGCTTCAGGAATAACCCCTTCACTTTCACCAGTAGTGAAATAGCACGCAGCATACTCCAACTACATCTGAAGACACTGGAGCTTCATTTATTGATGACTTAGCTTCTAAAATAAAATTTTAAAAACTGCTATTACTGAACAAGGAAATGGCATTATGATTAAGACATTAAATGTAATAACCACCAAATTAAACTAACCTTTATATGTTCCTTAAACTATGTTAAATCAGCTGTAAATGTTAATATGACTTTATACTTAGTCAACTTGTGGTAAGGTCTCTAAAATAAGTTTTTTTTGTGAACTAAGGTGACCATTTTTGACTCATACCCTCAAAGATTCAGAATCAAGAATGGTTTTGAACTGGAATCAAAAAGCAGAATTGGAATCACTAAAATTCAAATGATACCAAACCCTACTGGAGAGCTGGGTCTAAATTCAGATCCTGATTGCATGCAAGCCTTGTGTGCCAACCGGAGAGGAGGCACATTCCCCACAAGAGTGACGAATATAACAACACAGTGTCAAGAGTCTAGTATGCCATTTTACAATGCATGACAAGCAGTAACTTGTAAACAATGGAATGCCATAGTATTAATATCAATAATAATTATTTACCATTGCTGGTATGTCATGGATGATCTCGTCCTTTGTTCAGAGAGTACATATCCCATGGACTCTGCATTGCCATTACAATTTGCTGTCCTCATTGTTTCAGTTAGCAACTAACTGCTTCTAGCTGCTTTAAAACCTCTCAGTTATGATCTGAACTCATCAAAATGTTGAAGCCTTATCTCATTGTTCCACCACTTCCAATCATCCCATTTATATATACAGTTGAGTCAACACTAACTCACTATCTCAGAAGTACAACAGGCTGTAAGCCTTTAAGGAACAGGCTATGTAAAAGGGTCTAGACAGAGGGCAATATCAGTGCTAAAGTAGTACTTTTTAAAATTTATTTTTTAAGTAAATAATACAACTAAAACTTAATACAATAATAGGTTATTCTGGTAATTTTCTTAACTAAAGTAATCCCATGTGTACAAAAAGGGAATGAGAATAGATAATGAAATCAATATAAAATACATATTCATAAATACTTCCAAACAAACATGTACACCCCCATACATACCTATTTATACAACTTAATTAAAAAACACCACAAATTAAGAGCAAAAACGTATATAAAAATAAATGAACCAACATAATAAATAAATAACAAAGATAAACCATTACTTATTTAATCCATTTCTCCCATATTTCTTAAAACATATGTAATTGATTTCTATTCATCATTGTAATCGTCTCCATTTAACATATTTAATTCACAAGATATCTCAATTTATTATAATTGAAATTGTCTTTTTTTTTTAACCAGTTTCTTGTGATTTGTTTAATTATAGCTACTCCTATCACTAGAACCAAATGGGAATCTTTCTTAATTTTTTGTGGAAATTTCACTGAAAGTATGCACAACAGGCTTCTTATTAATGGAAATTCCAAAAATTGTAATAATTAATTTATTTAAATTTCCCCAAAAACCTTTTATAACATTATGACCAGAATATAAGACTATGATTAGCTTTCTCTTCACCACAATCTCTCCAACAATTAGAATATAATTTAGCTTTATAATTACTTAGGATTTGTGGTGACATGAAATATTTGATCAAATCATCCATGCATACTCTCTTCACTAATTCGAGTCTGTGGTTTCATAGAGTATATTTTTACACATTTTTTTCCCAATCTTTTGATACCATTTTGTAATTAAGTTCATTCTGCCATTTGTTTTTACCTTCTTAATAACTTGTTTATCTACTCAGATATTTTATTATTCTAACAAATTTTGTTTCAACCCCATTTTTATACACCTTAACAATGCATTTATCAATGGATGAATCTTCAAATAGTTCTGATCCTGAGCTTTTTAAAAAGTTAGCTTCTCACTTGGAAAAACGAAACAGATGAGAATTAGGTAAGTCTCAAAGGGATTTTAACCGTTCAATTTGTTTCATATTTTTTTCCCCCAAACATTTGAGCATATATACATAAACCTCTGGCTGCCCACACCTTAAATATATTTTGATTATTTCTATTGAGAAGGAAGTCATAATCATTTTCAATTTCTTTTAATAACATTATATCTCCCTGCAGTTTGAGATTTTTACAGACTTCCCTCCACACCATTGATGTGCCAACTACTCATCTATTGTCTAAGAGACTTAGAGACTTGTATTTGTATTTCTTGAAAGGAAAGATAGTCATTGGTATCTCTCTACAATTTAATTCTGTCTCCTTCCATCTTTTTCAATGAGGGCTTCCTAACATCTATACTTTAATATGTTTAATTTTGGTTGCTTGATAGTAGGTTGTAAATCTGGTAGATCTATACCACCTCTCTCTTTTGGTAATTGAAGTTTCATTTTTACTCTTGCTTTCTTGTTATTCCATATAAATCTCATAATTAATCCATCCATTGCCTAAATACATTACATACTATGTATATGGGTAGTGCTTTAAAGAGAAATAAAAATTTTGTATATCCATCAGTATTATTTCAATTCTTTTCCAGAAAGAGAATGAATTTTTCAACCATCTTTTTAGATCTTTGATTCAATTGATGAATTCTCAAAAAATTTTTAATACACAGATCCTCCAAGGTTGTTTGTTATGCTTATAACCAAATATTTAATCCCTTCCACATCCCAGATTAATGCGTATTTGTCTTTAGTAACATAACTCACTGTGCATGCCAAAAGCAAAACCAAATTAAAACATCATCTGCGTACAAGGCCAGAGTATGTTTTTCTCCTGCTAATTGAATAAAATTTATTCGCTCCTCTGTACAGATATTGTGCCAAAGGTTTGATACATGGTGCGAATATCAATGGGGATAAAGGGTCTCCCTGTATTTAGAAAATGTTTGAGAGCACTAATTCTGGCAGTAAACTCTTTATACATGGCTCTCAAACAGTTGATAAAAGTTTGACTCAACCCAAGATCTATGATGTTCAAAGTTCATCTCACGTTATCCTCAAGCTGACTCTGGATAATACAGCTTGTTAGGTCCAAGTTTATTATTTGGGGTAGAATTTGTGCTAATCTAGAAGCCAGTAGACCAGACAAAAAGTTTTTTGTTTTTTTTTAATGTCATAAAGTTATGGGTCAGTAAAAACACTTTTGGGGATGTGTTTGTGACCTGGCAAAAGTAGCATGACACCAAATGCTCAATTAAGCTGTAAGATCCTGCGTTTTCAAAGATTGATAAGATGATCATCCAAGACAATGAACTTGACAATTTTGTCAGTTAACTTTGTCACGTTTTAGTTGTCATTGGGAATTTTTCTCAGATTGCAGCTTCCAAAGTTTGCTGCTGAGGTTTGTCATTCGTCCTTCCTTGCGTCGGTGGAGTCGTCATTCACGTGATGCATCTTCAAATGCTTTATAAGGTTGCTAGTGTTAAAACTGACAACACTCGTACCACCCTTGCAAAGGTACAGCCTCGCATACTGTGCATGTCACTGTTTTACTGGAATAAAGTATAGTATAGTAGAGTGCGCATCAGTTCTTTTAGAAACAGTAGTTTCTAGTAGTAGCACAGGGCAACTTGTGGTGTCCTCGACGATCGTATGCTTCACTTTGGGCTTAAACATTGTGTCCCAGAGTCCACTTCAACCCAGTTCATGCGTTTCCTTGCAGGCGTGTTCGGCTTCAGACACCCTGTAATTGATAACGTGCTCCCGTAACTTGTCCACTGCATCCCAAGCTGAATTAAATATCTCCGCGCCCAACTCTAAGAAAACTTCAAGTCTATTCGGATAAAGTGACTGAAACCTGATATCCTTCTACTTAAATTGTCTCTTTATTTCAGTGTATGCTTTCTTTTTAGTCTGCACCGTGTTAGAATGGTCAACAGTTGATCTCAGTGGAACTGTTAGCTGTTAGAATCTATGTGCTCTTCATATAACCAAATGTAAGTTCAGGGTTGATTTCAACTATTATTCAATAAACTGATCAATAAAGACAATGCTTCATTCTCCATTCTCTTCACCGCTCCTTAAATCCTCAAATTGTTGTTTCTTTTCTCTGTTCTCAAAGTCTTGACATTTTTCTTGCAAGTACTGATTACTTAAAAGGGTAATAGTCTCTCTGTGGCTGCTCCGTGATCCTCTGCCTTGCTAATCTGTGATTCAGCTTCCTCACGTATACGATCTAATTTTTTAACAGTCTCATTTAATTCTGACACATTTTCTTCCAAATGCTTATATCCATTTTTCATTGCATCCCACAGTGATTTCATCTTTAGTTTTAGCTCTGCATTTAAATCAGTTTTCAGATCCACAAACATTGCTTTTAATCTCACTCATAATTAACATCCGGATTCAGGTTTCTCTCCTTTTCTCTCTTGTGCTTCCTTGTTTTAACTTTCAGCCCAGTCATAGGGTTCAGATTTCTTTATCATTTTACCCAAACGTAGTATTTTAAGTATTTCTCAACTGAAGTGTATCAATTTGTCGACTGTTTCTGTGATCAATCCGCCATACCTGCAACTCGACCCCGGAGAATGGTAATTGGTCAATCTATAGTTTGGAAACTAGGGATAGAATAGAACCTAGTTCTATTCAGGACCCGTTTCTGGCTTGTTCAAAATCTGAAAATTAATAAAATGTCCTGTCATACGATAAATCACTGTTACGCAAATATTTGCTGATTATCTAACAATATTGTTGAATAAACTATCTCCGACTGCTGCAGGACAGTCCTCTTCCTACTACTGCTTCCGGCGCTGACGTGAGCCTTTTCAGAACCTCCATTAGAGTTATTTATTTTTCTGCGTTCATTTTGCATATGTTTGATCATTCTTACTCTGCAAACTTTAGACACATTGTGTAGGAGGTTTCTATGTTCTATCCTATGGATATGGCTCTTTGTCACAAACAAAATGGATTTGGACTTGTTTATTTGAGAGATCAGCTAAACGCTCTCCAGACACTGGCCAATACCAGAGACACTCCTCACATATCAAATGAGTTTAAACGTCCATACAGATGCTGAAAAGCCTGTGCTAAGCTAAAAACTAAGTGAATGTTAACTTCCTGACTACTAAGACTGATGAGTTGGTCACACTGGTGAACAGAGACATGGTTAACTCCTAAAACCCCTGAAGCTAATCTGGATCTCCCTGGTTTCACCATAGTAAGAGTGGACAGAGACACCAAGACAAGTGGCAAAAGCAAATATGGGGGACTTGCACTGTCTATTAACACCAGATGGTGCAACCCAGGACGTATAACTGTAACACCTGTGACAACTATCTGCAGTCGGGACATTGAATTTTTAGCAGTCAGTTTCTGACCATACTACTCATCCAGGGAGTTTTCACATGCCATTGCTGTTTGTGTTTATGTCCCCCCAAGGGCATATGCAGACAGTGCATGTGATGTCATCCACTTGGCTGTGGCCAGACTGCAGACAGCTCCTGGAGGCCTTCATTCTGGAGACTTTTACCACGTCACAGTAGACTCTACACATCCTGCATTTTTCAGTTTGTGGACTGTCACACCACAGGGAATAGAACCATTCACCTCCTGCATGCCAATGTGAGGGTAGCCACACCACTGCCACCGCTGGGGAAAGGTGATCACAAACTGATTCATCTCCAGCAACACTACAAGCAATGGATACCTCCCACCACACACTCGCTCAGGAAGTGGTCTCCTGAGGCAGACGAGACTGTTTTCAGTCCACTGACTGGGGAGTGTTGCACGAGTCATGCAGTGAAGACATGAAACTGGCCACTTATACTTCTGCATAGTTGCTGTTATTCCCACATGAACAAGCCAAGAAAAAGTCCTGAATTATTAGCAACAATAGGACCTCCTTAACAAGAAAAGGAGGACCTTAAAGGATGGAGACCGGATTGAGCTGAAGTGTATACAAGGGGAACTCAAGGTCCAACTGAAGGAAGCAAAGGAGGACTGCAGGAGGAAAGTGGAACAGAATCTGCAAGACAACAGCTTGAAGGAGGTTTGAGATGGCACGAATACCGTTTGACGCACCGCACGGGCTGCAGCACGAAGAAGGGGAAGACAATGTTTTTAACAGGTTTGACGCAGCTCCGTGCCGGTTCTGGTTCCTGCACCTACTTTTGAACAAGCCAGAGTGTTCTCACTATGAACTTTTGAGGTTTGGGACCCCGAAAAGTTGGTTCGCATGGGAACAAATAAATAGCTGGGTCTTTGTTGCGAACCGTGACATCTCCAGTGACATTTCAGTGATGTCTTCGCTGGGCGTATCTTGTTATAAGGAAGGAGAGATAAACAAATATTGGTAGGCACCCGCCATTAGACAAAAACTAGAAGATGGGAGACAAACATAGAAGGATGGAGACCAAATCTACATTGAAGAAAGTTGTTCAGTGGTCTGCAAAGGAAACAAAACGTTTGGTTGCGATTGGGGCATCCCCTGAGTTTCAGGAGAAACTTGAAGGCAGCACCTGCGAAACGAAGCTTTATGTGGAACTGGCAGACGAGTTGGCAAAGGCGAGGTTCGCAAAAATACCAGACCAATTGTAACCAAATTGTTTAAAATTAATAAAAATTAATGATCCCCATCTGTAATGGCAACTTGGATCAGAGTGATTCAAACCTCATTAATGAAACTTAATGTATATGTAAATAAAGAACTAAAGAAAATGGAAGCGAACACCTAAACCATAAATAATTTTAACACTACTCAGATAAAAAAAATGACAAAGTAGTTTTTGTTAAATGCAAGTTTTTGGAACCAAGATTTGTTGGACATATCAGATCAAATATTACTGAAAAAACTGTACTTCAATTAAATAAAAGTGAGTGTGTCACCTGCAGTGTCTTGTCAAACCAGCGATTACCACTATTCCACTGGCTGCCTCCTCCATGTAGCATCTGGATTGCAGCACAGCTTAAGTACATCTCATCTGACACTTGGGGCATCGGTCCATCCAAACATAGGGTGAAGATACTCCTTTGGATAGCTGAAACTGACTCTTTGTTTTCCTTATCTGGACACATCAAGTACACAAACACATAACAGACATGATGTTAATTTAGCAAATTTGAGATACTTTTAAAGATTCACTGTTATTAATGGGGATGGGCCTGAGCATTCTGGAGTCAACATCTAACTATTTTTGTGCTTGCGTTATTTTTAAGGAGATCGCCGGCATTTTCTAACGCTAAAATTTTCTACAAAATACATTGTAAAAAAACAAACAAACAAAAAAAAAAAACTTACTCTTTTGTTTTGTCACTAGGACCGATCATAAAGGTTATACACGGCATCCACACTGTACATCTCAAATATCAAATAAATTGCTTTTTGGCACCACTAACTAAACTTATAATATTATTTCAAGTGTCTGGTAGCATGGACTAGATACTTACAATTAAACGTTTGTGTTTAAACACAATAACTGTTAAGATATTGTATAAATGAAAATAAAATGTTTTTGTTCCTACCGTTTGGTTTTTCCTGTTTCTGAGGGAGCACCCCAAACACAATCAGTCAAATGCAAAAGTGGTACTTTTTTTTTTTTTTTTGCCTTCATGTGGGCATACACTAACAGGATTACCTCAAAACAACATGTTTGATATGATGGAACTCTTAAGCGCACCGCACACACAAATAGTGTGACTGCAAGGTACAGGACACCATAATTGTAGTTTTACAACTCTTACAGTTATGGAACTGACATCTTTACTTTCTATCTTACATTTCTCTGACTGATTTTTTACTGTCTGTTCTTGCTCCTGCCATCTCTCCTTCCTGTTTAACTCATTCCCTTAGCAAGTCACAATGCGCTTCAAAATTCAGATTTGATTGGCTAAAAGGGATCATGTGAGAATATGTACAATGCATGCAACTGGTCTGTGAGTTTCCTGTCATTAACCCAATCATGTAAATGCAAGAAACTGATTAAAACAGAAACAAAATGTGAAAATTATCAATGTTTAATTGGTTGTGGGTAAGTCTAAAATAGGATGGTGTCCAGGTCAATAACCAGACCACAGTCCGGTAATTAGTGAGTTAATATAATTATTTAAAAAAAACAAAAAATACAAAACCAGGCTCAATAAATTAGTCAGAATTTTCAGATTACACATTAAACTGATTAAAGCATCCCTTGGCTCAGTGTCAGTGGATTTTAGGCTCACCACTGATCAGGGTGGCGTAGGCCTTGCCCCAGGAGTTGCGGTGTTGGGTGGTGAGTATGCCAATAGGTTCAGCGTCACTCTGGAGTGACACACTGCAGATCCTGTCCAGCTGAATGCTGAGGTGATCAACCGTCAGTGGGGTTCCATCATTGTTGTAAACATCCAGCATAAAGAACTGATTCCAGGTGTGGGAGACACAATTAAGGATCAGTCAGACTTCTTTAAATTGAAAACTTCTAGTTTACATAACAACAGTAGCTGGAGCCATGTGGGGCAAAAACAGGTAATTAACTAGAGGATGTTTTGTGATCAATGATCTCTGGTCCCAGAACAACTCAGATCCAGATGTGCTCCTTACCTGAAAGTTGTGGACTACAGTAATGTGTTTGGGGGGCTCAGAACTCTTGGCATGGTTCACCAAGGAATCTTTCTCTAGACCGGGAATACGGCAGGAGGAAAGCACCTCATAGTACTGATTCATACACAGCGGCTTCCCTCCCGCATATTCAACAGGTAGCGTCTCACTGCAAAACATAGAAGCTGTGCAATTAAGCATGGTTATCATATTACTGACAACTTAACTAAGTTAAGACGTATAAAATGACAAAATATGCGTTGTCTTCGTGATATTCATAACTACGATTGTCAAAACTATTAATTTACTACTAGTACAAATATTTACTGGAAAGTCAATACAACATATTAGCAATAACTATATTCCTTATATGTATATGTTCCATTCTAGGATTATTCTTTAAGAACTAATCTGAGTCATATACAGAATAAAACATTTAATTCTGAGTTCATTTAATTAGACCATTATTTATTCATTTCAATTATTAATCTAATAATTGAAAAAGACATTGTGTTTACAAACATTTTTAGAAAAGTTGCTGAAGCTGCAATGTAATCCTCTTTCACATAGGGATGGATATCTAAACACGGTTCCAAAGTTTCACTTCCATCGAATTCGTTGAGAATTTTTTAATTGTTCCGCCATTCGATTACTAAATGAACGATGCTCACAACTCGAGTCTAGGTAGTTAGAGATGTACGCTGTCATGACTGTAACGCTCTTAAGTGTGGCTTCATTTTGTTAAGATGTCGTGTCGGACTCGTCACTGTGTAACACTGGTCACAAATATGTTTCGTGCAAGGGACGTTGCACTACATCTATCCATCCATTTTTTTACTGCCTATCCTGTTAGGGGTCGCAAACGTGGTAAAAACCGCTTCACCAGATGCACCGTGTAACAATCAATGAGTGCGCCGTGTTTGGTGTGCTGCGCCAGCTTCTCTCCTTCTCTGTCTTCCTCCCAGCTCGGCCGACAGCCAAAAACTCCTCGCCGCATTTAAACTTTCGTTAACAAGACGAGACTGTTTGTTCTCCGCTAACATTTTAAACACTCAGAATGATGATATTCTCCCGTCTGTCTGTCAGAATGTGAGCGATGACTGCAGACTGAAAGTCAGTGTCCACGTTTACATGCACACAAATATTCTGGTTACTGATCTTACCCTGGAGCCTATACCAGCATCATCAGTCGAACATATTCCTGTACACTTGACACCCTGTAGCGCCCGCTACATAGCCAAAGTACGGATGTGCGTACGAAAAATCGTTGAAAAATACGTGAAGTTGAATGAGCTCGAACTGCTCGTGTGACTGTTTTTTTTTTTTTGGTTTGTAGTTGGAGGTTTTCAGGGTTTTCCAACGTCCAACAATGCTGGACACTCGGGTAAAGACAGGAGCAAAGCTGTCAACTGATCACCTGGTGGTGAGTTGGATCAGGTGGCGGGGGAGGAAGCCGGACAGACCAGCCAGGCCCAAGCGTATAGTGAGGGTCTGCTTGGAACATCTGGCTGAGGACCCTGTGAAAATGGTCTTCAACTCCCACCTCCGGAGGAGCTTCAACCGCATCCCGGAGGTAGTGGGGAGCATGGAATCTGAGTGGGCCATTCTATGCGCTGCCATTGTCAAAGCGGCTGCTCGAAGCTGTGGTAGCAAGGTCGCTGGTGCTAGTCGTGGTGGTAACCCCAGGACCCGCTGGTGGACACCAGAGGTGAAAGGGGCCATCAAGCTGAAGAAGGAGACTTACAGGTCATGGCTGGCCTGTGGGACTCCCGAGGCAGCAGACAGCTACCGGCAGGCCAAGCGGTCTGCGATTCAGATGGTCACTGAGACTAAAACCCGGGTGTGGGAGGAGTTTGGTGAGGCCATGGAACAAGACTTCTAGTCGGTGCCGAAGAAATTCTGGCAAACTGTTCGGCGGCTCAGGAGGGGAAAGCGGAACAACGTCCACACGGTCTTCAGTGTGGGAGGGGAGTTGCTGACCTCAACCGAGTCTATAGTTCGGCGTTGGAAGGAATACTTCGAAGATCTCAATCCCACCAACACGCATTCCGAGGAGTAGGCAGAGCCGGAGGACTTTGGGCTGGGCTCTCTCATCCCTGGGGTTGAAGTCGCTGGGGCTGTCAAACAACTCTGCAGCGGCAGTGCCCTGGGGGTGGATGAGATTCGTCCCGTGATCCTCAAGGCTCTGGATGTTGTAGGGCTGTCATGGTTGTTGTTTAATTGATCTTGAGAAGGCTTATGACCGTGTCCCTCAAGGTGTCATGTGGGTGGTGCTCCAGGAGTATGGGGTACATGGCCTTTTGTTATGGGCCATTCAATCTCTGTATTGTCGGAGCCAGAGCTTGGTTCGCATGGCCGGCAGTTAGTCAGACCTGTTCCTAGTCAGGGCTGGTCTCCGCCAAGCCTGCCCTTTGTCACTAGTTCTGTAATTTTTATGGACAGAATTTCTAGACGCAGCCAAGTGGCGGAGGGAGTCAAGTTCGGTGGCCTCCGGATTCCATCTCTGCTATTTGCAGGTGACGTGGTCCTGTTGGCCTCATTGAACAGTGACCTCCAGCTCAGAAAAGAAGTGAAAGATACCAGCCTATGCCTGTGGGGGGTGTTACGGGTGTATGGGTAGATGGCTCATTGATCTCTGTATTGTCGGAGCCAGAGCTTGGTTCACATTGCCAGCAGTAAGTCAGACTCGTTCCCAGTTAGGTTTGGTCACCGCCAAAGCTGCCCTTTGTCACCGGTTCTATTCAAACTTTTTATGGACAGAATTTCTAGGCGCAGCCAAGTGGTGGAGGGAGTCATGTTTGGTTGCTTCTGGATTCTGACTCTGCTTTTTGCAGATGACGTGGTCCTGTTGGCCTCATTGAGTAGAGACCTCCAGCTCGCACTGGGACGGTTTGCAGCCGAGTTTGAGGCGGCGGGGATGAGGATCAGCACCTCTAAATCTGAAGCCTCGGTTCTTAGCCGGAAAAAGGTGGACTACCCACTCTGGGTCAAGAAAGAGTTGCTGCCCCAAGTGGAGGAGTTCAAGTATCTCGGGGTCTTGTTCACGAGCGAGAGGAATAAGGAGCGTGAGGTTGACAGAATGATTGGGGCGGTATCGGCAGTGATGTGGACGCTATAATGATCCGTTCTGGTGAAGAGAGAGCTGAGATATATATATATATTATATCTATCGTCCTGTTTGGGATTGTATTGGTGTCCCCTCGGAGGAGTTGGTGGAAATGGCCGGGGAGAGGAGCGTCTGGATCTCCCTGCTCAGGCTGTTGCCCCCGCGACCCGGACCCGGATAAGCGGCAGAAAACGAACGAACAAACTGTTTATATGGAGGGTAAATCAAATAATCCGATCCTGACGTGCGTATACATGCACCAAGCTTTAATCAGAATAGCAGCATTTGACATGCACAGATTTGTTTAATTTCCCTAAAATAACCGCAGAATAAGAAGTTGTACTTCAGCCCGTAATGTAAACAAGCGCTGATGTAGCAACACTTTGCACTTTTCCCTCCAAATTAAACGCACTCTTAAAGAATGGAACTGCGCCAGGTTCTGAAACCCCTACTTTTGTTTCTACTATACTCTGTGATCCAGCTACGTGCTCAGCAATGCATAATGCTCCTGCAACACAGGAGGAGATAGCAGGAGGACATGAGCGGCACACATGCACAGTGAGGGTAACCCCAACCATCTGGATGAGAGTTTACCCCAAACAGGAAGTTGCGATCGGAATAAGTGTGTACATGGACGCGGTTCGGAATAAAGATCAGCATAAACCATCCACCTCGATCGCATATAATTTTTTTCCCAAATGAGCTGAATCAGATCAGAATCGTCCAAATGACGTGTTTACATGAAGTATTTTTTATTCTGATCAGCCCTTTATTCCGAAAATTTGTGTCCATGTAAAGATAGCTACTGTTACTGGAATATTTAAATACCTCGATCAATAACTGGAATATTGTGTGCATGTAAACGTGCTCACTTTTCTTGTTCCGTGTCTGTGTGGGACTTAGGCAGATGTGCTTCAGGATCAATCCCTTAACTTTAAGAAGCAGCGAATCAACTGACTGCAACCCGGTCTGACGGAGCTAGAACTTATTTTTTTGACAACTTAGCTTTTTAACATTTAATTAAAACAGCAAACTAGCCGCTAACTGCTGCTGCTTCTTATCTTGTCTCACTTATTTTCACCACACGAATCATAATATCAGCCTGTTGGTAAAGGAGCCACCCTGTATTATTGTATTTGTGAATAAATAAAGAGCATATTATGATTGAGACCAAGGGTGTCAAACTCATTTTCATCCTGGGCCACATCAGTATTAGGGCTGCCCTCAAAGGGCAGGTTTTAAGTTTGAGACTATATGAATGTATCTACTCCTTGTCATATTATTACATTCGATTATAATCGATTTGAACAACTAACTTTGAAAATAGAAGTATAGGAAAAATAATGGCAAGCACATATTTAAGTGTACAACTGTTGTACAATTTATTAAAAAAAAAATTGTTTTTTAACAAAAACTTGTGCATCGATGTATATGCCTTTACATAGATGTATAAATGTATGTGGGCACACACTCAGTTCTTTTTCATCAGACAAATATCATCAAACACTATTTCTTCATGCAGTTTAACTGTATTGGCTTTCCATTTGTCATTAAATTGCTTTCCGTTTAGATCAAATTAAATTTACTTTGGCAATATGGACTATTTTTATATTTTCTTCCAAAACTTATCTCTCAACTACAAAAACGCTTGAGCTAATGGCTGATATCAAAATACTGCCATCTAGTGGCTGAATGTAGTAAAAGATCACAAACGATTGGAAATCAGATATTGTAGTAGACTGTATTTTATGAATATAACATTCTTTTCAAGCTCTTGTGGGCTAGATAAGATTACGTAGTGGGTAGGATTCGCCACTGAGTTTGAAATACGTACCTTAGACTGTATTAAAGTAGTTCTAAATGTAAATATCTTTAAAAATTAGTCAATCTGTGGAAAGGCTTCTAATATATACCTGTATATACAGTATATGAGACATTTTCAATTAGGAGAATGTCTCAGGCCCAGTATTCACTTACTCACTTGTCAATCATTGTCTTAAAGTCCAGAACACCCGCTATCAGTTTGGCTGCAAACCTGAACAGAGAAAATGGGATTGATATTCACTTATATTTTTACTTGCACCAATATTATTTTGGTAAAATAATAAAGTCTGAGGCAGACAGAAACTTTTTTTAAGGGACTCTAATGGAATGTCATGACATCTTACAGCCAGGACATGCTGCAGGCATGAAGAGGATGTGTATCATGGCACCTCTTTTTTCTCACATCAATCATATTAAGTTTAGAGCAGCACAAGCCAGCATTACATCTAAAGATATATTGGTCTGTGTCAAGTCAGCAAGACAGACCTAAGGTTGTTTTGTTGATGGTCATGGTGTTGTAGAATTATAACATTGTTTAAATAGAGTGTCTCTTTCTGCCCAATATCAGACAATATGGAGTGGCCATTGCTCAGTGGTTAGAGAAGGTTGTCCTCTGAGCAACCGATCTGTACTTCTGACCCCTACAGTCAGTGTGTCAAAGTGTACCTGGGCAAGACCCTGACCCCTGACCCCAAGTTGGCAGATTTCATGCCTCCAAAGTTTGATAATACACCTCCACTCATGGGTGAATTTGACAAACATTGCCAAACTGTTTGATAAAATCATGTCAAGCCATGTCATGTCTTGCAGGGCTAGCAGCACCCACACACACACACTCTTGTAAGCCACACTTCAGCAATGCAGCGCAGCTATTACATCCTGCTCAAAAAGGCTTTACAACTAAGCCATTAAAGCTGCCAATTTTTTTTTTATATGAGTACTGACTGCAAATAAAGGTTGATGACAAACAAGCTCTCCAAAAGTGAAGTGAAAACATTTTGATTACTGGCGACTGCAGTATGGGTCATAAAACCCTTCCCCCTAAAGAATATCAAGTGGAAGATGGCCCAATCTGAAAATGTAAAGTTTACATCAAAAAATAGTTTTCCCCTAAGATGGTTTGTGTCATAGCATTAGTTCTTATCAAGATGATATAAATTCAAATGTTGAATTTTCTGATTTGTTGAGTTTTACTGGTTACTAGTTACTGGATGCTGGAGAGAAAAAAAAAAGGACAGCTCAGTACTGCTTGTGTTTTAGGCAAACTGGTGTGTAGGTGGGTACAACAGGTCAGCTACCAAGTCACTACTGCACATAATCTAGCTATAAACGACATGACCAGTGCAAGACGGCACCGCTTAGGGATATTTAGACTTCATTATTGTATAGTGGAAGGAAATATAGATGCAACAGGCTCTTTATTCATGCAAATAGTGTGTGTGATTACCTTATTTGCCCCTGTTTATCACTGAAGTTCATGTGGGGCAAAACTAACCCAGGACTTGAATGAACCACAACAGGCAACCGGTACTCAAGATATGCAACCTGCACCCACCAGTCTGACAACTACCAAGACAAGAAAGCAAGGTCATTAACAGTAACTTAATGGTACAATCAAAAAGATGATTGTGACATATTATGTATGAATTTAACATAAACTCATACTATTAAATGATAAAGCTATAACTGCCACATTTTGTAATAAAGCGCTGGAATACAAAATATTTGGTATGTTATTGCAATGCAATGCTAATTTTAAAAATATAGGAGTTGAACTTCTCTTCAATGAAAATTTGATTATATGGTGTATTATAAAATAATCAACCAAAATGGATGTATCAATAAAAACTGATACAACTGACACTTGACAAGATGGACAGAACCAAGGGTTACCGGCAGCTGGGGCATGAATAAGTCCAACGCAACTAAAGTCAAACCACTGATTTGACAGTTCTGGTTGTCACATGCAACCATGTCTTTCAGCTCCTCCGACCCTCAGCACAGGCAACGTAGCTTTTCTGTGTTTGACTTCCTCTTTCCTTTTCTCTGCCTCTTTTCTTGCCAGGCTGTTTGTGTGGCGTGGACAAGGGCAGCCAGATCTATGGGAGGAGGCACTCTGAAGATGGCTTGTGTGTAGTGGCACACCACAAGATTGGGGAGGAAAATTTTCAGGAAAATGTATGTGCCCTCTGTATATGTTGCATTCAAAAGTTCTGATTAGGCGGGACTCGGACAATTGCAACATCTCTCTGTGTCCACATCAGAAAATCACAGTAGCTGGGTTTGTTAGGTTTGTGTTTGGACGTGTGTGTAGTACAGTGTCCGTGGCCTTTTTTCAGACAAAACCTTTCCTTTGACTTCACAAAGACAGACTTTGTTATTTCCGCCTCACACATGCAGGATTGCAGTCTGTCGGTACTTAGGATATTTAATTTCCAGGCCGGCCTTTCCATTGTAGACACAGCTGATGAGTATATCAGGTGAAGCCCCACCTTGAGGAAACTCTGGATTAATGATGAAAATCCACACAGCATAACTTTGCGATCAGTGTGGCGCGGAGCTTGGCTATCTCGATATGCTCTCCTTGACCCATCCTCACCCGCCTATCCCTCACCTCATTTCCGGTGTTAACAGTGTCTTTGGGTAGCAGACAATTTTCACTGTGGACAAGGCAGGCTGTATAAAATGTAAATTAAAACAGAATGCAATATATTTTGCAAATCTTATAAACCCATATTTTATTCACAATAGAACATAGACATAATATCAGATTCTGAAAATGAAAAAATATTAGCTAATTTTGAATTTGATGGCAGCAACACATCTCAAAAGAGTTGGGACAGGGGCAACAAAAGGTGCAACAGGTCAATATAATGACTGGGTATAAAAAGAGCATTTTAGAGAGGCAGAGTCTCTCAGAAGTAAAGAAGGGCAGAGGTTTACCAATCTGCAAAAAAATGAATCTAAAAATTGTGGACTAATTTCATGAAAAATGTTATTCAACAAAATATTTTGAAGACTTTGAATATCCTACCATCTACAGTTCATGATAGTATCAAAAGATTCAGAGAATCTGGAGAAATCTCTGTGCGCAAGGGACAAGGACGAAGGTCAATATTAAATCCTAGTAATCTTCTGGCACTGCATGGGCTCAGGATCAGTTCTAGAAATCATTGTTCGCCTTGCAATCCACAATTGCAAGTTAAAGCAGGATCATGCAAAGAAGAAGCCATATGTGAACATGATAGAGAAACTCTGCCGTTTTCTCTGGGCCAAAGCTTATTTAAAGTGGAAAACTGTTCTGTGGTCAGATACAGTAAATGAAAATTTTAAATTCTTTTTGGAAAACATGGATACCGCATCCTCCAGACTAAAAAGGAGAGCGACCATCCGGCTTGTTATCAGTGCATAGTTCAAAAGCCTGCATCTCTGATGCTATGGGGTTGCATTAGAACCTATGCCATGGGCAGCTTACGCATCTGGAAAGGCATTATCAATGCTGAGAATTAAAAAGAGGTTATAGAACAACATATGCTCCCATCCTGACGTGTCTTTCATGGGAAAGCCTTGCATATTCCAGCAAGACGGTGCTGAACCACATAATGCATCCATCACAACAGCATGGCTTCGAAGTAGAAAAGTTTGGGTGCTGAACTGGCCCACCTGCAGCCCAGACCTTTCACCATCAGAAAACATGTGGCGCATCATTAAATGAAAAATCCAGCAAGGAAGACCCAAGACTGTAGACCAAGAATTCGACATCAGACAAGAATGGGACAACTTTCCTCTCCCAAAACTCCAGCAAACTTCCCAGACGTTCACAGACTGTTGTAAAAAGAAGAGGGGATGCCACACAATGGAAAACATGGCCCTGTCCCAACTTTATTGAGAAGTGTTTCTGCCATGAAATTCAAAATTACATTTTCTTTATCTTAAACGGTACATTTGCTTAGTTTTAACATTTGAAATGTTTTCTATGTTCATATATGGGTTTATGATACTGTGTAAGTGCTAGCATCATGCACTAGAATAGGAAAAAAATATCAGGGGTGTTTAGTGCGGGTTAGCTGGTCTAGATCACAGGTCAAATCTTTGTTCTGGATCTCATAGAGATCCAAACGGTTAACCACCATAATCTTTAGAGCGCATGACCCGGTATATCCCTTTGTCTATCAAAGGTTTTCTCTCCATCAGTCATTGTTTCCACATTCTAATCGAGTGCAAATGATACATTGTTCCGAAGCTCTATTGTAAATTACCTCTTGCAGCTCAATTGCAGTATCGTCACAACCCCCCCCCCAAAACTTTCGGAAAAACTGCCATATTATATTTGGTCCAATAGTCCATTTATTGATTTATATGCAAGGAGCATTGCCAAATCTATAGGTCTCTTATTTGTAAGATGACAAAAAGCTTTTAATGTTACTGTCTTTGTGTCGTTATGTAGACTAAGAACAGAGTCAAGTATAACACCAAACTAGTTTGTATAAAATAAAATGGATACATACTGTATGAAGACATCCATTTTGGTTGATAATGAAATAATGCACCATATTACATTTTCCAAAAAGCTCAATATCTGCATTTTGCAAACCAATAAAATGTGTTATAACAAACAAAATCTGGCAAAAATTAATACAAATTGCATTCAGGGATTTTATTACGTTACAATGATTCAAAGGTAACGAGCCACATGTCAGATGAGTTTGCAGTTAAATTGTTAATATAAGAGCAAACAAGCTGTATCACTGTCCAAACATCCACTACCTATAATCACCTAAGCCATGTTTTCACCAAGCAATACTGTTGAGTTTAGTTTGGTACGGCACACTTGGGAACCATTTGCTAATTTATGCCGCGCGTTTCCACTGGTAACCATAAAATTATCTGGTGGGCGGGGTAACCTGACAACATCAGCAATGTAAGTAGCACAATATCATAGAAACACAATACAGTGTATCCCTCTGATAAAGTCAACAAAGGTCCTGTCCCAATACCCTCACTACACCCGAAAGGCTTCCTAGAAGTAAGCCCATGTTGAAAATGCACTAATGCAGTGTAGTGCAAGAAGGACTCAGGCTTTCCCCTACCTTCCTGCTTTTGACTGTGTGGGAAAAGGAGATTTAATTCAGGATTAACCCCTTCACTTTTCAACAGCACTAGAGACACAGCACTAGAGACACAGCACACAGAGACTCCACCATGGTCTGGGGAAATTAGAGTTGCCATTTACTGACAACTTAGCTTGTTAATAAACATTTCAAAACACTGTAAGACAGCCACTAGCTGCTATGTATCACGAGACAAGTAAATGGGGTGGTTGTCACCTTTGTCAAAGATTTCATCCAGGAGAAAGCATTCACTATGCATATTTATAACACAATATGTAGAATTCAATTTCAAGAAACACTCAAATACATTGTGTTTCAGCTGAAAATTGCAGTTTTTGGGTATAGATATTCTTTATTCCACAGGACTGTCAAAATAATAAGATTTCATGAGGTGTATTTTCATATACTGTATACCTTTATCATAATATGACATGATCTGTATTATAATACTGTATAAGATTTTGTCAATATAGCACAGCTCTACTCATTCGTAAATAATCATTTGAATTTGGGAGCCTCTCCGATCTCTGCCTTACGCCCAACAGGGAGAATACAATATTTTAAAATTTTGCTCAAAATCTCTACTATCAAATCAAGGTACAGGTAGGTGAGAAGGGGGCGGGACTGATGGGGGGTAAGAAATTACAGATGAATTCAGTACGCATGCATGGTCTGTATCAGCTCTTGCCACCATCCAAGTGTTTCCCCAACTGTTAAGATGCTTCTTACATTACAAAAAACATCAACAAAAAAAAAAAAAAAGAGGAAACGTGGCACTGGACGTAGCCATGCTGCTGTAGTGCTGCTAAAATTGATCACAAATTCCCACCAGCGTATTTTCAGGAGAATTAGGAACCACAAGAGAAGTAGAATTAAACACCTATAATGCCAGACCAAAAGGCAAATTAATTTTTTTTAGATTTCAGTTTAACCGTTAATACCGCTAATATGTGTCTTTAATAACAGTTGTAACATGAAAAACTTTTCTACTCTTAGCTAGCAATTTTGCTGTTTAATTATTTATTCTTTAATGTTTCAGCATTGGTTAGCTTGTCAAAAAGTCACAGCACAAAAGGGATTCTGGGTAATACCCTTAAGTGCACTTGGAAAGGGGTGCATTAAGGGCGCATGAGAGAGGTGATGGAAAAAAGCACAAGAGAATTGGGACAACCTACATTCCTGTACCCCTTAGCAAGAACACACACCTGAGGGGTACGGGGGCGGAAGTGCAGATATTGGGACAGGACCAAAGAAATCGTAACAACCAACAAAGGAAACAATGGAGACCATCCAGCAATTTTTGTTTTTTCTTGTCGGCATATGGCTTTTTAATCACACAAAGTAAGCAAGCTCTGTTTGAGAAAAGGCTGTATGCTGCAAGGAGAAAGACAGTCTAACTGTCACAGGGTAGTGACGATTCTGTTGAAAAATAAGTGGACTAGAATGGGTCCAACCCCTGTTTTATGGTACAGAATAGCTCTGGTTGGTACCCTAAGCAAAGGTTGACAATACTCGCAAAGTACGGATTGATATTTAAGGGTACCATATGCAGCTTTTGACAACAGAAATGTAAAAAAAATGTGTACAAAACTGAGCCATACTGCTTGGTGGAAGCGGGGCTCTATTCTCTGTCTTGTTCAGAGAACGTTGAACACCAGTCTGTTTAACTCACCCAGTTTTCAGTGTCACTTGCCCTCTTTTCCAAGGCTCTCTGCAATCTGTCTCCAACCCCTCCCACCTTCTGAAATTCATCCACCTGCTCTTTAGTGTGCTGCAGCTCGTCCAACTCTATGATGGGCTCAAGGGCAGCGATGTAGCCTTCACAGGTCTGCTGCAGAGGGGGAACAGGAAGGGTGGGCAGTCCCCTCTGATGGGTCAGGTATCTGCCAGTGACCAGAGTCACTGATATAGGTTTCACCAAGTAGCAAGGTTTTATTTGACCACAGGCTTTTGACATCCCCACCTTTACCTGAGAAAAAGAGGTATTTTTTTAAATATGTGCATGTGTTTGTGCTTAATCACCTGTAAAAAAAAAAATAATAATTTGTAATGGAAATTTCCACTTTTCTCATTTTCCAGATTATGATCCTGCTTAGTCTCTGTACCCATTAAATTTCAATTGTTACTGATTTTGGTTTATGCATTAATGAGGTTTTTCCAAATTATGACTTTACCCCTTTGCCCCAGACTGCAGTAATGATTTCAGCAGAGTCTCCTTTTGCAAAAAGATTTTGAATAAATTTTACAAAGATAGCTATGACCTCTATTTCATTTCACATTTCCAACTCTGAATTCCTTGAGGAGTCTGTTCTTTGATAGCAATATTTTTTTTTTCTAACCTGTACCTTAAATGACTCTTCAGTCATTTGAGTCAAGTTTAATATTGTGGTTACACCAAAATTAGTCGCAAATGGTCTCTACTGTCTTATCAATTATTGGAGTGTGTGACATTAGAATATCACCGGTAGAGGGCAGTCTGTAACTATTATTGTTAACAAAATACTGACGTTACTGACACTGGTGAAACGAACAAGGTTAAATGTTCGAAATGCAAGTCTAAGTGACTTTTTTGCCACTTATTATTTTACAACCTGACGATACAGGTGCCTTCGTTAAATAAATCCAGTCTGATAAGTAAGCTAACTTTGACTTAAATGTTCTACATTTCTCTATTTAGTGACTTAATGCACGTAAAAAAATTATCAAGCCAATTGCACTGACTACAACAAACACCCTTCGACCCAGTTTTCTTAGCTAACGTAATCTGATATCATCTGGTTCAGTTCAATAAGAGCTAACTAAGTTAGTTAACTTCCCTAGCAAATTGTAATACCCACGTGATTACCAAAATAGTGGCGGTAGTCTCGGTAGCTTATATTTATATTAAGCAAGTGTAGTCGACTAACAAGCCGATTACAGTGCATGACTTACCACAGTTCTGCTGCATATGGCCCACATTCTGTAAATTCAAGGAAACAGCTCCCGTCACCGCTTTAAAGTCAGCAGCAAGTTGTTGTTGTTGTTGTTGTTGTTGTTCTTCTGCTGCTGCTGCTGCTGCTGCTGCTGCTGCTGCTGCTTCTTCTTCTTCTTCTTCTTCTTCTTCTTCTTCTTCTTCTTCTTCTTCTTTCTCCTCCTCCTCCTCCTCCTACTACTACTCTTCTTCTTTTTCACCTTTTTCTTCTTCTTCTTCTTCTTCTTCTTCTTCTTCGTCTTCGTCTTCTTCTTCGTCTTCTTCTTCTCCTCCTCCTCCTCCTCCTCCTCCTACTACTACTCTTCCTCTTTTTCACCTTCTTCTTCTTCTTCTTCTTCTGTGCTTTTGCCTAGTTTCAAGATAAGAACTCTGACAGACTTGTTAGATAGCCCTCTTCCCACACTGAATTAAACAGAGCAAAGGTGTCATCTAGGACAAGATCATCCAGATGGTTGAAAAATACATACTATAGCCTATCGCTCGCCGGAATGGTGTTAGTAACAGAACTAAACATTTCCCTCAATTCTTTCATAGAGAAAGACAAGTTAATCATTATCATTCTCTGCACTCTTTTCCAGTTTCCACTGATTAATTAAGATCAATTCGACGGGCTTTATGCATCTTTCAGAATGTATATTCACTGAGCTATGGACTGCCTGAAAACATCAGCAAACATGACAGCGTTTTCTTTATTGGACACTATTTCCACCACAACATTCTGTAAAACTGGAATAGGTCTTTTACATATTCCTGACATTTTGTGGACAGCTGTCCTGTCCTCCAACTATTACTTCACTCGATAATGTCTTGGCCCGAAAACCTTTATCTGTCTGACTCTCCAAAGCAGCACTCTTAGGGGATTTAAGGCCCTTAATCCTACATTTCCCTGTCTCTGACCTTTGACTTTAAGGAACACAACAAACTCCCCATGATTAACAGTTTTCCTCATTTTATTTTCAGCGCCTATTTCTGACATCTCTGGCCTTTCATTCAAGGCTAATCTCTTCTTCCGCCTTCTTCCCTTTCCCACTCTTTGCCATCAGACTCACTATGCTTACAACAAGCCCCAGCAATCCCCTTGTTTGATTTCATCTCCCTATGCCAAATGTCACAGTTGAAACCTTCTCCCTTCTTGTCAACCGTGACACAGTGACTTGTCAGTCCTATTCGGTGGTGCCTGGAGTTATTCTGATGCTAGAAAGAAAAAGTGGTGGGTGTGATAGAGTTGTCATTGTTGGTTTTAAGGGAAAAATACTCTAATAATTAAATAGGTGAATAGTACAGGAGATAATATCTTGTACTTATTTGTGATAATATCCCTTCAATTAAAGGGATGAATCAGAAGGAAGTTGTTCTGCATGGTTCCTACTGTATTATATTTGATAATTTCTCATACATGTTTGATTGTTAGTATTTTGTGCTAAGTATCACATTTGATTGACCCTCTTCTTCGTCTTCTTTTTGTAAACGACATTTCAACAGTTTTCACCCACTGAAACCATTCAGCTGTTAAAATGTTCAGCTCTGTAGGAACATTATTGCTTTGTATTATTCTAAATTCTACCTTTTGGAATTTACAAAACGACGGCATTTTACAACCATTAATAAATTTGTGGATTTTTGTCACGTATTTAATATGCAACATAAAAGATATTTAAAAAACATAAAAGAAAAAGAAACAATGTTAACGTAATGTATAGTTTAAGAATTTTCTGGCTTTTCATTTATGCAATTCAGTAAATGCTTTCAGCGGTTTCATTTCTGATCGCAACATCTACATGCAAATTTCAATTTTTCTAGTTCTTGTTAGTCGAATTTGGAATATAAGTTATGTAACAGAGAGGGCAGTAATGAGTTATCACTTTTTATAATCTGCCTAAAACTCACGAAGAAGACTGTCATCCTAGCCATGGCGGAAACAGTGCAACAGTCAGGTAAAGCGTAGCTGAGAGGTTTTCTGTAGCATAAGCAAATTTTGTATCGTTTTATCGGCAAAGTAACTGGCTTTAGCAGGTACACAACGCTGGCATATATCCCATTTAACGTTTCAGCGCTTGGTTTTGTACATAGGTATAACACTTTGTCCTTAGGCAAGGCTAAGGCATTTTGAAAAACTTACGCTGTCATTTGGGCTGTTTATATACTTGTATTCCAACTTAAAATAGTACGTCGTTGTTTTGTAAACAGTCGTCTTTAGAAACATTCTAAGAAAACCACTCAACTACTCGTTAAATGTTACTTTTATGGAGAGTTATCTAGCCCAAGAGCGAGTTTGGAGCATCATTTTAGGTGTTGCACCGATGGCACCATAACAAGATCATTGTCAGGCCAAGCTTTAAGTTTAAGTGGTTTCCAAATGGACACACCGCGGTTAAGTTAGTTGTAGGAAAAAGGAGAAAAATCCATTGCGCTCTTTTAATATGAGAAGAGTGCCTTGAATTTTGCTCCCCTTTTTTTTTTTTTTTTTTACAAATTCAGCATTCCCTGTCAAAAAGCAACTTCGTCACATATTGATTGAACTTCTTAATCATGCCAGATATTTTTGCTTGCTAAAGTTATTTTTAGATCGTATCCAGCCGTGTCTACACTCTTGCACATTGTTGTTAGAGAGCGGTTACCTCACACTCCGAGCGCTAAATCCATCAATGTTTTGGGACCATCAACAAATTATATCTGTACCCATACAAATCTATGCTATGTTTGCCGCAACTGTTTTGTTGTATTGTTATTGTACTGTATTATCAATTGTGGTACTAAACAGGTCCAATATGACACCTCGTCCAAGTTATGTGACCAAAGCACCTGAAACTGATGCAAAATGGCACTGTGAGAATAGACTAATGAAAAACACCTCTTGCTATTTCATTTTAATCATTTGCATAATTTTTTATTAATATTTTCATGGAAAAATATGCTTACATTTTCAATAGCTTCTAAATCTTGTGACCAAGAAGTGCAGAATTTCAGTATGAGAAAAGATACAATGTGATAAAATACATGTGAATCTGTGACACTGAACTCCTGGAGCCAGGCAAGATATTAACACAAGTTATAAAACAAGGCTGCACACTAGCAGATCTTGTGCATTTAGGAAATGGACGAGGACCTTGATATTGAAGGAAATATTATTATGGCTTGAGCACTAAACGTGCACAGACCCTACTGAAATTGCTCAGATTATTTGGGCCAGAGCGCTGAAAGCATTGCGAGGACCCTAGTGAAGTTGTTGGGATTGTTATTAGGGCCCAAGCACTAAGCGTGTGTGGACCCTATTGGAATTGCTCAGGTTATTATTATTCTACCATTTTGATTGCATGTTTGAGGGCCTTAACTATATGACAAGTTATGGATTTTTGCACGCGCCTCTGGTCTTGCAAAAATGGCTGTGTAGTGCCACCTATGGATATCAAAAAAAGTCCTTGTAAATCAGTTTTTTTCACATACAACCATGGAAATTGGTACACATATGTATCTTGTTGGCTATTTAGATTTGAATTTTCATTGGCCGTTTCCAAGAGAACAAAGTTGTCTGAGACGATTTGTTGAATCATATTCATACTAGCTGAGCCTATATTAAACATTGTGATGATGTTTAATTGCAGAGGGAATGAGATTTTGTTAGGGGGTGTGGCAGTGGCAGTGCAGCGAATTTCGATGAAATGACATTGTTCCCATTTCCTGTATCTGATCCAATCTTCGCCACACTTCTGAAGATAGATAATTGTCCCACCCTAAGCACATACTGTATATGTCACAATAATGTCACAATAATCAGTTAATGTTATTGTACCACCTAGTGGCAACAGGAAATTACATGTTTATATACTGACTTTTAAAGCTCCCACGTGGATGAAAATATCATCTTAAAATTGGGGCGGGGCAGTTGTCTCATGCCCTGATGGGTCTGGTGCTGCGTGACCCCGTTTAACACTACATGCAGTTCTGATTATTCTTTTAAGGCCCAAGCATGACCTGTGGGTGGACCCTAATGAAATTGCTCTATGGTAATATAGTGATCTAGTTGTGTAATAAGGCACTATAAGCTCTTTAAAACATTAAGGTTCAAAACCATTTAGGGCTTTATAGATAAGGAGAAGGACCTTATTCTACATTTCACAGTAAGCGAGAACATGCAAACTCTGCACATGGAAAAAAATGTAGGTCCTACAGGTTTTTATGTCTTTGATACAAGCATAAAGTTTTGTTAACCTGTTGGATTTGTCTGGTGTTCTGTTACAAATAATGCTATCTCCTAAATTGTGTATCAGATCCAGGAGTGAATACCTGGAAATAAAAGCTAAAATGTTGACCTTTTGTCTCATATTCATCTTTTGATGTCAAACCCAAATGTTTTCAGTCTACAGCAAAAATAAAGGGATTGGCCTCACTGTTCCAATACTTTTGGAGGGGAGGGTACACAATAAAATATATAGTTACCCGGAAACATAAGGTGCAGATTGGATAAATTGCAACTTACTTTCAGCAGTGTGACAGCAGTTCATGGTCACCAGAGCCAGAGAAATTGTGCTCTGCCAAGTTTGTGCTGACACCAGGGTTTCTTCAGTTAGTGTTAAGGTCATAACAGGACAGAAGTGACCTGCTCAGGAGCCGGTCAAGTGAGTCGAGGCAAGGCTGCAGCACAACATCCTGATGGACACTGGCTGCTGTGTGGGCTGGGCTTGAAAGCAATCCAAGGCTGGAGTAAAGCCAGGTCCCAAGGTGTACTATCTGCTTTATCACCCCTGGCTAGGTTGCCTGGATGAGGGCATCTGATGATAAGAACCGAAACATCCAATGACCCCGGGTCTATGACTGACACTGAGTCCAGGCTACACCACAGGGTGTATCATAGTACCATTTCATTTGTCCTGTGTTATACTTAATAAAATATATGCAGATTTTTCCAATCACATAAGAAGGAGAAGGATTTTAAATCCTATTCTGGATTTAACAGGAAGCCAGTGTGAAGGAAATATCTTCTGTGGTGCTGGTTCCTTTCATTACATGTGCTGCAACATTCTGGATTAGTTTGAACAGTCTTTTGGAGCAGTTATTTCCAAAACAATTTTAAATGTAAATTCAGACCACATTTATACCCTTCCACTTTAGGTCAGTCCATCTCAGATGAGCTTGGGCCAGGAGAAGTCTACAGCACTTTTGGATTTTGTTGATATATGACTTTCGATTTGAATGGATTAGTCTTAACTTACATTTGTAGATGCAGTGATCTACTGCGTCTTTTTCTGAAGTATTCCTCAGCTTCTTTTGATGACAGCAGTCAATATAACAACTTAACAATTATTTGAACTGTACATTGAACTAAAGATTGGAACATTTCTTTATATGACTATTATCCACAAAGTGTGCAGCTTTAGTCACTGCAGTGTATCTTACTTATTTACCAAGATCAGTCTTGTACAGCCAGAGGGAGTATTTCCCCTCTGACAGCCAAGATGGGTCAAAACCTGGTGAGCTGCTGGTGACTGGTCTTTTGCTGCTTGTCAGGGGCAGGGCGTGCAGCACTTGGGCTGTTTTCTGTACTCGGATCCGGAGCAGGAGAGCTACTCCGACTGTTACTCACAGGAGAGCGAGTTTTGCCATCTTCATCCCCCTGTGAGAGTGTAAAAAAAAAAAAAAAAAAAAAAAAAAAAAAAAAAAGGTTTTTTGTTTTCAGGTGGTCGACGCGACAGATTTTCCGACGCGGACTCTGCCACTAGTGGGAGCGTGCTCACCTGTGTGTGCGCACATTGGGGCGGAACTACACTTTGCGCGATATAGAGAGCAGAGGAGAATTGTAAACATGTGACCATGTAGAAACAGAAATTACATGCCGTCGTGTAAATAATATAAATAAAATAACGTTATTTGGTTTGTTTAATAAAAGGAAAAGGTATAGACCTGTTGTGATCTGGCGCTGTATATAAAATTAAATAAAATAAGCTTGACCTTCAAGGGGGAGGAGAACCTCGCGCCATCATTGCTTGTTAATGTCTGAACTTTTCAGGAATCCAATCTTTTTTACCTAATCATGGCAATGTTGCCTGTTACCAACCTCTTTACCTATGGAATGTTCCAGGTGTTTTTTTGAGCATTCCACAACTTTCCCAGTCTTTTCTTTCCCTTTTTCCATATTTTACAACATGTTGCAGGTGTCAAATTCACAATATGTGTATATTTTCAAAATACAAAAATGTCATAAATTTGAACATTAAATATCTTGTCTTGAATTTAAGTTGAAAAGGAAAAGGATTTTGCTAATCTCCACATTTTTTTTGTTCAAATTTTACTTGGCTTTGCAACTTTTCTTGAATTTGGGTTTGTGTTATGATTAAAACACAAATGCAAGAGGTGACTGTCATTTGTCCTGAATCATAATGCAATTTTTTTTTATCAATATTGGGTGCTTCAGTGACATATCATTAAATTTATTGAAAAAAAAAGGCAGATTTGTTTTTTCTGGTAAAAATAAATACAAAATACAAAATATTACTGCAAAATCCAATAAATATAGGTATGCCATTTTTGTCTTGTTCAGTAACACAACAGATAATAAAATACAATTACATTATAAAGTTTGTGATGCAGGCTTTCTCTCTGAAATCTATTGAAAATCGTAAAATTAAGCCTGCATATCTCCTCCTCTGCTATTGTCTTCAAATTTCCAATTTTTAGATCTTTTTTTTTCTTTTAAGTAAACTAACATTAAGAAAAAATTGTGTCTACTTACTTAGGACCCATTCCAAAGGATGAAGTCCCTGAAGCCACAGTTAGCAATACCTACATAATACCCAGGAAAGAAATCAGCACAGTGCCTGACATGGGCAAGTGGAAGCGATCTCAAGTAGGTTGTTTCTTTCTCCACCTCCTGTTACTGTGTGATTTTCCATGTACTGTACAAAAAGTACCATACCATGCCAAGAAAAAGGTTGAATATAGCATCTGGCTGTTAGTCAGTGTAATACAGTTACACTCTAAAAACAGCTTTGAAGATGTTCTTGTTTCAAACGTGTTGGCTCAAAAAAGTCAGCACAACAGTTTGCATCAATGTAATTTAGTTATAACAACTTAAAAAATAAATTACAAAGTTCAGTTATCAAACTACATTGAGGTAGGAGACTTTTCCTCAGCAAACAATTGATTCATTGCCATCTAGGGCTGCATCTCATGTATATTTCAATAATTGATTAATCTCATATAAAAAAAAAAGACATTTCTTTCACCTTATTTAAACATTTGGCTTTGTTGGGGCCCCACAAATGAGTGATCCTCCCAGCCCCCAACCTTTTAAACCTTTTTACAACTTTTTACAACTTGGTGCTAAATACCTCCCTGATGGAACTGCTATTGAGAGCTGCTGCTGGTCACCAGACACCTGGGAAGGGTGCAGCCATACAAAGAGAGACTTTATGCCTCCTCTTCTCTGTCTCTCTCCCTGCTCTTGTCGGAGCATGAGCCACAGAGCTCTCTCTTCCTGCTCTTCTGGAAGCTGGAGCCACAGAACTCTCTCGTCCTGCTCTCCTTGGAGCTGGTGCAGCAGATCTCGTGCTGAGGACTCAACAAGCTCAAATTTAGCCAGCAGCAGCAACCCGGCCTGCAGGCTAACCAAAGGGAGTTACTGGAGAGTTCTGCACAACTGCTAAATCTGCAAGGAGCAAAGGAGCGTCCGGTTTCCTGCAGCACCAGGACTGAACAACAAGAACAGCATTCTCCACGAGAATTCCTCGCAAGAGCCTCAACTTGTACTCTCCATCAAACAAGGATCACTTCACCAGGAGAACATCGCAAGAGCCTCAACTTGGACTCTCCATCAAACAAGGATCACTTCACCAGGAGAACATCTCTACCCAGTTAAGGACTGGTAAAGTTGACATGGACAAATCAACTCAACACAGCATGGCTAAATGCAACATTGATGAAAGTATTTGTCTTGCATTGTTGAATGGTATTTTTGTGACTGTAATCAGGTTTTTAATAAGTAGATTAGCCACAGTTCTAAATTAGGGTTAGTTAGCTGACACAGACTCGGGATCTTGTATGCAACTAACCATCTTCCCTCTGACCTGGCACAACGTCCCTACACATACACAACACTGTCTTAACAAATGCAGGGTTTCAACCAGCAAATTGTCTGATCCCCCAGTAACTAAGGAACATTAGGTCTGAGACTCACACAGCTTTCGGTCATTTAGGCTTTGTTGATCATCCATCGGCCTCAGCAGCCATTTTTATTCTCTCTTATACATACACACACACACTGTGTTTTCTTGTTCATTCTTCGATGAATACTTTTTACTTTACATGCTGTGTGTATAATGTTGCACAAGAGTGAATTTTACCCACCTCTACACTGTCAAGAACTCCAAATAGCTGTTGATGGGGGAATGTTGGTTGTAATTATTAAGTTAGATATTAAGCATAATTCCAAATGACAAGACCATTGTCAATTATTGACCACTGAGAAGCCCTGTGTAGAGCAGTTTTTCTTCCATAGCACAAAGTTTAAAGCCTGGCTATGCTGAATTCATCAACAGATTAAATTCCAGGAAATTAGTGCGAGGAAAAGATAAACAATCTACTCAGCAACAGATGTGATGTCCAGAGAGTATCTTAGGGTGCACTGCTAAAATGTTTGCTTCCAAACTTTCACAGGCAAAGCAGCATTGCCTCTCAGACCGAAGAAGCCCTGGAAAAGGAGGTATAGTACCTCAAGGCTCTAAACGCTTCTCTCCTCCAAGAAGTCCAGAGGGCTAATGACAAAGCCTTCCGATATCTAGAAGACCTGCATTCAGTAGAGTTAGAGCTCTGCTTGTACAAAAGTGAGATGTTAAAGTATAAATCAGAGCTTCTGTTGCCACCACAGTGTGTTGATTCTGGTTATTTTGACTATCACTCTTCCCTGAACACCTATCTGAGTTCTTC
The DNA here is from genome assembly GCA_001698575.1 of Mola mola. Taxonomy (NCBI): domain Eukaryota; kingdom Metazoa; phylum Chordata; class Actinopteri; order Tetraodontiformes; family Molidae; genus Mola; species Mola mola. Next base: position 2,119,514 of record KV751396.1, read on the forward strand.
TGAAATGGACATTAAGGAGACTTGCAGATTGTTCCCTAGAGAAGATGCTGCCCTTTGTTTTTGTAAACAACTGATAATAGATGTGCATACTCACGCAAATTACTCCAAAAAGGGGGCCAGCGCACTCCAGGGCCATTCTGCTTCATCTCTGCAGGAGCCCCACGGTGATTCCAGTGGTTCCAACTTTGCCTTTCAGCCTCAAAAAGACAGAGTAGGTGATGCATTTGCCCACAGAGATGTTAGTTAAGCCTCACCTTCCGCTTTGAAGAACTTGAGCTGCTAGTCAAAGACATTGACTGTTTTGATCCAGACAACTCTGATCAAAACATTGACAATTATTTTAGGGAATTAAATCACACCCTGATTGACCTACCCCATGCAACCCAGAGGGAGAAAGTTAAGCTCGTGTGGAAAACAGCTGTTAAAACATACTTTCAGGGAAGGAATGGACCAGGCCTAGTAGAAAACCCCACCTGTAGGTCTGTGTTCCTGTGTACTCTTCACCTGTGTGCGTGCGCACTCACATACTCAGGGCAAATAGCATTTATTTGACGATGGAAGAGATCTGGTCTGACACTCACACAGCTTTTGGCCATTTTGCCTTTGTATAACATCCATCGGCCTCAGCAGCCATTTTATTCTCTCTTTAACGCAGAACACACAGACCCTGCTGTATAAATGTATATAAAGGATTACATCCTAGATTAGGCATTGTGTATTTCGTTCTTGAATAAATACTTTTGGATAAACATGCTGTGTGTAGATTGTTGCACAAGAGTGAATTTTACTAATCTCTACACTGTCATGAACTCCAACTAGCTGTTGATTGTGGGGATTTTGGTTGTAATTATTGAGTTAATTATTTGGCATAATTCCAAATTCCCCATTTAGTAGACTTCATGAGACTGATTAATTGAATTGGCTATCTTTTCCATTCTCTAAGGGTGGTTCCCTGAGGTAATCTAATATGAATTAGATCTTACTATTCTAATAATCATTTGTTATCTATGATAATTATTGATTATCCAACTCACGGTTTGCTCAGGGTCTTATTTCACTGAGAAAAGGGGCCTGGCCATCAATACTAATTGTTTCAGGTCGTCTGCATGTTTAAATTCTGAAAAGGTGTCCACACTTTCAGGATAAGCTCATGTTCATTTCTTACAACAGTTTGCAATCTTTCATGGAGGAGAATATTAAAAATTTCTGTTTACCAGAAAGTGACATTTGCTGAAAAGTTTTTGGTCCAGTCTTGCAGAATATACTTTCAAGCATTTAAAAAGAGTTTTTCAAGGAGTCAATATTGCTTAGTGAGGAGATACAAATCCCTTGATCGAGAGTCTTTATAAATTGTATTTTAAATATCCCACTAATACTTTGTGATGTCAAAAATCTTGAAATCAATTTTCACTCCCAAAAACAGTGGAAATATGTCCCCTAATTCGAATAACATTTGATACATAAAGGGGTAAGAGAATGTTGGATTTTGTATATGCAACCTGTGAAGGATCTTATGTTGAGTTTCTCTCCATATTGATGTTGATCTGATCTGGCGTATATGTGTTTGCCAATCATTTTCAGTATATTCATTGTCTAGGTCTCTCTTCCATTTATGAGAAATATTTGGCAAGTGGTATGTGACACAGGAACCGAGAAGAGAATGAATCAATGCTATAAAATGTTTCTGTTTTGATATTCCTAAAGAAAACACAAAATGTCTTATTTGCAGATACTTGAAAAAGTGATGTATGGGGATATTAAATGGGTCCTAATAGAATGATGTTAATTTGTTTCCTCTAAATAAGTCACCTGTCACATGTATTCTTTTGTCCTGCCAAGAGAGGAACAAAGGTGAGCCAACACCTACAGGGAGGTCAGGGTTTTAAAGGAGACGGTAGAGATTTCCAATTTTTCCTACCCAGATATTTACATATATCATGCCATATCCTGATGCTGTTGTAAATAATAAGACTGTGTTTAACTTCTGGGTTTATCTTCTTTGCCTCAGAGGTGATTAGCCACCATGGGGAATAATGGCGGTGGGCCCAGGAATCATTACAGGTCTCTGTCTTAAGATATGTGTGCAACCACTGCCACAGGTAGCTTGCATGACAGGCACAGTCGTAGAATAATATATTAGACATAGCAAGGCAGCCAATATCTTTAGGTAATTGCAATATTTTTTGATCCGTCTAGAATATACCCTCTCTATATCCAGGTTAAATTAAATGATTTTCTTGTCTAAATACAGAGGGAGCATTTGTAAGGGATAGTCGAGGAAGAACGGTCATCCTAATTAGACTGAATTGGCCGAACAAGGAGAAGGGTAGGTTCTGCCATCGTTCCAGATCTCTCTTCACTAAAGGCAAAATTTTATTTCCAAAAATTTCTCACATTAGAGGATACCTTTACGCCCACATACGTAAAGCCAGATGCTGACTATTTCAAGGAAAATTGTCTGAAACATCTGTAGAATTAATTTGGTGGCCATAAATGTTGAAAATATCCAAAGTTGTGGGAATTGATAGTGGGGGTGCTGACAAAAACAACAGAATATAGTCCACATGTAAGGCAATTTTGCACATTTTGTTTCCCATCATAAAACATTTTATACTGGTAAGCAGTCAAATGGTTTTCCGCTAAGGGTTTTAATGCTAAGGCAAAGAGGAGCGGGCTGAGTGGGCACCCCTGACAGACACCTCTACTTAAACAAAAAGTTTCAGAACATCGTCTGTTAGTTATGATAATAGCTGTTGGTGAATGATATATGGTCTGGATCCATTTAAGAAACTCTACTCAACCCTGCCAAAGGCCCTTTTCTGTTTATTTTGTAAACTGTAGGATATTTACATGCATTCTCACATTGCTGGTTGTATGATGTCCACGCACAAATCGTCTTCCGGAATGTATAAATGTAGTAGCAAGTAACTTCTCCAGGCAACTGGCAAGAGGTTTTGCCAACAGTTTGCTATCATCAGGAATCATACAACTGCAGAAGTCTGGGGGTTTATCCTTCTTTAAAATAACAGAGATGTTCGCAATACTTGCTAAAAAAGTCAAATTATACTGTATATATGTAAGGGGACAGACTAATACCTGACTGAGATTCTTGTGAAGTTTAGGAGGAAACTCATCTGCTCCTGGAGCTTTACCTCCCTAGAGAGTGTATATGGCTTCTAATACTTTGTTTTTACTAATTGACTTAGTTAAGTCTGATTTCTGTTCTTCTGAAAGAGATAGCAACTTTATCCCCTTTGTTTTCATGCTTTTTAAAATACTTTCATTACTTCATTTATATCAGCTGACTTGGGGCATTTTGATCCATTGCTATCAGTGAGGGAAGGAATTATATTTAGCCCAGTTTTATCATGAGCCAAATGAACTAGTAGCTTGTTGGGTCTTATTCCGTGCTTCAAGTAACCTATGTCAAGCAAAGAAAATCTTTGTCTCTGCTTTCCTAGTTAAGAGCTGGTTTAGTGCTATGTGAGCTGCATCCAGCTGTTTTGCCAGAGAGCTACTAAGAGATACCTTGAACTGAGTTTCCTGTTTTTTTATTGTACTCTCTAAATCCAGCTGTCTCTTTAAAGCATCTTTTTCTATGCTTTTGTCTAAGATATAATAGCCCTATGTATATATGCTTTGGCACATCCCAAAGTTATATTTTCAGAGATAAATTGTTGCCACTCCAATGTAGCATACAACAAAAGAATAATTGCACAATAAGTCAGAGTCCAGTCTCAACTGCCTACAGGCTGGAACCCAGTAAAAAGCGGAAGGGGGTGGTTATACTAACAGGTGAATTATAAGAAAGAAAATTGGTACTAATTGTACAGTCTAATATTCTGTCTAAAATTGATATTGAAGAGAAAATTACTTTTGAAAAAAACCTGACGAAGAATTTAGAAAAAATGTGTAATCTTTATTCAGGGGATGTAGTATTCTCAAAACATCATACAAATCTAAATCCTTGGTAAATTCACATTTATTCACACAATTTTTACACTTTTTTGGATAGAGTAGAGGGCAAGGGAAAGATATCACTCTTTATCACTCTATCACTCTTGGGTTAATTGTGCAGTTAAAGTCGCCTTTCATGTAAGTAAGGAGCTGTGGGATAAAGCTCATGTAAGATAGTTCCTTTATTCATCCCACAGTAGGTAAATGTAAATATTACGCCAGTGTATAGTAAATAGCTAGAGCATTTAAAGTATCACACAGTAATAATAAATATAAAAATATAATGTAAATGTAATCAATATATATGAAATATACATCAAATTCTTAATATATGAAGATACAGTATATACAGATTATTCTCATTGTGCATGAGTTCGTGTAGTTTTTACTGCGAGCTTCTGGTTGTAGTCTTAACGGATGCAGGAAGAAATGACCTGCAATACCTCTTTTTCATACACTTTGGGTGGATCAGTCTTTCACTGAATGTGCTCCTGCAACTCAGTAAGTCTGTGTTGACTAGGGTGAGAGTTATTGGCCATCACCGATAACAGTTTAGCTGTCATCTTTCTCCTTCCCACAACCTCCACAGGTTCAAGAAGGCATCCCAGGTCAGAGCTGGCCTTCCTGATCAGTATGTCCAGCCTCTTCCTGTCAGCTGCTGTGATGCTGCTCCCCCAGCAGACCACAGACTGAAAAATGGCTGATGCCACAACAGTGTCAAAGAAGGTCTTGAGAAGTGGCCCCCGTACTCCAAAGGACCTCAGTCTCCTGCGCAAATATTCTGCTCTGACCCTTCTTAGAAAGTGCTTTGGTGTTGTGAGTCCAGTCCAGTTTATTGGACTGGACTCAGCAGGGATGGGGGCTATACACAGCCATTACTATGGCGTGTGAAGACTCCTGTGGCAGGTAGTAGGGCTGAATGACCAGCTTTTATCCCTGAGCCCCTATCAAGACTAATTGGCATGTACCAAGAGAAAAGTAAATCATTAAACACAGCCAGATAACTACCCAATAAATATTTACCAAAGAACATTCCCACAATATGTATATGATACTAATAAATATATTACACCAAAACCCACTAGATAAATACCCATAAATAATTTACCTGAATATTTACATTCATACAAGAAATCAAACCCACCCTCTGCCTACTTCCTGCGTTGCACCTCCTTCCCAGAACTAATAAAAACGTGTCCGAACCGCAGGGTAATTCTTTTGCCCGGACACCCTTACTTCTTCTCTTAAACAAGTTTACGTCTACCATGAATCCCACCCCAGTCCACATCTCCACTTTTGTTCACAACACCTAGATGGAGGTTTGCAGCCAAGTGTCAAGCGGCGGGGATGAGAATCAGCACCTCTAAATCTGAGGCCATGGTTCTTAGCCGGAAAAGGGTGGATTGCCCACTCTGGGTCGGGGGAGAGTCGCTTCCCCAAGTGGAGGAGTTCAAGTATCTCTGGGTCTTGTTCACGAGTGAGGGGAAAATGGAGCGGGAGATTGACAGACGGATTGGAGCAGCGCCGGCAGTGATGCGGACGCTGAAGCGGTCTGTTGTTGTGAAAAGAGAGCTGAGCCAGAAGGCAAAGCTTTCAATTTACAGGTCAATCTACGTCCCAACTCTCACCTATGGTCATGAGCTCTGGGTAGTGACCGAAAGAATGAGATCGCGAATACAAGCGGCCGAAATGAGCTTCCTTCGCAGGGTGGCTGGGCTCAGCCTTAGAGATAGGGTGAGGAGCACGGACATCCGGGAGGAGCTCAGAGTAGAGCCGCTGCTCCTCCGCGTTGAGAGGAGCCAGTTGAGGTGGTTCGGGCATCTGGTCAGGATGCCTCCTGGACGTCTCCCTGGGGAGGTGCTTCGGGCATGCCCATCCGGGAGGAGACCCCGGGGCAGACCAAGGACACGCTGGAGAGATTATATCTCTCGGCGGGCTTGGGAACGTCTTGGTGTCCCCCTGGAGGAGTTGGTGTGGCTGGGGAGAGGAGCGTCTGGATGTCCCTGCTCAGGCTGTTGCCCCCGCGACCCAGACCCGGATAAGCGGCAGAAAACGAAACGAAACCTATATGGAACACCCAGGCATCCTCCTGTGCTCAGCAAACTTCTACACCAAGATACAGTAAATGCAGTGCTGTGAAAAACTATTTACCCCTTCCTCATTTCAACTTTTTTTTTGCATATTTGTCACACAAGTTTCAGATAATCAAACTAATTTTAATATTAGACAAAGATAACCCGAGTAAATACAAAATATTGTTTTTAAATGATGATTTCATTTATTAAGGATAAAAAAAAATATCCAAACCGACCTGGCCCTATGTGAAAAAGTAATTGCCCCCAAACCTAATAACTGGTTGTTCCACCGTCGGCAGCAATAACTGCAATCTCATGTTTGCGATAACTGGCAAAGAGTCCTTTACATCGCTCTGGAGGAATTTAGGCCCACTCTTCTTTTCAGAATTGTTTCAATTCAGCCACATTAGAGTGTTTTTGTACATGAACGACCTGTTTAAGGTCATGCCAAAGCCTCTCAATCAGATTTAACTCCGGACATTGACTACACCATGCCATTGCTTCCAAGGCATTGTCCTGCTGCATAAACCGAGTGCGCTTTAGCTTGAGGTCACAAACTGATGGCCAGATATTTCTCCTTCGGGATTTTTTGGTAGAGAACAAAATTCATGATTCCATCAATTACAGCAAGTCATCCACGTCCTGAAGCAGCAAAGCAGCCTCAGACCATTACACTACCACTACTATGTTTGACTGTTGGTATGGTGTTCTTTTTATGAAATGCTGTGTTAGTTTTATGCCAATTTCAAGTTTTTTTCCAATTTGTGGATAATGGCTCTCACCGTGGTTCACTGGAGTCCCAAAGCCTTAGAAATGGCTTTGTAACCCTTAGCAGACTGATAGGTGTCAATGACTTTGTTTCATATCTTCTTCTTCCTCTTTCGGCTTTTCTAGGAGTCGCCACAGCGAATCATCGTCCTCCATCTTTCCCTGTCCTCTGCATCTCTTTCTGTCACATCAACTATCTGCATATCCTCTCTCACCATATCCATGGAACTCCTCTTTAGTCATCCTCTTTGCCTCATGCCCTGTAGCTCCATCTTGAGCATCCTTCTACCAATATAACTCACTGTCCCTCCTCTGCAAATGTCCAAACCATCTTCATCTGGCCTCTCTAACTTTGTCTCCAAAACATACATCATGTGCTGTCCCTCTGATGTGCTCGTCCCTAATCCTGTACATCCTCGTCACTCCCAAAGAGAACCTCAACATGTTTAATTCTGCCACCTCCAGCTCTGCTTCCTGTCTTTTGCTCAGTGCCACCTTCTCCAAACCAAACAACACTGCTGGTCTCACCACCCTGTTGTAAACCTTTCCTATCACTTTTGCTGCTACTCCTGGCACTTTTCTCCACCCACTCCACCCTGCGTGCACTCACTTATTCACCTCTTCATCACACACCCCTTACTCTGAAGAGTTGACCCCAAGTACTTAAACTCATGGTCCTTTTTCAACTCTACTGTAGCCTGTAGCTGTAGCCTCACTGTTCCACTTGCATCCCTTTCTTTCACGCACATGTATTCTGTCTTGCGACGACTGACTTTCATTCCTCTACTTTCCAGCACATACCTCCACTTCTCCAGGTTGGCTCCCTGCTCTCACTACAGATCACAATGTCATCTGAAAATATCGTTGTCCACAGAGATTCCTGCCTGACCTCATTTGTCAGTCTGTCCATCACCATAGCTAACAAGAAGGGACTCAGGGCTGATCCTTGATGAAATCCTACCTCCACCTTGAAGAAATCTGTCACTCCCACAGCGCACCTCACCATTGTCATACTGAAACACTAATACAGAACAGCAGTTCCTCCCTTCGGCACCCTGTCGTAGGCTATCTCTATATCCACAAAGACACAGTGCAAGTCTTTGTGACCTCTTCTATACTTCTCCATCAGCATTGTCATCCTCTTCCTCTGAATACTCTCCTGTATTTCCTCATTCCACCACCGTGTTTTCTTTGTCATCCATCCTCTGTCCAGATGACACATCAAACACCTCCCTACCTGTCTACCTGATCACTGTTGCTGTAGTTACCCATTCATCTGGCAGAGTCAGTCACAACCTATCCCTGAAGTCCCCACAGCAGTCTTCGTTTTTTCACTTTCCACCATTTAATCCTCTGCTTCGCCTTCCTCTTCCTCACCACCAGACTCATCCTACACACTACCATCTGATGCTGGCTGGTTACACTCTCCTGTCACTACCTTGCAGGATCTAATCTCTTTCAGATTGCATCGTCTCTACAAAATGTAGTCCACCTGTATGCTCCTGCCTCCACTCTTATATGTCAACCTGTGTTCTTCCCTCTTTCGAAAGTAGGTATTTACTGCAGCCATTTCCATTCTTTTTACAAAATCCACCACCATTTATCCTTCCAGGTTCCTTTCCTTGACAACAAACCTGCCCATCACCTCCTCATCACCTCTATTCCCTTCACAAACATGCCCATTAAAGTCTGCTCCAATCATCACTCTCTCCTCCCTGGGAATATTCTGTACCACTTCATCTAACTCGCTCCAGAATATCTCTTTCTCTTCTATCTCACAGCAAACTTGTGGGGCATAACAACTGACAACATTCATCATCACACCTTCAATTTACAGCTTCACAATCTCGACCCTGTCCGATACTCTTTTCACCTCTACAACATTCTTATTGCATACTTTGCATACTCTTCCTTCAGGATCACACCTACTCCATTTCTCTTCCTATCCACACCATGATAGTACAGCTGGAACTCTGCTCCAATGTTTCTAGTCTTGCTATCCTGCCACCTTGTCTCTTGCACACACAATACACCTGCCTTTCTTCTCTGCATTATGTCAGCAAGTTCTCTACCTTTGTCTGTCATCGTGCCAACATTTATAGTTACCAATCCTACACTTTTGACTTTCCTCGTCTCTCTCTGTCTCCTAACGTTTTTCCCTCCTTTTTTTTCCAACAGTAGCCCAGTTTAACCCGGTTACCCTGTTTGTCAGCAGCACAGGTGACGGTCGTTGTTAACCTGGGCCCTGACTGAGCTGGTATGAAATTTGTTTTATTTACACCAGATACCTTCCTAAAGCAACCCTCACCATTTATCCATGCTTGGGACCGGCACATGAAATAGAGTACACTGGTTTGTGACCCCTAGTGGCTAGTTTGACTTTGTTTCTCATCTGTTCTGGAATTTCTTGACATCGCCGCATTATTTATTTTGAGATCTTTTAGCCTACTTCATTTTGTCACACAGGTTCTTTTTAAGTGGTTTCTTAATCAAACAAGTCTGGCAGCAATCAGGCCTGGGTCTGGCTTGTGAAATTGAACTCGGCTTTCCAAAAAATGCGGTTAATCACAGGTAATTCATGATTTAACAAGAGCAATTATTTTGTCACACAGGGCCAAGTAGGTTTGTCTAGCTTTTTTCCCTTAATAAATTATGTCATTTAAAAACAGCATCTTGTATTTACTCAGGTTATCTTTGTCTAATATTAAAATTAGCAAAAAAAATAATCAAGAAGTGGGCAAATACTTTTTCACGGCACTGTAGTCACAAACGGACCATTAACTAAATAATCAATAAACTTTTAAAAAACTACTTATGTGTATTTATTTCTTAAAACATTAACCCTACATGGCAAATGAGGTTTACCATTTACTGTTTTAATTTACGCCTTAATCATAACAATGATAAAATACACATAGTAAAGGCTATTCGTCCTTACAGTTTGCCATATAGGCAGCCAGCCAGAAGCGCATAGCATTCATTCTTATCAGATATTGACCTATCAGAGGTGAATGAAAGAGAGCAATGTAGCAGAATTGCAACCCCTTTGCTCTTTGAAGTATGTGATAAGTGATACCCGACCTACCCAGCTCCTCTTTGTTTTTAAATGTTACAAATCAGTAAAGATTTGTTACCTAAAGAAAGGCATTTTGGCATCTTTCTTTTTTAAGGGAAGACAGAATTTTCTGGCGTACGATGACATGGTTAATCCCCTTAACTTTGAGTGAAACAATCTTGAGGTTGCTCTTATCAATTTAACACGTAGAAGCTACTATTTGATCAAGAATTTGACTGAAAATGCAACTGCAGTAATTAACCTAGTAATCATATGGAGTGGAGCGAAACATGCATTATGAAATATCCTAACAAAAAAGGCTGTCTGTGATGATCCATCCCCAATGATGGAACAAAACCCAGGACAAAAATAACAGAACTACAATAATCCTAAGAATTTTGGGACAAGTGACACTAAGAGATATTTCTCAATTGAAAGGAGAGATTCCTACCCCAGCCGCATGAGCATGTCTTTGCATCCCACTGCAGACGTCTGCTCTCCACATCCCTCCTGCTCCCCAGCCCATAAATTATAACAATTAAAACAAGGATGTGCGAGTAATAAATTGAATATGCAAGGTGAAAACAGTGGGAGCTGTATTAATTAAACTAAAAAATCCATATTTAATATAATCCATATTTAATTAATCTGGTTTTGATACACATATGTTCACCATTCTGTGGGGAACTTAATTTTAAATTAGCCAATTAAGACAGCTGCTCACAAGTAACTGGCCACACTGTAAATGCTCTTAAACACGTTGAGAGAACTGCCTGGGAGAGCCCTTGGAAAAGTGATTGGTGTAAGAAAATTGTAGGTTGTATTCTTGATGTTTCTTCTGAAGGCAGCTGGACTTCTTGTTTCTTGAAGACGTTTCGCCTCTCATCCATGGGGCTTCTTCAGTTCTAAATTTCTGGTAGGGAGTCCCCAGTATTTAAGGGAGGATCCTTCTTACTCAGGGTAGTGGGCAAAGGGTACAAAGCCCCGCCCCCAATCTGTGTGGCCCAGATCCATCCCCCATCAGATGGATAATCACTCCCCCCAGTCATCATGTGAGTCGCTGGTTTCATATGAGCCAAGGTGTGAACTGTGGTTAAGTTTCCTGGGGAGGGATTTCAAAACTGCATTGTATGTGGCTGACAGTTGATGTCTGAGGCTTCCTCCTCTGTTAAGTGATGGCTGTTCCAGCTTGACATAGATGGCCTCCTTTACTCCTCTCTCAAACCATCTATCCTCCCTGTCCAGCACATGCACATTTTCATCCTCAAAGGAGTGTCCCTTCTCCTTTAAGTGTAAGTGGACTGCTGAGTCCTGGCCAGAGGAGCTGGCTCTCCTGTGTTGAGCCATGCGTTTGTGAAGAGGTTGTTTGGTCTCCTCCGAAAACTGGTTCCAAAGTTTTGATGCCATTGGAATTATTAAGAAATTTTAATTTAATTTCCACCAAACGATTCTGAAATAAATGTTGCCCAGATGCAATTGCATAACGCTCAAGTGTGGCTTCATTATGTTAAAAAGATGTCAAGTCGCACTCGTCACAGTGCATCACCTGTCACAACTGTATTTTGTGCAAGGAGGATGCACTACAAATGTGGCAAAACACCTTTGCAGGTGTATTGTTTAACAATAAATGAGTGCACTGTGTTTGATGTATTGCGTCGGCTGTGTCCTCCTCCGTCATCCTCCTGGCATAGCTAACAGACAGCACCTCCTTGTCACGTTTAAGCTTTCGATAACAAGAATAAAATGTTAGCAGTGGACGACTGGACACTCAGAATGAACGTCAGTGTGGGGGTTTTCCTGCTTTGTGTCTGCGTAGGAACAGGGGATGTGTTTTAGGATTAAGTCTTAAGTTCCTCAGTTCAAGGCATCTGGACTTCTTTTTGGTTTGAAGATGTTTCACATCTCATCCAAAAGGCTTCTTCTGTTCTAAACATTGGTGGGGAATCCCCTGTATTTAACCTCTGATAGGGTCGTTACACCCTGGAGGTGGTCACATGAGTCGTTGACCCTCTCTGTATGCACTTCAGGGTCACAAGAAAAGTGTAGTTCGTTAATGAGTCATTTTGAGGTGTGACTCATTGATGACCCCCCTTGTCCTGATGAGTTTTAGGATAAACAACAGGCTGATTGTATGACACGTGTGGTGAAACAACGTGAGTGAAGAAGCAGCAGCAGTTAGCGGCTAGTTAGCAGTGTTTTAAATGTTTTTTTAAGAAAAATTGTCAATAAATCAAGAAAGAAGCTCAAGCTTTTCCAGACCGAGGTGAAGTTTGCTGTGTGCTTTTTCACTGCGGCTACTGTCAAAAGTGAATGGGTTAAAAGAGCTGTTGTTGTGCAGTTTTGAATATGAATATGTGTAAATGTGATTTTTTTGTTTGTTTTTTTCTCCTCTGAAATAAGCATGTGACATCCCTTAAAGGATTGGAATCGAAAAGCAAAAGCAAAGTTCAAACAATACCCAACCCTAGTGAAGATCAGGAAAAGGGTCCATGGGTCACTGCTGGCACAGGTCTGCACACATTGCTGTATCAAAAATAAAAAGTCAAAGTCAAAAAGCTTTAAGCCTTTCGGGAGCAATGAGGCACTATGAGCTCTTTAAAGTATGAAGGAACCTTATAGGTGAGAAGGGGGACTTAAAACATGTAGCCAACGTATAGATGCCCAGGCAGGAAAAACATAATATCTTTTCCTTGTTCCATTCAGTGCACGTGCACCAGCTGGAGAATCTTTAGAGACTTGATAGTGCAGCCTGATAGTAGAGAATTACAATAGTCCAGCCTGGAGAACAAATGTGTGGACTATTTTCTGCATCTTACTTAGCAAAGTGATGTCTGACTTTTGCAATATTTGGAAGATGAAAAAGGCAGACATTGAATTTAGCTTTATGTGGGGGTCAAAAGTAAGATCCTGATCTAAGATCATTTCCAGATTTCTCACTGTAGTTTTGGAGGCCAAAGGGATGTCATGCACCGTTACTATATTATTTGATAAGCTACGTCAGATGTTTAGGACCCAGCATAATAATTTCAGCTTTAGCTGAATTTAGCATTTAAAAAAAATTACATGTCATCTGAGTTTTTATGTCTTATGTCTTAAATACAAGCCTGAAGTTTACTTAACCTATTGGTTTCAAAATATAATTAGGTATCACCTGCATAGCAATGATAACTAATAATCGTTTCTGTTAATCTTACCTGAAGGAAGCATATATAAGATGAATAGAATTGGTCCCAGTACAGATTCTTCTCGAACTCATGGATAACTTGTCAACAACATGTACAAACTGATTTCTGATAAATTATTTAAACCAGCTTAATTCAGTTCCTGTGATTTTAATTAAATTGTCTTTGTATACGGATCTGATGGTCGATTGTGTCAAATGGAGCACTAAGATCTAATAGAACATGTACATATAGTCCCTTGTGACGCTATTAAGAGGTCATTTTGACCAATGCTTTTTGGACTGGAAAACTTCAAATAAGCTATTGTTATACAGAAAGTCAAATAACTGATTTGCTATCACTTTTTCTCAAGAATGATGGAAAGAAAGTAGGTAAGAAACAACAGTGTTTCATTACAGCTACTTGGAATGCCTATAATAATCATAATCATAGAAGAAGAATCATCATAATCATATCTAGAAGAGAAGAACTGATTAGGGGTAGAATTTCTTTAAGCAGTTTATTTCAAGTGGGGTCTAAGAGACAAGTTGCAGGTCAAGATTAACTAAAAAGTGAGCTTAGTTGCTGAAAGTCATTTAAAGCAAAGCAGTCCAGAGAAATATCTGGTGTTACAGCTGACTCCAAGTTTCCTGTGTTTAATGTTAAATTTGTACAATTTGAGCTCAGATGTTGAGGAATTCTCTCTTTAAAAAGTACAATTTTATTATTTAAAAAATTTTTAGAAAGCACATAAAGCATCTTTGACAGAGCACAGCCATGTCGCACCCCTTTATGCATTCTAAAATGTGCACACAAGTGACCATTAAACTTCAGCACACTCTCAATGTGACTGTACAGCACTCCTATAATAGCCATAAATCCAGCCCCAATCCCAAACCTAGAGATAGACGTGTTTGAAGCAATCAAAGGCATTTTCTTGATCTAATGATATCAGTCCTGTACGTACACCCTATGACCTAGGGACCCCCAAATCATCCCAAATAAGTATATATTATCTACCATAGACCTGCTTGGAAAATATTTATCTGGTCCTGATGGATGACTTGCTGGCTATGGCTTTAAAGAGGATCTTAGTCAGTGCAAATTGATGGCTTCCTGTCCTGCAAGGTGCCTTTTTAAGGCACAAGCATGGGCCAAAAATGCATTTTGCACACAATTGGTCGGGTCCAACAGCTGTGTGCGCAGTCTATCAAAGTCTTGTAGAAATACGCTGTGGAAGATGGTAAACTCCTCTTCAGCTGCACATATTATATGTTATTTTTCAGCATTTAATTTTGAGTAAATTTGAAAGCTAATTAAGAGTCGGGTTTGTTAACGGTAGCAACGCCAACTTCTGATTTACATCTTGGGTAACATGTCATCACACCTATATTTCTGATAAGCTGTAGAGTAGGATATGTGTGGCTACCAAATTATTAAAATTTTTATTTTTATTAATTTTAACATTATTTTTTACATGCTTTTACCGTGGCACAGTGTTGCTGTGGTTATCACTGTGCCCTCACAGCAAGAAAATCCTTTGTGTGGAGTTTGCATGTTCTCCCTGTGTCTGTGGGTTCCCTCTGGGTACTACAGCTTCCTCCCACCTTTCAAAAACAGGTAAGGGGGGTTAGGTTAATTGGTTAGTCTAAATTGCTAGTAGGTGTGACTGTCAGTGTGAATTGTTGTCTGTCTCTATATGTCAGCACTGCGATGAACTGGTGACTTGGGTGTACCCCGCCTATAGATGTATCTGAATCTCTGTACACGAAACCACCATTGATCACATCACAATTGAGAACATGCCAAATTCACTACCTTAGTAGATTTTAGTTTGTAAATTTAATGAAACTTACTATGAAATGGCCTTTCCATATAATTTGTTAAGACACAGCATCTTGTCTGATCTTTTTCAATCTGCCAATATTAGGTAGGTAGGGAAGGGGACTTGAAATGTTGAATTTAATCTCACAGCCATTAATTAAGTGATGGTAAAAGGTCCTGATTTACTTTTAATAATGTACAGGGGTCTGTGTTTTTTTTTAGCATTTTAGCCTTGCACA
Source organism: Mola mola (assembly GCA_001698575.1). Lineage (NCBI taxonomy): Eukaryota > Metazoa > Chordata > Actinopteri > Tetraodontiformes > Molidae > Mola > Mola mola. The sequence goes on from KV751396.1 coordinate 2,134,593, forward strand.
CCAACTGACTTCTCAAGATTAGATTAAATATGAAGGGTTGCATGTTGCATGATGCCTAAAATTTTTTTTGATTGTGTCTAATATATAGTCAAACAAACCCAGGTTCCAAAGAAGTTGTCTAAAATGTCACTAAAAGCAGAATACAGCAAATCTTTTTCTGCCTACATTCAGTTTAATTCAGCACAAAGACAAGATACCTGATAAACTTTATTGTTTTTTTGGAAATATGGACATATTCTGAAATCAATTTCTGCAACACATTCCACAAAAGTTGGGACAGGAGGATGTTTACCACTGTATTACATCAGCTTTTCTTCTAACAACCCTCAGTCTGGGAATTGAAGACAATAGTTAGACGTATTGGACGTATTTAAAGTAATTTTTGCTTGATGTATATATTAAATTGCTCATGAGTCTTGGGTTTCTGTTGTCATATTTTGAACTTCATAATGTGCCTTACATTTTCAATGGGATACTGGTCTGGTCTGTATGCAGGCCAGTCTGCTACCCGTACTCTTTTACTGTGAAGCCATGATGTTGTAACTCTGCACGATGTGGCCTGGCAC